>VRYO01002772.1:64124010-64134905 GCA_009812075.1 Sialia sialis | reverse complement strand
ATCCAGAACAAGCTCTATTCTTCACCCCAAGACATTACTAATTTGTTTGCAAACAGAAAATGAGTAGCTGTTTATAAACTGGCAGGCTGATCTGCCAGTGCCATGATAAGATAAGCCTGAGCTTTGTGCTCAAAGCAACCTGTGCTACATTTTCTCTTTGTTGAGATTCTGATCTTTTAAACCATGTATCCAGAGAAGCTGTCCAGGTTATACTTTCTTAAAATTATCATGTCTAAAACATGAGATTTGTGTATATTAGGGACTAAAGGAACTGGCTGTGAAGCTTCAAAAGAAAATGGCTGGAAGAAGGAGGACATGGAAGGTCTGGCCTTCCTAGCCCTATGAAGCTTGCTGCCCTCTGTCCCTCTCTGGATTAATCAAGACTGGCCAAATATGCTTGCCTCAGCCCAAACCTTCTCTCCTGGTCGTTCCTGCTGTGATGAATGCCATGAAAACACTCAAGCTACTTTGCATCCTAGTTTTAAAAGAAAAAACAAAAAACAGCTTAATTTTAATGGGTAATAATTTTGCAGGTGGTTGAATTCCCCTAGCAATCAGATTTATCTTCTTAGGGCTTTTGTACTACTTGTATTTTCATAATAGCTAGTTTGATAGTCTAAGTATTCAGAGCAGCTTCTCCTAATCATGCTATTCACATTGGTTACCTTCAGGTGTATAAAATAATTCCTGAGAAGAAATAACCCAATCCTTCATCCTTTGTTTTCTTATTCTTCTTTTTATGGTGAGGTTAAAACACTCAAAGCATTAATATATTTTAGCTATTTACTACTACGAGAAATTAATTAGCTTCATAATAATTTAGAAGAAGTTGCAGTAGATGCCGTGTACACAAGAGGGCAGATCTGCTTCTCCTTTCACCATCAGCAGTCCCTTGTACTTTGTTCCTCAGCATCTTCTGCCTTCATCTGGGTGTCTGGGGCTGGATGTGGAGGGAGCAGCGTGGCTGTAAGGCAGGCTTTCAGTCTGAATAGACAATTCCATCCGGGGATGGTCTGAAGCCCTTTTATACTGCTAGAGCAATGCCCGTGGGGGTAACAAATACTCAGTTATAAATGTTACTTTATGAGATTGCCACCGTGGTCACTGAACTTAACTTTTTGGCTTGCAGTTGACTTTGAAGCCTAAAAGAGCAAAATTCACACCTGGCTTTCTTACCCTGCCCATCACATTCCTTATTCCATTTTCACTGTTGGAAACTCAGGTACCAATTTCCACCCCTTCTCTGCTGACTGACTATGATGATTTCATTTTAAAGCCTTTTGACAGGGAGGAAATATCCCTGACCTGAAGGCAGGCTGGGGGCTGTGTGACTCCATCCCAGCACACATGGCTTGCTGTCCCCTCTGTCTGCTACCTTGGAATATCACTTGATGCTGGCAAGCCTGATTGTGGTTTAACCCCCTGAATTTAACCTCCCTGAGAGGCAAGGACAGTGTGTATAAACCCAAGGTGTTTGCTATTCTCTTCCCAGGCTTGCTCTGGGTACCAAAATAGGGAGCAGCCACCGCAGGCTGTAGGTCTCATTCACTGAGAAGTCTCCAAACCCCATGGAGAACAAGGGACTTCCCTAAATTCCCAGAATTGATCCTTGGCTAGCACTCTGCTTTGCAGGAGAGCTGACTGCTGCCTGTTCATTCCCTGGGGACAGACTGCACCCCTTTCCTTGGCTCATAAACCACTGGTGGCTTCTCCAGCCACCACACAGCCAGAGGAGTCCAGACAATTTCTGCAGCACTCTCCTGAGGAATTTAAGCAACTCAGCCAAGGTGAAGGAATTATGCTCTTCTCTCATAAAGTTTTGATTTAACTTAATGAAACAGAACAATAATGGTTTTATACAATGACATGAAGACATACACTGTGTGCATCAAGTGGTCCAAACCCAAAAGGAGCTTAGAATTTCTGAAGAGCACCGAAAGACTTTTTTTTCAAAAAAAGAAAAGACACTTTCTTTCAAATATTTTTCTTTCAGCTTCTAGAGTCCTTTATGGAGGGCAGAAAAAAATACAGTGTTTACCTTCCAAATGCCCTTGGAGAAAGGTGGAAGCAAGCAAATGAACCAACAAACCCAGGCTTTTTTAAAGAGCAAAGGTCATGAAAGCTCATCTCTAAATAGGCAAACCAGGGGGGAAAAAGAGAACTGGCCACAGTTTATCTGGAAGCTTTCCTCTTGCTTTATGATATCTCCTGACACTGTCACATCCCTTGTATTTTATGTATGGGCAGAATATTGTTGTCACCAGTGTCATTTGGTAACCATCCAGCTAAAGGCCACCTGTTGGAGAACATCTCAGAGGTGAATGTCAGCTCTGGAAAAAACAGGGACATAGTTAAAGCCACTCATGTCAGACATAATTAGAGACCTACTGGGACATTGCTGGAAGAGACTTTGGAACTTTCCAAGATGTTGGGCTGCTGCTGATAAAATATATTTGCTTTCCCATTTTTACAATCTATGAATTTGCACTTGTGGAAAGGCTGTTGCAGAATAACTCACATCAATCACAATTAGAGAAGTGCTAATCATATTCAGAAGTTGTTAATCATACATTAAATTAAATGAGTGACACATGTTCTTGTACAGTGTGCTCACCAAATGGCAAGCCCATCTCAGACCTTCTTGCGTGTTCTCTTTGGCATGCATGTTTAGTCTACAAGTATATAATAATTTATGCTTTAATTAGATTATTGTAGTGCATAAAATAAGTACCATTCTTATCATCTATTAGTCATCTTGTTCCTTTTAAGAGACTTCTTCACAGTCAAAACATTAATGGGGGTAGTTTAGCAATACATTCCACAGTGCTGTTGCAAAATTGTTCTAAAGACTCTTACCCATTCAATGGGAAAGAAAAAAGGGGAACTGTGTGAATGTGACCCCTAAAGGAGCCAGCAACAGGAGACACTTAATAATTTCTGTTAAACTGGGGTTTGCAGTACCTATCTAGGTCAGTACAGGGAAGATTCATCAACAGATAAAGAAGTTGCATATCCAGAGGTTTTTTAAGACTTACATGGCTAAAAAATATCTCTTTTGCAATTGAGAGCTTTGGTCTAAGTGTAACTTGTGAACAGTGAAGGTGGAAACATATGGATGTGAGAGCATATAGACGTGTGTATAAATAGAGAGGTAAACATAGGGAATATAGAGATCTAATACAAATTAGAATATACACAGTGTAGACAAACAAGAGAAGATACAACTACACTGGCTGGCTGCTGGATGAATATTTAGGGCTATTTACCTTTCCTTTTTAGCTCTCCTCAGCATCTGCTCTTTTAGTGCTGTGCTAGCTGCCTCTCTGATCAGTGGCATAGCCTATCTTCTACCTGAGCCACAGACTGTTAGAGGAATTTTAATTCTACCAGCAGCAAAATATTTTCTGTGATATTAGCCAGTTGCTATAGGGAGATGGTAAACCATTTAAGATGATAATTTATTGGGAATTTCTATTAGTGGTAGCAAAAAAGCAAGATGGCCTTTTCTGACACTAATTTTATAGAGGTCTTGAAGCCCCATGCAAATCCCAGAAGTGTGGGAACATGCTGATTCTGTGCCAGCAGCAGACTTACTCTGGCTGATATTGAGCCTGATATTAGTCATTAGCAAATTCAAAATAATAAAAGGCTTTGAAAATGAAAGAAGAAACAAAGGCAGAGAATTAAATTAATACTGATCAACATGGCATTATGGAAAATTGAGCTGTTCATAAAGAAAACCTGATTTCCTTTTTTTTATGAAACTACAAGTTTGTGGCATAAAGAAGCTTGAAAGAATAAGAAGTATACTTAGATTCTCTTTAAAAATATCCCACCTGACACATGGACTATCAGTATAATACACTAAATGTCCTAAACTGTATGACAAACACCAAAAATTGTTATTCCATGGGTACTCACTCATAAATCGTCATTTCTAGTCATGTCTCACAGGCCTTTGTATTAGAATGTATTAACCCCGTTTATCACTTCAAATTGAGAAGCATAGATAAGATTATTTAGAAACACTATTTTAGAAATATTTTATATATAACTATATAAAATATATAAATAATTAATTTATATTTTATTCTTTAATATAATTTATGTAATAAATACATAAATATAAATACATATATAAATATATATAAAATACAAATACAATATAAAATACAAAAATACATAAAATACAAAAATATATGTAAATAGGCATTTAATTTTTATATTTTTGTATTTTATAATATTATTTATATTATTTTAGAAATATTATTTAGACATTTAGAAATAGGTGTAGATTATGAAGCAGAACACAATGGTGAGGAAAGGATGGTGATACTTGAGTGTCCTTGGTCACTCAG
Source organism: Sialia sialis (assembly GCA_009812075.1). Classification (NCBI taxonomy): domain Eukaryota; kingdom Metazoa; phylum Chordata; class Aves; order Passeriformes; family Turdidae; genus Sialia; species Sialia sialis. The sequence goes on along the minus strand of VRYO01002772.1, from coordinate 64,130,547 downwards.
GGAAGCTGGGGTGCAACATCTACCTCCAATCTAGCACATCCATGAGCATTTCTGGATGTATCGTCCCTCAGGTGAGGTGTCACAGCCAAAACATACTTTGATGTCAGTGCTAAGTGGGGATCAGACCTGGAAGAACCACAGCTGGAAAAGAGGCAGACCATCCTCTCAGACTGGGGAACTGTATCCTGAGAAACATCAGCTCCTAACAGCAGTTTGGAGGTGATGGCTTAGAAGGACCAGCACAGTCACCCAAGGCATCTGGGACTCTGAGTATAAAATCAGAGGAGTAGAGAGACAAATTTAGCTCTGCTGTCAACACAGATACTAGCACAGAATTCTGGTGTGCCCATTTTTAAAGGGACTTAAAAGGCTGCCGAGACTGCAGCAAAGAGCCACCAAAATGAATTAAAGGCTGGAAAAACTGCCACATGCTCTGATACGCGAAGGATCTGTTCATTCTTCAAAAAAGACTGGAGGGGGATTGAATGTAATTTCCTCTGAGGGACAGGGGGAATACTTTAATACCTGGAAGTTAAATCCAAGTGCATTCAAACCACAAACATTTTTGGCTGTGAGGTTGTTAATTGCTGGAATAAATTACAAAAGTAAATGCTGCATTTGCCATCATTTGTTATCACTGAGTAAGGGCAAGTGTTTTGGTGGGAATGCTTTCTTTCTCCTCTCCTCTCCTCTCCTCTCCTCTCCTCTCCTCTCCTCTCCTCTCCTCTCCTCTCCTCTCCTCTCCTCTCCTCTCCTCTCCTCTCCTCTCCTCTCCTCTCCTCTCCTCTCCTCTCCTCTCCTCTCCTCTCCTCTCCTCTCCTCTCCTCAATGTCACTGCAGTGTCTCCTGCTGAGCCTCTGGGACTGATTGCTAATTTTAAAAATGAACTAATTTTAAAATGGCTAATGTCTGACTCGAAAAACGGACTGGATTTTTTCCTGCATGCTGGCTGTTACAGCAAGGTTGCTTACATGAGTGTGTTAGACCTGGGCACGGATGTAAGAGACAGGTGCTGGCTGGAAGAACACCAGGAATGTGTTTAGATGTCCTGGATAGCAGTTTCCAGTGCATAAAAGAGGCACATCCCCATCCAGCCTTGCACTCTTACCTGTTTACTTTAGTGCTGCTGGAAGCTAAACACCCTCCTGCTTTTCTTTAGTTGCCACGTAACAGGCCCAACTATTGTCACAATCCAACCTTGTACTAGATCAGGACATTTCCTTGGCTGCTTTTCTCTCTCCTCTATTGAATGGTAAGTTTCAAGTGACTGAGTAGACATTTTCAGGAAAAGGCAGACTTGCTTAAATACACTGATTTCTCTGAGCATTTTTACCTCTAAGTTGCAAATGTCACTCAACCCAAAGTGATTATTTTGTGTTTGCATAGTAGATTTCATGCACACTAGGGTGCATTTCAGACCTGTTGTATTTAACTTCTAATAGGATTTGCAGCTATGTTTGTGAATTCCAGCTACCCCATTTATTTCACTGAGCTTCAAGTTTATACACTGTGAAGGACTAGAATGAAATATTAACACCATACAGTTAAACAGAGAAAGTCTGTACATTGTCCCGGACTACATTTTTCTCCATTTTCCATTGGAAAAATGAGAAAAGCATGAGGTAAAAAAAAAACAAAAAAAACAAAAAAAAACCTGTAGCAATATATGGGCTTTTGAAAACATTTATTTTACTTCCAAAATTGCCCAGCTCTCATACAATTTATGTGGAGTATGCAATAGATTTAGAGAAGACCCTAAAATGACCCATTAATCCAAATTCAATTGGAAACTGGAATAGCTGCAACTAATCTGTTGTCACAACAACAGTACACAGAAGTCATAGTAGCAGACTGAGAAGATAATGCTGCTAGAATGTACGTGTTTTCCCAGAGGATCTTCAGCTACAAACACTTTCATAGTTTTCAAAGAAACACAACAAAGATAAAAATTACACTTGAAGTATTTTCTGTGCTTATTTTATGTGAACCAAATCATTGCTTATTTTCTTAGCATTTAAATGATCATTTCATCTTGTATTTCTCCCCTGTTTTTCATTCCCTTAAGTGTATTTATATTTTTAGCACATCCCTTCATTCCCACGTATCAGCACATTGCCTACACATTAGGATTTGGAGCACAGGGTTTGTTTAAACCAGCAAAAGGTCTGAACTCTAATTGGATCAGTTCTAAAGCAGAAAACAGGGATAAAGCTCTTATTAACGTGAAGTCTGTAGGCCTTCACCAAAGTTAATTAAGAAATATTTCTTTCTATACTACAGTAAGGTTTTTTTAATCCCCTGAATATTTGTTCATACCAGACATTGGCTCCAGAAGTATCTTCAGGCTGGAGACCACTGGAGCTTCTCCTTCTGCAGCTGCCAGCCTTGGTACAAAAACTGGAGGAGGAAAGTTGGGAAGCTGTCCCTCCAGCTGGCCAGAGCATATACAGAGCCGTGTCTTTGTCCTTTACTGGAGGACCTGCAGAGCCTGCATGCCATACTTTTGGGAACACATGCAGGGGTGGCAAGAAGAATGATCCGTGCTGGCCAAGAGAAGCACCTCTCTGTGCAGATGCTCTCCAGCTGACCCACAAGGGGTGTTTGGACCAAGACAGTCTGACTGACAGACTTGAAATGATGGCAACATACAAATTATCTTTGGGTGTTGGATGTGCCAGCTGGGAAAAGTGAATCCGTCTCAATACATGGATTGCCCCGTGCCTACACAACTGCCAGATAGTCTTTTGCTGATACTTTTCCAAAAGAATTTGTCTTTAGCTCTGGGCCACCTTCATCTCACTGCTCCAGGAGGAGAATAAGCCTGAATGCCCTCCAACCCTTCATGAGCTCCCTGATCTCATGCTGAAGGTCTCATGTGGCTTCCTCTCCTGAGCTTGTCTGACCTTCCTACTGAGGCAGGGGTTTCTCTGCTGCCTGAGAAAGCCCACCATGAAATGTGTAAGGAAGCACAAGAACCATCATGTGATGGGCATGCAAAATTTGCAGCCATTACCAGGACTCATGTCATTTTTACTGTGAGCAGATCCACTTCCCACCATATGATTTCCTTGGATACAAAAGACTAGTCTTGTCTGGTCTGGCCACACGAATGCTTCTGTATTTGTTTGCTGTGATTTTTTCTTGTTATTCATGATTTATTTAGAACGAACCCCATTCAAGGTCATAAAAAAGACAGTATGTTCAGTCAGTCAAATTATGGGCCATTCTCCAGGGCAATAACCGAAGACTACAAAAATTCATACAATGCCTTCAAAAAAGAGAAGGAAAAACAGCAGCTTCATTATCTGGCAAGCAAGATCTATGATTTTGTTGAGACTTGCTTAAAATAAACATTATCAGATTTTGTTTTGTCTTCTCACTAAGGAATCTGTGCACAAGCATAAATTATTCAAGCATTCAGGATTTAGGATGTTACAGAGTAAAAATGCTCTCCATTTTCTCTTGCTCCTCCAAATAATCCTCCTGTGCTGGGCTACCTAATGATCCATGGAATGTTGTCCTACTGATTTCCTGAGGTGACTTTCTATCCATGAAAAGATGGTTCATGTCAGAGTTATGAACCACAGAAGGGCAAGCAAGGAAAACTGCCCAGAAAGCTCTCTCAGCTGAGATGGGAGACATCTGGATGCTCACAACTCTTGAAAGCAATGAACTTCAAAAGAGAGGCCATGGAACAGTGGCCACACTAAAAAAATAAAGATGTTTTTCCTGGAGATGAGCTTGCTGACTTGGAACTGGCCTCTCTACAGGCCCAGGGGGATGATGCTCACTGTTGACAGTCCAGCAGGAGCTCGGGTATGGCCTTCTGGTTGTTGAAATGACCTGTAGGATGAGGGGGAGGTAGGGGAGATGTGCCTTTTGAAAAGTTATAAATAATCCCAATCAGGTCTCTTCCAACAGACTCCTTTTTTTTCCCCCGCTTCTCATCTTCTGTAGTCAGAAATACACAATTTTGCAACTCACAGGGGTATTTCCTGCTAAATTCTTATTCTTGCTGCTACTCCTACAGTGCAACATTTCTAAAGTTAACTAACGGCTGCATCTTACTTTTAAAAAAAATATAGTTTACACATACAATGCCTTTTTTTAAAAAAAATCAGTGTGATAGTCATTTATAGTCATTTGTGGATGCTGGGAGGATACTGTGGGGGAGGATTGCTGTTCTTGTACTCATATCTATATATCTCTTTTCAGACACTTTAGGAGGCAGATTATGTCACTGTAGTTTCCTCCCTCCAAAAGAAATCTATTTTCTAAATAGTGGCAAGGATGGAGAGATCCTGATTATAAGTAGTTGTGGAACATTCTTCTCCTAAAGCAGCTGTAGTTTTACATCAGTAATATATAAGCCTTATTCCCTGGGTACATTTCCCAGGTGGATATCCTGATGTAGGGGTGTGTGTGGATCAAACAGGTTTTGTTTCAAAATGAGCAGCCATGGTATGGCAGAAACTTTTATGACCTCCACTTAGCTTATAATCTTCAGCTACCATTCCTTTGATGAAATTTCTAACTAAAATTTAGTCCTATAGGCCACCTGAAAACCTTAAATGTGTTGTTGACTTATTGTTTTAGTTCTGGATTTCATGTTGATCTTTGAGCGTATTTCCTCTAATTTGTTAAGGAAGGTATTAAAATGGGTGTCAGTAATAGATAAGCAGAATGCCCTAATACTTTTTATTCCTCATCAAAAGACTTGGACATTTTTATACAATTGGGTGAGGTGGTGCAGAAGGCTGTCTGTTATGTAAACTTTGATGAAGAAGCAAGAAAGAAAAGATAAATCAGTAGAACAATGAAAAAATAACTCAGTTACCATGTTTTGTAACCTGAAATAATACCTGTCAAAAGCAGAAGGTTAATCATATGATCCAGTTATACATTGAAACCATCTCTATACAGAATTTTTTTCCTGATATACCATTTAAGTTACTTCTGTAGATGAAGGCAAAAACTTCCATCTCTTCCCTTATGAATTTAAAGAGAAAAGGCCAACAGCCATTTCCTCTTCTCTCTCATTACACAGAAAGCTCTGCAGAATGATCAAAGATTAACCATTTATTGGAGTCCGTGTGACCTTTCAATTCTTTTATTTTAAAATGCTGCCAAAACCAGAGGTGACCTTTATGCTATTATCTAAAAGGGCAATGAGTAAGGGTCAAGCCACTCTTTTTCTAAAGTCAAACAGGCTGGGAATGGCACTGGTGGAAGAGAACTGCCCTTCTCCCTGGCCACAGAAGAGACTTGGGGTCTGCTGATGACTGAAGAGTTTTTTACCAGCACTGTCCATGCTTTTGCCTCACCTCTCTATACCTGCACTGGGAGCTGTTGACCCTTGCTCACTCAAGGACCACAAACAACCATATCAGATTAGGTATTACTCTTTTTCTTATTTCTCTCTCAACAATTTAATGAGATTCCTATCCCTGTCTGGACTTGTCCTAATCTTTGCCAGAGACAGGGAAATCTCCTATTTTATATTCTCTTCTACCTGAAGACTTCCCTCCTTTTTCTCCTCACCTCTCTCCTGCACACTGTCAGAGAGATGACAGCCTTTCCTCTGGTGTGGCTGGGACTCTCTGGGCTACCCAGCAGGGTGACACCCCCAGACAATATAACAGGTCGGCCACAGCACAGGTATGAATGTAGCAGAGGTATGATCTGATCTACACACCTCCTCTTTTTCCTCTGAGCACCAGCATTCTGTATTTTCCTGCAGCACCTGAATGAAAATACTAAGGCTGTGGACTTAAACCAGAGAATAACTGAGCAGATGAGGGCTGAGAAAATCTAAGGATGAAATGGAAAAGTGGGCAAAAAAAAATACAGAGCTGAGAATCCAGCAGAAAAGTATAAGTAACATCTCATATCTTTACTTAGGTTTGTGAAAATATCCTACTTTTATATCCATGAAAATGACTCATGACTCCCTCAGAGCTGAATTTGAGGATGACGAAGCAAAATCTGGCAGACAGCCTTCCCATGCCATTCCTAGTCTTGCTCAGCACTATTTCTCTCCTCCCACACAGGAATTTCTTTAACACATGACAGATGATTCTTAAGAAAGTTTTGAAATACCACCATAAAGGCAAAAATAGGAACTTAGCTTTCAAATGCTTTTCCTATTTAAATGGATAGAGAGGAGTCTGATAGCAAAGGTTTTTAGGCTGCTGGACACCACAAAACTCTGAAAGAGGGAGAGCATCCTCTTGGGCACATTGTTGTCCTTCTGTCCAGTCACACTGTGTGTGTGTATCACCCAATAACCATTGAAGACTCTGCTATTTTTCCATATACATTAATTAGAAGTGTAGTGCTCTCAAATACAAGTCTTTTTTCTTTTTTTCCCCCCCCTGCAGGAGTCATGAATATAAGAGAAACAAACCCTAGAAGAAAATAGGATTGAGGTTATCTCCTCATTAAATATAAGAGAATTGACACCAAACAAAGGAGAAGTTTTGGGTTGAGCTTAGGTATTGTTTGATAATGCTGAATCTAACACAAATCCATAAACAA
>VRYO01002772.1:64093141-64116837 GCA_009812075.1 Sialia sialis | reverse complement strand
TTTTTTTCATATTTTATGGGAAAAAGTCAATGAGGTGAGAGACTAAGTAAAAACTCTGAACATAATTTTTGCCAAACCCCTTTGAGATGAAACCTATAGCTTCACTTCTTTCAAACCCAGGACTCAAGTATCTTCAGAGTACAGATGTTTCAAAATCTAATATCTTATAAAATTTGGTATCTTGACTCTGCCAAGATAATAGAAATGAAGATGTTCTTTAGGTTCAATGTTATAAATATTTTCTTACTATTTGCTAAACATATTAAAAAACTGTATGTGCTGAAATAAGGCATGAGGATTGCAAAGGAATAGGGAGCAGTTGCTAAAAAATAAAATTATTCTTTAATATTTTTCTCTTCATACTTCTAGGAACATTTAGTAATTAACAGGCAAAGTACATGAGAGTAGAGAATAAGGAAGACACAGATGAATTTTTCCTTTGAGGCATCACTAGGATGATTTTTGGGATGATATTCATCACCAATTAAAGTGTATCTCATTGTATCCTCTTTCAGGTTTACTGAGGTTTAAGGCAATGACATTATCTTCTGTTGACTCCTAATAAATGTAGCCCCTATTTGAATACAAAGCATCTTTTTTAATCAGCAATTATTTCTTTTTCATAGAAAGCTTTCTGCAAATTTTGCAATTTTGGAATTTTCCAAGAATTTCTGTATCAAAACCACAGACTAAGCTCACAATACCTGAGACTGCTGTCTAAATAGCAGACAGCTGGAAGTACTCCTGCTTTTTGGGCCAAGCAAATCTCCTCCCTATCTGACTTTGATATTGATGTCTCAGCGAAGAAAACAACATAACACAAAAATTGATGCTGGACTTTTAGACTTTAGAATAATGGTCTGTGTTACCAGAAGGGAGCCAGAGCCTGCTGACATAGCAGCAGAAATCCAGGCCCTTGGCTAAGTCCTGGTTAGGAATACACCTCCGTGGCTGGACACAAGCAGATGGATCATGTGGGGATGGTTGACCTGGAAAAACACCCCAGCCACCCACTAACTCCTGGGATGGATGATCAGAGGCTCATTAGCTGAGGGCTGAGTGAGATCCAGGCAGCTCAGCAAGTCCATGTGGTGCTAGCATTGCCACCCACATATCCTGGCTGAGCATCTGCTTCCATGGGCACACCTGGTTTTGAGGACTGCATGGATCAGAGGGTGTCAGGCTCAGAGTAGTAGGCAGCGGGGCTGGGAGGTTCTCATGTGGACATGCATGTATCCAGCCAGTTTCCAACATGTTCCCACAGCCTAGGGACTGCTAGGAGCCATCCTGTGTGCTGCAGAAGGGGTGAGAAGCAGCGGCTGTTGGGCACGCCCCATATCAGCCAAAATATGCACTTGGCTTCAGAGCCAAGAAGATAGGCCAGCACCAACCTGAATAATGCACTCTATCATCCTAGCAAGGGTTTGCCTGGAAATCCTCCTCAGACTCCCAGACAGATTTAGTTGCTGTCATTGGTGTAGACTGACAGTAGGCACGTTGCTAAAAATTGAACATTACATAAAGTTTCATCCATTCCAAAAGGAGAATGACATTTCTAAAATTAAGAGAATACTGTGTGAGACATACAGCCAAAGCATTTAAGAGCTACTTAACTTGCTTTTAGCCAGTGCAAGGATATCAATGTACTGTGAGGGCAAACCCTTAATACCTGGAGATGATTCCTAAAGCCAATGTTTATCTTTTACTTAGTTAAATTAATAGCTAACGACAGACATATGATGGTGGATAACCACTACCTGCCTTAATCTAACTCAAAGCTTTGTAGGGCTCCTGCTGGTGTGTTTGGCTCACTTGAAGAGGGCTATCAGCAGTAATTCATCATCTCTGAAGTGGGGCTGACAGGCAGCAGAGAGTGTTCTCAGAAACTCAGCTCTTGGAGAGGGAGGGCAAAAGCTGGCTCTGCAGGAGCAGCCCCGAGTTCTGCAGCAGTAGTCAGGAGGCATTTCAGGGACCAGAGTCCCTGCTGAGGGGGCTGCTGTAAGATATAGGGCGATAGCACAGCAGAGCCTCGGATGAACTCTGTGAAAAGCGACCACTTTACTCTCCTGCTCTTCTGAACTGGATTCCAGGCACTTTGGGAGAGCAGTTACTGCTCTGGACGCATCTTTCGTTTCATGTTTAGCCATCAGAGGTCTTGGCTTTTTGTCCCTTTTTAGGGCTTCTAAGGACTCAACCACAAGAATAAGAAATAGCCACCTGTACAGAGACCATGATGGCAAGCAGAATAATAGTCTGGATCCAAAATGGTCCACTTCCCTAAGCTCAACTTGTCAGGATGTGAAAGGCGATAGGATAGCAGACCACTGATGCCAAAGGTCCTGAAAGACACAAATCTGCATCACAGCTTAATGCAGCCCTCTCCATTGTTGATGCATGAAAGCATGAGATATTGAAGGAAGAAATAAGGAGTATTGGAATTCATTAATTGGCTAACATGGAAAATTTTAAGTGATAACTAATATTCATTTATAGAGGTAAAGGAATCTCTCAATAATCAGATCATAACATTGTAGTAACCCTGTGTTTGCATTTGTTTAAAAAAAGTCTCCTGTTATATGCCTCTGTTAAAATTATGAGGGAAAGAGGAAAAACTGCACATGAATTGTTGTCTCTGTATAATTTTGTTATTAATGCATTGCTGTTGCTGTTTATTTGCTTGTCTCTTTGCTGTTTCCAGTAAATCGTTCTTACCTCAAGCTGTTATCTTCAACTTTTGTGCCTCCAATTCTCAATTCCATCCCTCCACAGTGGGAAGTGGGAGAGGAAGTGGGATTAAGAGAAAGCAGTTGTTTGAGAGAATCCTGATGAGGGTACTGATTTGGACAGTACTGTTCCTAAATCACAGCACTGAACAATTTCTCTCCCAAGCTGAGCTCAAAATAGTTCTGCTTCCCATGCACAAACTGGTCCCAATACCTTATTTCCCTTAATCATGAGACTGAATTCTTCTTGTAACTTGAGTCACTCAGGCAGATTTCATGCCCTCTTGTCAGGAGAAAAAATGTGAAGTACACATGGTCTTACACCCCAAATGTGACAGAAGGCTTCTGTTGAGCTGTCCTGCTTATTTGAGTGATTTGTTCACCTTCGCACACCAAATAATGCTGCTCTATAGTGTAAGTTGTGGGCTCTGTGTGGTGTTAAACAAGAAGGGGAAAAACCCACAGGTATGCACTATGTTCTCTGGCCACCTCTGTTAACTCCTGCATTGTTTTTTCTCCCAATCTCTTGGAAGCAGATGGTTAGAAACACAGAGACTTAGCCTGAAAGCTTCTGACCCTCACAGCTTCCAGCAGTGCAGGAAGCTTTCTGTGATACCAGAGATTTTCTTTCTATAGTGACCCCAGCTAGAAAATCCTCTGCCAACCTTTCCACTGTCACCACTAGTTTCCAATGCCATATTCCCACTTGTGCTGCTACATTTTTGGGGGGCAAGCACATGCAGAGCCAAACTTACATCACTATTTTTTAAAGAGTATTTTGAGGTGGCTCAGTTGTCTCAGTACAGATCCAGGCAGAGCTGTACTCACTCAGCGGAGCCAGCTCTGTCCTGTGTTGTGGTAGCAAAGGTGGGCCTCTGGAGGCTCGTGCAGTGCGAGAGATGGAGTGGGTTTTGCTGACAGTGGTGTAGCTGTGGGGAGAGTTATGCATGGAAACACTACACTGAAAAGATCAGCTAGATTTGCCACCTATGAATGCAGGTTTGTGAAGGGAAGTGAATCTGTCAGTGAGCAGAGGAATGGCTTTAGGAGACTGGAAAAAGGCAAATTAATTGCTTCAGGGAAGATTCCTCAAAGTTTTAATTTTGTTTTGAAATCAAGATATACCAAATAGGAGGTGTAGCACTTGGCAATATGCTTTAGGGGTGATTATAGTGATGTTAGGTTGATAGTTGGACTAGCTGATCCGGGACATCCCTTCCAGCCTTGATGATCTGTGGGCCCAAAATAAGACAGATGTAGCACACAGGTTAGACATGGGACACAGATAACCTCCTGGTAGTTCTTACATTTGTCTGTGTGGATGAAGTTGCTCTATCATAATTTATAAATGTCATATGTGACCTGCTATGCATCTCGGGTCTTCTACACTCTGGCTCCCCATCATGTGCCTGTAGCTATTAACTTCAGTTCTAACATGCTAAAGAGCTGTAACAGGCATTCCTGTGACACATATGAGTGTCTGAAAGCCTGGGCCCCAAGTTGTTTATTTATAGGCTATTAGACACGCTTGGCTCCTGTTTCTGAAGCAGGCACTCCTCCATCACAGCTGTGGCTGTTGCAACCCATGCTCAACTCACAGAGTTTAGGTTTTCTGCTCTCCTTATAGAAGACTTAAGGTGGTAGAACAAGAATCATCTTCTCCAGTAGAAAACTGTAAACAGAGGGTTATTTATCATGCAGGAGAAGGATTAGTGAGGGCAGACTTGGCCATCAGCAGACCAGGCAGTGATGGCTCCAGCCATAATTCTTGTTCCCTGCCTGCACGCTGCCATGCCTTAACAGGGTCACAGAAGACAGGGGTGCAGGAGGCTCCTGCTGCAAGAGCCAGACTTATCACCTTACTCGTGCTTATAAAATGGTCTCACAGCTCTGGGGAGTTATTGCAGGGCTGATGGCTGGTGAAAAATGCAGACTTTTTCCAGGATATGAAGTCTTGTACAGTATTAACCAACTGTTCAGATAACATAAAATCATATTTTAAAATTATTGAAGCATATAGATAAAAGTGGTTTAATTTATTTCAAAATAAAAGGTACTGAATGCCCAGTAAAACATGAAAACATCAGCAGAAGCCTGAGGGATGTCAAATCATGCCCACAGGTGAGGAGGTGCTAGGCTGAAGAGCTCCTGCTGTGAGCAAAACTTCACTGTGGAGAGACACCTGCCTCTGGTCTGAAAGGAGCTGTGAACAAATGTGAACAACACAGGGGCTCCCTCCCAGATTCGTGTTTCAGACCACCCTTACTTTTCACTTTACAGTCCTCAGGCTGAGTGTCAATAGCTCAAGGACAACAAATGTCTGATTTCTGCTGGGCAGTGGCTTCCACATTATGAAACTGATTTCCCTGGAACTGATTCCTAAAGTCTAAGTTCCATGTGCCTAAGACCTGGGGCCAGAAGAAGATTTAAATGTATGTGAAGGTCCATTGGTGAAACATGCCACAAGCATGTTTTTACAGTTCTCAGGCTCAGAAAATGTTTTTGTCTCTTCCTGGGACTGTCAGATCACAGGCTCAAAAACCAAGGTAGGGAGCTGATCCCAGAGGGGCAGTGAGATAGGCAAGGATCCAGGTACTAAAAATATAGTGGCCTCCTTGTCCTGCAAACAGAAAACATTTCATCCCACCCACTTGGTACAGCTTTGGTGCTGGGTGAGCCTTATGTGGGGAAAGAGGCCACCACTGTCTGCAGGGACAGCAGGGACAGCAGTGACGAGGACAAAGAAGGAGGGCATCCTTGCAGGGAGCCATGGCTGCCAGTCTGGTAAGTGTGTGGCATTGTTTTCCTATTAAATCCCTATTAACTCAGTTTTAAAGGATGAGCCCAGGCAGGCATGCATTATAGAGAGACTCCTGGAGGCAGCCCAGGTAAACTCTATGCTTTATAACTTCTGCTTTTAGTGTCTTTTAAAGATTCTCCTAACTTAGCAAATATTTTTTCATATAAATGAGATTGAGATTTCTTTAATCTAGAAAATGCTTAGAAATTCAGGTTTTGGTTATTATTTTTCCTCTGTACTTCAAATAAAGCATGGGCTATTAATGGCAACAAGTAAGTTCTTGTGTAATGCAGTTTAAGCTGGCTGCTTTAAACCATTTAAACATAGAGGATCACATTTACCTTTATACAAAAGCACTAAAGTGGTAGGAAACAATATTTAAATCCTGTTTCAGACCTAAACATTATCATTAAAATTCTTATTGTATGTGTCTAAGCCAAGCTAATCTTGCAAAAAAAAAAAAGGGTTTAGTGTATTTAGTAGAGAGCATTTACATGATAACAGATAAAGTGAATGCATCCTTTTGCTAGTTATTAAAAATGCTTAATAATTCCAGTTGGAGCACTCAGAGCTGCTTTCCATTTCAGTGATCTTTATGCTGTGGAGAGGAAAGAAATGTTTTCTCCACATGGCTGAGCATCAGGTTTCTGTAAGCATGAAGGCAGGCTTGTAAAGGCTAGGTGTTTATGCTTGCTTGTTTCCATCAGAGTGTTCCCTGACATGCAAATGACCTGCCAGCCACCAGCAGGTTTTAAGATCTCCTTTAAAACCTTCTGCTGCAAGCCCATGTCAGCTCAGACCAGCATGTGCATGGATTAGCTTTGTTTTAGCAGGCAGAGTAGGGGTTTCTTTAGTGCTGTGCTGCTACAGCTGGGTGGAAAGCACTGAGAGGCAAAAGGGGGAAACTGTGAAAGTTATCTGCAGATCACAGACTCTCTTGCCTTTTCCCTCTCCGAATCCAGCTCCACCTAAATGTTGACTCGGAGCAACTCTTTTCCTGTAGTAGTCTTTATAGTTAATATCTGGGAGGTTTTGTCTTGTTTTGCTTCAGCAGTGTTCGCTGTCTAAAGTAGTGAGGATGTTTAAAAGGTGAGGTTGTCCCCACGCTTTAGGGTGAGCTGAATGATGCTTTGGGCTCCATAGGCTGTACATGGTCCTGACATGATTCACTCTTTGTGAAAACAGACAAATTTGTGAAAAAAATCATTTCAGCCTAGCAGAGGAGGTAGTTTGTGGGTAAGAGTGAGCAGCCAAGACCAGGATAGGGCAGTATTTATCTAAGCCATCTGATAATAGTTAACTAAAAGATGCCTGACAGATTACATGTTAAAACTGACCAGAGTGTAATATAGCATGAAAAGAGAGGGAAGAGAAAAAAGCCAAAAGGAAGAGCAGGAGGGAGAGAACTTGTACCTCTGGAGTTTCTCCCAGGATGGCTGAGACACTCGTTTTTGGACAGCTACACATGTTCCTGCTTCATGGAGCCTCTGAGGTATAACATGATGTACCTGAGGAGCACAGGGAGCCACTCCCAAGTGCCCTACTCTCCAGTCACACCTGTACAACAAATAGCGCTTCTGTCATGGCACCATTCATCTATGCAAAAATGACTGCGTTTTGAGGGGCAGCTAATGTTGCAGCGCATTTCTGAAAGGAAATCTATCCATGACAGCATTGCATAGTTGAACACCAGGCCTCCATAAATAATTAGGAAGGCAAATCTTTATCTTTGTCACAGTGACTGGAATGCACCTCACTACCTTCAGTGATTACAATTCATGCAGCACTAAAACCACAAAGTATGCTTTTTACATGCCTGATGTACACTCCTCCACCCACCAGCATTGCTCATAAGTATCCTCTTTTTTTTTCCAAAGATGCCAGGACCCTCTGGCAAAACCTGGAGACTCACCAAGTATTTGCTTGAAATAGCAATCTATTGTTAAAAAGAGGAGTTCTTCACAAAAGACATGTCTGAGATTTCCAAGGAGTTACTGGAGAACTAGAATATTTGGAATGTGGCGGTTGTGAGCATGATGGAGGAAAGGGTTCAGAATAATATTTTGCAGGCAGGAAGAAGTTTCAGCAGGGACACTACTCCACTAGAAAGGGAGATGCTGATAGAAGCCAATCTAAACCAGGTGCTGTATTTATTACCATTGCTAGCAGTTTTTATAGTGATAGCAATAATCATAACAATAATGACAGCAATAATTTATCAGTGTGGGATGGGCTGCTCACAGCAGGGAAGTGAAGGTGTAAGGTGATTGAGGATGAGCCCTAGACATTCTCATTTCCTTGTGGTGAGTGTGTGTGTGTATGCAAAACTTTCAAAATAACTGGTACTGAGAAGAGGAATTTTGACAATGGCTGCCACCTTTCATGAAAAAAAAATAAATCTCTTCTTATCTTTGAATGTCTCCATCTATGCTGCCACCACTGGTTGTTCTCTCTGAGTACCTACAACACAGCTGGCCAGATGTTCTTTACACCTTTGGTCTTTACTACAACACAGGGGTCAAGAGGAAAACCTTGCAAGTGTTTTATTCCAAATCACCCAGGCACATTACAGAAATGCAGGGTGTTCATGGTGTCTAACCTAACCTGTCCAGGGCAAATGTGCCCCTACCTGAGCCATCTCTGGCCCACCTTCTGGAGGCCTCCACTGGCTGCAGAGGACTCATGAAGTTTTATTCATGGATCAAGCTAAAGATCTGAGTCAGGTGTGAGCAAAAGCTGACACAGTTCAGAAAGACTGTTGAATAAGAACAAGATACCATTTTGTCAGGACATCTGTCAGAAATTGTATGGCTGCAGCTGATCTTGCCCAGGGGCAAAAGATCCAGCTTTGTTTTTCTGTGACTCTGTGATGTTCAGTGAGTCCCATGGTCAGGAGGAGGAAAGCTGGAAGAAATTACACAGAACCTGAATTTCTCAGGGAGTTGTAACAGCTTAAGAAAAAAAAAAAATGAAAAAAAATCTTCAGAGAAATGTGAAGAGTAGCAGAAATTTAAATTTTGAAAGTTGCCTGAGGCATTGCTTCTGGAAGAATCAAGCTGATATAGCAAGCAGTGGCTTGATGTGGGGTTATCCTTACATCTCTGTGATGTTAATTTTCACTAGAAAATGGTGCTAAGTGAGGAGGGGAAACTATTTTTTGCTACAAAATTCAATGCCTTTATGACACACCCTCACGAGAGGCTTTGGCAAACCTTGTCCTTGTGCCTGGCACAAACTGTATTGAACAAAGCTTACAAAGTCACAGGTAAGTTTTTGCCTTCACCACAGCTCTTTGCAAGCAGAGTTGGTCTAATACAGCAATTTGAATGAATTAGAGGGTTTAAAATGCATCCCATCACTTTATCCTCTACTGCTCTGTCTCTCTACCTGTGGAACTATTTTTATGGCCAGATCCTTATCTGTCCTATTTAAAAACCTTGATGCAAGGGGTCAGATCAGTAGGCACTCAGGTCTGCAGAAGTTTATCTGCTTGTGGCATTGGTCAATGTCTCATTTCTTAGGTTGCCACTGAAATTGTGCTATCTAAGGTTGTTTGCTGATGGGAGAAGGTAACTTAAAGGTTGTCTGCTTAAAACATAGATGGCCTGGGCCATATGCACAGTTTGGTGACTATTCAGAGATTGTGCACAATTCTTCAGCCTGACCAGAAGCAGAGGGTTGTTATTCAGAGATCTACACTGTTACCAGGTAAAGTGTCTCATATGGTGACAAAATCACTGAAACAGGGCTTTGTGTGAAATTGGGCAGTCCAGGACAAGGAGAAGGACTACTACTGTGATGTGCAGCTCCACTGCTAATAGCAATTTCACTGCTAGAAGGGAGCCAGACTTGTCCTCCTTTCTGAGAAGAGGTTCATCTACTGCATCAGAGACATTTGTTTGTGCACAAAAGAAATAGGGAAAGGGAAAGAACTATTTACTGACTTCTGATGTTTGGCACTTATAGAATGTGTGTATTTTCACCTGGAGTATAAGGCAGGGTACTTACATTTTTTACCACCTTGCTTTTGGGGCTTGATTTGGAGACCTTGGAAACTTTTCACTGACCTCAGGGGAGTTTGGATCATGTCCAAAAACTACCCAGCAGCCTGGAAGGGTAAAAAGATAAACTCTTTCTCCTGGAGAGATCCAGGAAAAGAGGTCAACAGAGATAGTAAGGATACTGTGGCATTTAGGGAGTTTTGAGGATTCTATTGTTCTTGTTGTTTGTTTGGGTCTCGATTCCCCATAGCAACTCATAGTCTAATGCCTGGATTATTTATAATGTTACATTTCTCTTCCTGTTTTGATTGGTAAGAAGGACAGCCCTCAGGGCTGCCAGGAATCTGAAATTCAGCAGCAGGAGCTCCTGCAGAGAAATGTGGTCCACGACCCAGCTGTCAGCCAGGGCTCCTCACGGGCCAGGGAAAGCAGGATGCTCTGGGGCAGGATGAGGTGGCAGGGGTGTCCCAGATGTCCCCTCCCCAGAGCACACTGGGCAGATGCTGCCAGGAGGAGCAGAAGGTGCCCAGGAGCTGGTGCAGCATCACAGGGTATTGGGGTGAGCCCTGCGCCCACAGACTCACAGGGGAGGTGACAAACCCAGGGCAGTCCCTGTGACTGTCCCAGGAGCTGGTGAGCAGATCACAGGAAGGGCAGAGATTTGATTTGGGCTAACGAGAGCTGTGATTTGTTTTAGTCTGGGCCTGGTCCAAAGTCAGTCTTTATAATCTGGATTGTGTTCAAGCTGAACTGAGCTTTGCTTTTCCATTTTTGAGAAAGCCCAGAGAGCAACCTCCCACTGTGAGAGCCCTGTGAGCCAAGCTGCTGATGTGAAACAAGTCTCACATTTGTTTCCTTTCACATCTTTCGGTTTAGAAGCACACAGATGCATTTAACACACACCCTAAAAATAACATCCTCAGAACAGTTGGAAAATCAAGTTCTTTATTTTTTAATGATTGCCTTTAGCAGCCTGTTTTATGATCTTGCCTTGGAACTGACAACACACAACCGATCAGTTTTAAAAACAAAAAAGAGTTTTCACACCTTGCTACTTTTAAGATAAAATGCCTTTTAATGGCTTTTCTACTAATTAGCTGCCTTGGAAGATGACTTCCCAATCTACTGTAGAAGCTCTTTTTAATGTATGTCGATATAAATAACAAGGATGATGGTCTTTTATTCAAAGTACATTGATAAGGGACAAGAAAACATAGTGGTGCTGCTTTCTCCCCACTGACAGCCACCTCCAGCTGTGCCACTTCAAATATCAGACCTGCTGTGTCACCCACCTGGCTGGGCAGGAGCTGCCAGGAGGGGTTGAGGGTGGGGAGACCGCTTGGTAGGGCTGAAGTGGCCTGGAGGGTGGAGCAGCAGGCGACTGCCACAGCCCTGTCACAGAATTCTCTGCTGCTAAAGCACAGTGGAAAGCTCAGAGAAAACCACACATCATGGCTCAGCACCAGGGATACAGTGGATTGATAAACCTTTCCCAGAAGTGGAGAATGTCATGCCATCGCCACTGTCTCCCTCTCAGCTCTTCTTTCTGACAGGATAGCTCTTCAGTTTGAGTGAGAAAAAATAAACATAATGCCAGTAAAGAAAAAGCCATCCAAGTATAAATTAAAGAGACCAAAGCCTCCCTAGCTGTGGTCAGTCTCTAAGCATCTCCATGAGCTAGGTGTTGCCAACAGCAAGCCCAGCTCTTGCACTTTCCCTTTTACAAATGGCTTTGTTCATGCAGTATCAAGCACTGGCTGGTCTAATATCTACAGTGGGCATTGAGGGAACACACACAGCCTCAGTAAGGAGTCACAAATCATCTGGAACACACCCTTGGATGCCCATTTTTAAAATAAACATTTACAGCTTCAGTTTTTCAGCAGTCCACAGCAGGACCAACCTAATGCCATTGCCTCAGGATTTGTCAGCTTGGATAACATTTAACATCAGCCTATTCTTATGCTGCAAGCTGTTTGATTATTCCTAGCTAACACAATTATCTGCACTTGTGTTTTCCATGCAGTCTCAGTGCAACACTCAGACGTTTCAAACTGATAGTTTAATTAAATTATGGCAATTAGGGTTATTTCAGATCCAGGAGTATGTGAGGCAAAGATGCTGAGGATAAACACAGCACTTGTGCTTCCTGGGGAGCAGAGAGATTCTGTTCTGTGGGAATATGAAGCTTTCAGAGGACTGAATTTAATCAGCATTTGAATCCTCTAGAAATCATGCTTCTTTTATGCATTTCAAGTTGAATATTCCAAGATGGAATCCATCAAGATAACTTGTGGAAGCCTGGTCTTACACATGCAAGCAGAATTGGAGATCCAGCTATTCCTCTGTGCTTAAGAGGTATTTTTACTTTGTCTAGATATCCTCTGTGGAGCCAGGAGTGCCAAGACAGCATACAGTATGGCATGTGTATGGTACATGGTGCAGTGCTCACCCGTATAACCAGCAATGTGCATTTTGTGTGCATGTGTGTGTTTGCCTATCAGGAACACAAACTCAGCCTCACTACAGGCTGGACCCATGCACACAGAGCTGCCACAGCCTCACCTACATCCTAGGTTGGTGCTAGCCAACCTTAGCACCCTCAACTTGACGGAGATCCTTGCTGAGGCACTTTTCCAGAGATAAAGACTTTGTCCCAAGAAGACTTCCTTTACAAGCCTTATTATCAACTTTCACAATGTCTCACACAACTTGTGGAGAAGCATCAGGCTACCTCTGGTTTTGTATCTTTTCTAGGAGAACAGTCCAACCCTTTACAGAATTGTGGCTTATATGGGAATGGAATGATGGTGGCTTGCCAGTTGCATTTAAATCACTCCTACCACCAGACAGGCTTGAAGATAAAGTAAGGAATGAATTTATTCAGGAATCCAAAGATCAGCATTACAATCTCCTTATTTAGAGGCAGCTGTGCATAAAGAAAAGAAAACTTACAGCTGCAGACAGATTATTCTGTTATCAGTTTTACCCTGTTGAAATGCTCTCAGCATGCTTACATTCCTTTCAGCTTGAAACCTGTCTTAAGCAAGACGCGGTCCACAGCACATATTTCATTGAAGGGATGTTTATTAAGGGGTGTGTGTGTCCTTGCACACCTCTTTTCTCCCCTGGGTTATTTCAGGTCCTCATCACACCATCATGCTGTTGCCTGAGCTGGGAAGCAGTGGTGTCTGCTGAATAGGTGGGTTCTTCTGCCCAGACAAAATATCTTGGCACTTACCTTAATGCATGCTGACTGTGAAGGAGGGCTTCTCCTGAAAGGCAGAGCAAGATTCAGGTCTCATTGTGTTATTTTTTATATAATGAAAACATCAGCTATTATATGAGAAAAAGCTAAAATCTTAGTATGTATAAACAGTGATAATACATGTAGTTAATTAGACCTTCACTGTATTGAGACAAGAATTGATGGCAATCAAATTATCTCAGGGTGAAAAAGACATGAACATGCTTGGCATGAACTATGCCCATGCAATACCCTAAGATGGCATTCTCTTCCTTCAAAGCTATTGATGTACTGGATGAGAGACTTCTGAAAAACATTAAAACCAAAAGTAATTTATCATACTCCATATTCTATTAACACCATCTTATTTTTCATCTGTTCTCCAAAATCCAGGATGTACCAAGCAGTCCCTGTGTCTAATTTTCCTTTGGGACAGTGGTGAAAATCCTCACTTTCAAAGTTTCAAAACTGATCACTGATGGCAAAAATTTTTGCTTATTTTGTATGAACTATATATAGATACCCTTGCAATGGTCACACAAACAGGAGGAATAATCTTGGGTTGCTTGACATCAACATGATCACACCAAAACTTTTGTTTTTGCAAAAGCAATGCTGGCTGGACAGTGTTATACAGAACGGTTGTCCTCAGTAAGATCCTGGCATTCATATCTACAGAACTACCAAGAAAAAGCTGAGTGATTCGAGCTGCTGACATGTTTGAAAAGGAGCAGAACTGCTCTAGTCACATTGAGATGATGCAAATAATTTTTCATCGTGGCAGCAAAGGTCCCACATGTGAATGGCTTCTCAATCCAGTCCTTTAAGAAAACTGTGCCAGAAAGGATACTTTGAGAGCTGTGTTTCTGGGATCCCCAGGCCTTTCCACACCATACTTTCTCCTCCTTCGCATCTTACTATTCATTCTCCTTCTCCTCCTCCTCATCATCAATATCATCACCAATATCTGTCAGTAGTCAATATTTATTTTTCTTAAAATTTGATTTCCAGAGGGCAAAGCTGTCTCCAGAGCCCTTCCTGACACAAAAGATCAAGACCAGAGTAGGATCAGGGTCCAAGAGTCCACAGGTCTGGGATCCAGTCTTACTTAAGGATTTGTCAAGATGATATGCAGAACTGAATGTTCTAAATGCATTTCAGCATGAAAGGCAGAGATAATTTTTCTTTCTTTCTACTTGTTCATCTCCCTTACTTCCAGACTTTTCAATGCCAGGAGGTCTTTCTTTTAATATTTCTTTAGATTTGGCAGCGATTGAATTTCTTCAGACCCAAGATCCATTTCAAATTACGCGTGATGCCCGTGGCTCATGCAGAGACTCAGAAAAGCACCTTCTCAATACACTCAAGCAAAAGAGCAGATTCTTCCTAAAAGACAGAAAGAAGTATTGCTGTCTGCTGAGCAGGAGCCAATTTTAGCATGATCAGAGACCAAACAGAGCTGTGAACCTCCCATCTCCATCTCAGCAGGGTGCTGTCCAGAATGTTTAATATTTGTGCCCAAAAATTCAATGGCAGATTTGTTTACAGAAGAGTTTTCCAAGAGGTGCTTGGGTTGCGCTCAGCAGCTGCCCTTACTGCTGTCACTGGGCATACCTGGCATGTCTGAGTGATTTATTGACTTCAGCTGCTCTCTGCAGCCCTCCTGCTTGAGAGACAGGGGCTGCTCCAGCACGGCCAGGAGCCATGAAACAACAGCTGCAACAGATGGCCACAGCTCCTGCCCTGGTTTGGCACAGCCTGCCAAAACAGGGCCAGGCATACTGGTGCGGGGTTGGATAGGTGAGGAATACCACAAGGACATTTGTCAATGGCAAACAAAGAGTGATGGAGTGCTGTAGGGAAATAAGGTTAAATGGGGAGGTGAGGGGAAGGTGAGAAATGGCAGATGTTTTGAGGAAACATCTGTTAATCCTTGAGGGGAAGGAAGTGGTGGCAAGAACACTAAGGAGGCAACACTTCAAAGGATTACCGTGCAGGTTTCATGGCTTGAGTGGAGAGGGGAGGTTGGAAGACCACACTGCTGACACTGCAGATGTCTGGGGCAGAAAGGCAGCAGGGGAGACATGTGGCCTGCCAGCCATAACACGTAAGAGGAAAAGAGGTGTTGGAACATGGAATGAAATGCATAGAAAATTATGGTAATACTAAGGTGGTCTAGTATTACATGGGACGATGGTTTTATGAAGTATGCATACAGGTATCATTAGAAAAAGGTCAGCAAATTCATAGTCAGGATATGTGCAAAAACAGACCATAGATTTTGCATGGTACAGACTCTGATCTCACTGTCTTTCAGTCATACCAAATGTAAATGCCTCTTTTTAAAGCATAAAAAAGACATAGGGGGCTTTTTTCCCCAGCAATTCAAAAATCAGAGAGCTATTTGTGCATTTTGATCAGTGTGTGAAAAGGTAGCTAGTCTTGGCTGAGAAGACTTATATAGCAGAGACAGGTCATGTCTTTGCTCAGCAGCGTTTGGTTTTGATTTCTGCGCTCCAACAACTTAATAGCTGAAACTGTCTGTCAAGTCTCTCAAATTAATGCATGCCCATAGAGCTGATAATTTGTCTTTGAATTGTTTTTGAAAAATCTGAGCAGCCCAAATGATGTCAGAAGTAGCTATTGTTTAACTGAGATGCCATAAAGTGCTGTCCTCCTGGTAAATATCATGTTCTCTGTTAAACTTAACCATAAAATTAATGGCATTTTTAATATATGCAACTTTTTCGATTCACCAGTGAAATCGCTATGAGCTCTCACAAAAGGCATCACTTAATTCAATAATCTTCAGAGTTTTTATGTTATGGAGCAGAAAATGAGTGACTCAACATAAAGAGGAAAGAAGTACTTGAAGTTTACTCTAGTCACTACAGGATCTGGGTAAGGGGCAGGGGCAGGTGGCAGGTTGGACATTCATCTGAGCTCCTGCATCCAGGCTAATCTAGGCTCTACAGTGAAATTCTTCTCATTGTGCTAAAAAGCCTAAGAGGCACACAGTAGCCCTAGGCTGCACTTCTTTCAGCAAAGCTCTAGCAAAGATTGAGTTACCTGTTGATTATGTGTCCAGGGGAAAGATATATTCTGTAACAACAACAGCTGCTCTTTATAAACACAACTTTTTGATATCGCTGGGTTTGTTTCAAGTTGCATATGATGGCCTTCAGCAGGCTAACCTGAGCCACCAGGCTTGCATTAGGGCAATATCAAAAACAGGGATTAGTGTCCTACTCCACAATGTGCAGGCACAATACAAGGCTCAACCTTCTTTACCCTAGTTTTTATCTACACTGTTTTGGGAAGTGCCTTTGAAGGTAGTAGAACGTCATACAATTTTACATCTGAAGTCCTACTTTATATAGCTATAGTAGTGGGTGCAGACAGGATGATTTTTGAGCTGAAGCACCTCTATTCATGTACTCCTCACTCAGCAGGAAATTTGAGTCAGATGTGGGGAAAGAGCTATCACAGCTAGTCTTGGGACATTTTGTTGGGAAATGGGTTCCTGACAGAAAGATCCTTTCACTAGCTGTAGAGATGTGGAAAACTCTAAGTCCACAGAGGTCTGCTTTTTTACCATCTCAGTGTATTTTTCAGATCTTGCTCTTGAGCAATGATCTCTCTCATAGTTTTCTCTACAAGTGGGAAACCTGAGCCCTTGGAAGCCTAATTTGATTCTTTTTTTCAAAGTGCTTGGCACTTGTGCCATCTCTGTCCACCACTGGGACTTGCATTTGCTTGCCAGGTTGGATAACATGGACGCGAGTGGCATGTCCAAGGTCACACCATGAATTAATGCCAGAGCTGGGATTATTATTATTTATTATGGGCAGCCTGGTGATTACACCTATGCTTAAGGCAATCTACAGTTTCTATTACAAAAATCTGCTTTTGTATTTGTGCATGCCAAAATAAAACTGCTTAGTCTAAAATTCCTGATCCATACAAGTAGCCTCATACTTGGAGGCAGGCAAAGCAGGCTGGGCTCTTGATTTCTTCATTTTGCTAGAGGCAACTCCTGACTCCTGCTGCTGGAGTCACAGCATGTACTTCTCTGAGATAAGAGTTACCTCAGGAGAAAATTCCTCTCTTCTAAAAGGAGCCCAAAAAGAATTTTTTGCACATATACTTACTGGTGGAGTTAGGTAGAGTGGGATAAAGGCATTAGTTCAAACAGGTAGATAAGTGGGCAAATGGGGCACCAAAATTCAGTGTTACTGGGACTGCTCATTTCATCTGCTTTGAACTCACTTGGATTCTTTGTCACTACAAACCACAAAAGGTTTTATTGTTGTTAAGTAAAGCCTGGTTACTTTGTAAGGACTTATTTTGGTGGAGTATGAGGGTAGATTTAGTTTTGGACTGAAGAAGCCATAGCATGATCCAAAAACAGCAGCTAAAGCATACTGAACAAGTATTTCAGCCAAAATGGGAAAGGGCAGAGATGGGGCCATGAAACAGCTGCTAAGAGCAATGGCCTTTTGTGAGCTGTGATATTTGCTGGGCAGATAAGTGGAGGAGTGAAGAAGAAATGATTTCTGCTTTTCCAACTTTGTTTGTGCTCTGAAAATATATCCAGAGCTTCCTCTGCAACACCCAGTTCTCTCTTCACTCAAGGAATTTGTCAGTGCTGTGTCATCAGGTCTGCAAAACGAGCCCTGAGACATGGGACCATTTAGTAGGCACAGAAAGGCAGCCTGGGGGCTGGATTCATCTCCCTCAATGTGAGTGGGACACAAGATGGAGAGAAGGTTTTCCAAGCAAAGCTTGGTTTTAGATGTTTTGGAGAGAGTTTGGTGTCTGAATTTTCAAACTCGGGCTGATCCACATCATTTACCCAAATTGTTTGTGCTAGGAAGAGCTCTTGCCTGTGCTCTGAGCTCTCACAGAAACCAGGCCCAAGAGGTACAAGCTGCAGAGACTGGGCATGGGACAGAACAAACACCTCAAGTGTTTG
This sequence comes from Sialia sialis, assembly GCA_009812075.1. Classification (NCBI taxonomy): domain Eukaryota; kingdom Metazoa; phylum Chordata; class Aves; order Passeriformes; family Turdidae; genus Sialia; species Sialia sialis. The sequence continues at coordinate 64,099,091 of VRYO01002772.1, read as the reverse complement.
GGATCAGAAGCAACAGGAAATTCACAGAAAGAAAAGAAAAAGAAATGCATCAAGGTCATAAAATATCATTTGCTTCTGTCTCAGAGCGTTCCCAACCCAAAACCTGTGGGAATTCAGACACGTGTTCTGGGATATATATATTCACAAGCACAAACTATTGGCTGGAGACAAGAAATAGGCTAGGTTAACCTACATCCCACTCAAAGCAAGGACATCTCACACTGAGTTCACATAAATTCAGTCACCGGAAGTTAACTGGTGACAAAATTTATGTGAAGGAAAGTCTGGTGTGAACCATCTTCTCTCACCAGACAGTCAGCAGAAAGAGATAGGCACCTCCAGCCCTCACAGAGGGCACACAGATAATTGGCTTACACCAGCTGCCATTTTTGATGGCAAAACCCATGAGAGGTGAGCTGCTGATGAGAAGACCATCCATGGAAAACACACAGGTCACAGGGCTCTCAGTGTTTCAACCTGCTCTCAAGCCTGAGCATATCTTTGTAGCAATGACAAATTCTTGGAGCTTCATCGCAAAACACAGGGCAGGAGGAGAAATCAGGCAGAGATGAGGCCCTTGGACATCACTGTGCTTTGCTGCTTCACATGAAAGCTCCATTGTCTGGGCACAGTGGCGTCAGTGAGGACAGCTGCCCAGCAGGAAGGAGGTGGGGTTGGGATCCTCCAGGTACTTCCCAGGTGTGGGGGCACTGGGTGTGAGTTTTATGTGCAGGTCTAATTTGGAAGGCACTTCACCTGTGGCTGTGAAGGGCTAGAAGCCAACAGGCTAACATAGCTAACACAGCTGAACCCCCTGCTCATAGCAACAAATACTAATCCTGTCTTTCTCACTGTGAGAACATGAATGTGAAATGTTTGCAAAATATTGACTATCAACATAATCTCTACAGGTGCCCTCTTCCCCTCTGGCTCTGCTGCTAAGTTTCTGGCAGTCAATATCCTATGTACAGAAACCACGTCTAAGTCCTCCAAACTGGATTAAAGGCTCGACAACATAACACAGTTTTAGTCTGTGCTACCCACCATGATCACAAATGTCAGAACAGGAAGTGCAGATTCCCATGAATATCTGTTAGCAGAGCTCTTCTTTTAGTAAGCACACTACCGAGGCAAGCTGGTTAGATTTTGGGTTGTTAAATCTATCCTGAACATTTACATTCTTCTTACATTCTTCTTGGATGCCCACATTCTGGCATCTTTTGTGACTTGCAGAGAATGGCAGGGTGAAAACCTCTAACTTCAGTGCAATGGATGGCTAATGGCACCTTGGAATGGTTTCCAAGGGAGCTGTATTTTACAGCTTGCAGTATTTCCTTTCCATTTCCAAACAACATTTGGACTCGATGATCTTAAAGATCTTTTCCAACCTAAATAATTATGTTATTGTAAAGCAGCTCCTCTTGTACATACACATCCCATTGCCTTGGAGTAGAGAAGTGGTTCAAATTCTTGCTTTGCTTCTTGCCTGTGCCTCAATCATGGAAGCAGCAGGGCTACAGCCCCATAGAAACAGCAAAGGGGTCTGTGCCAAGCAATGCCATCACTGCTGTGGGATAGAGAGCCTCAGCCCCCATCCCTTTTCATAAAGGCTAAATTCCAATACCACTGTACAGCTGAGACACCTGGAGATGTCTCTGCTTCTGACAACATCCACAGGAACACCTCTCCTCTACTGTTACCCTTCTGTACCTTGGAAGTGCTGGTCCCCCAAGTGTGGGGGCATTCCCCTGCCTGTCTCAAGGAAGTGCCTGAGCTGTCACCTGCTGCACAGGAGCAAGGCCTGACATGTTGCTGATGATTCAGCTTTCTGGCAGCACCCTTTTTCAAGGAGTCCTTTTCCTGGTGAGGGTCCTCAAGAGTAAAGCAACACCCAAAATGAAACTGAGACAGTTTAACCAGCAGGGCAATGTGTGGTAACCAGCTTTAGAGAACATTTGCTCTTATCAGAGAGAAAGAGTAAAGTTTACATTAGCAGATCTGTAATTCACCTTTTCAAGTTTTTAGATTAAGTGCTCTGGAAGGCAACATTTACCCCAAGCTGGTCCCTGGTTGCTGGATGAGCACACCAGGTCCAAAAATGCTCTGCAGTCAGGCTGACACCTGGGGATTAAAGATGTCATTAGTGCCCAGAAAATCCTGGACTGGAGCAGGGGACAACCATCGTTTATCCAGGTTGTTTCTACAACATCAGCTGGACCTTTGAATCATGCAAACAGAAAAATTGGCTAACATGAAAAGGTTGAGGCTTTCCAGAGCTGTCCAAACATATGTCTTAACTACCCCATTTTTACTGCTTAAACAGCTTTTCATAACTGTTTATTGTTCTGGGAAATGGCTGTTTACATGGCAGCTAAAGAAATGTGAGGCAAAAGGCCACCAGATCTAGGATGAACAATACTTTCCCCAGGAACCTGCGGGATATTTCTCTTATTTCCCTAACCAAAGTCTCTAGGCCACGCTCCTCATCCATGGTGCTTGGAAGATAGGCATTTCTGCAGGGATAAAAGGAGATGTGTGAAAATCATTTTCTGCCAGAGGCTTGACTCAGGCTGTCAAATCATGTTGCTTGGCAGAGGCTGAGGACATGCTGTTGTGAGCTTTTTAATGGTAGGATGAATGCCTCAGATGCCAACTTCTCATTGGTTTGGAGTTAAAACCATAAAACCTAACTGGGCTCCATGTCAAGCCATAAATCAGTTTGTCATGCCAAAAGCCTGGCACACAGTTTGTGTCAGTATCCAGTCTCTGCAGCTTGACCTAAACTTGCTGTTCAGAATGTTCAGAGACAAGCTGGGAGGTGATGCTCTCTCCAAGGGTTATTGCTGAACCTCAGTTCTGACAAAAAAAGAGAGGAGAAGGAGATGAAGGTAACGAGGTGTTCTTCAGGACCATGGAAGTAATAAATAAATCAGCAAAGGAACTGAATCCCTCATCAAGTACTGCTGGTTCAGCCAGGGGAAGGAGCAATCAGAAACCTCAGTTCAACAGCACCACACTTCTTCAGATAAGTATGTTGCTGTGGAAAGGAGAATTTGCCTGCACACTGAGTCTGCCTCATGTTACTAACTCATCACCCCATCTTACAGAGAGGTTTTCCTTTTCCTTCCCTTAAAATAGTTCAAATTTGAACCAAGGACCATGTCTCTGCTACAACTTCCTCTGCAGAAGTGCATTGAAATGCAGAGATGGAATATTGGCAAGGAGGTAGGCAGCTTGGAACCCCACCTCTACACTGAGCCTTGCTTGGACAGGTTTTCCCCCCCAGCTAGAAAGACTGTCCCCATGGGAGCTACGAGTAGAGCTTCTTCCCACCTCAAGCATCTTGCATTTTTATTTTTTTTTTTACGTACAAGTGTCCCCTTCACCCAGCATCACACTTACCTTGCTGCAGGAAGAGTAAGACAAGCCCTTAGCAGAAAGTTCACCACGGAGTTACAGACGTGCTGCCAATCCAGACTTATTTGTGATCTCAGGCTAAACTTTAAAGCTGCTGTCTTTTGTAGTGAGGTAGCACTACAGCCTCCTGCACAAGGAGGTGCTGGGCAAAACCAAAGCAGGATACAAGACACAAACTACCCTGCAACAGGGCTGCACACCTGGGGTGGACAGATGGACAGATGAAGGAGTGTTGGAATTTGCTACATCCACAAAGCAGTCAGCACCTCCTAGGGTGCTTCTATCAATCCCAAAGTCCTGACAAATAATCTGACTGATAAATCAGAGTTGCTGATATCTCAGACAAAATACTGAGCCCTGAAATACTGCCATCTCCTTGGGGTGCCTTGCAGCACCTCCTGAAGACCACCCCAAACGCAGCAATGTGATGGGCTGGCACTACTTGAGTACAGCAGCCCTTCCCATTGGGGCCCTCATGCACCTCCAGCTGTGATGCCTTAAAAGGCTGGTTAGCACAGAGATGCTGTAGCCCTTATCTTCTGCCCATGGCTGTGCTTTGGAGATATTATATTTATAGCTCACCCAAAGCACAGATGCCCGACTGCCTAATTACGAAATGTACAGCTTGGACAATCCAATAAAGAGGCAATTCTGTCCTGTCCTCTCTCGTTCACAGACTCATGAGCAGAGGCAGCATTGAGCAAGGTAAGATAGCACCTTATTCTGGTTTTCACTGCCCTTTGAGCCCTCTTCTCCTTTCCACCTGCCATTTGCCATCACTTCTCAGGGCTCTGTGTAGATGTCTTGAAGAGAGTGCTGCTTTCTCAGGGGAAGAGTGAACTTTCGGATGTTTGGTCCTCTCTTGCTGCCAGGGCACACACAGACAGTCTCTCCTTGTATTCCCAGTCTGCTGTTGGGAACCAGGTGCTAACTAACAGCTGCTCTTTAGTTTCTTCACTAATAATACACTGTCATGTTTTCATGTTCTCAAGGAACACAATCATATCTAACTATAGACACTTTCTTGGTTTGAGTAGCAAACTGAATTACTCCAGGCAGAAAGCCTTTAATTAGTTTTTGGAGTGTATTTTTTTTCCCCTCTATCAGCATTTTCTTCTTTATGTTGAATGCTTGAAAAATTAATAGATAGTGGGGAAAAAAGTGGACAGACAGAAGGAACATTTTACTTTTTTTCCTGTTTCAGACCATGAAAGAAAAAAAGGAAAATTACAGGTGATGCTTGCTGATTTCATGTTTTAAACAAGTACTTTTTATGGATTACAGCAGCTGAGGGAAAAGGGAAAAGAAAGCAAAGCACTGAATCATAGCTGTGTGTCAAAGCAGGAATTCATCAAAACTAATAAATAGCATTAGCAATAACTGCCAAATGCCAATTATCAGGATATTGTTACATTAAATTACTTTTAACCTCATCTCATGAGAGCAATAATTTTCAAATGAAGCCAATAAAAGAACACCTCTTAGGGAAAGTAAGATTATTTGTGCATATGCATGCATTTGTTTGGAATCATTAACAGATAGATTTTTATTATGAATATTCTTATAACTAAAGGCTTTTAAATCCAAGGATCACAAAATATGACACAAAGTTAAGAAATATTCATTTATTTTTAGCCTAAAAGCTAACGTTATCAAACATTCCACTAGAGTTTGTTTACCATTCCATCATTCAAGAACTTAAATGAAAAAAGGTATTTTCAGATGGTGAGCCCTTCACAGGCTTTGACAGGATCTCAGGTCCCTGTTACCCTGAGGAGCAGCTCCTTAGACCTGACCCAAAGCCAGTGGTTGTAGGAAAAGACAGCCCACTTCAAAGTGTTTGGGATCGAGGTCAAATTCTATGTGATTTCAAAGGCAGGAGGTCAGATGATTAATTGGTTTAAAGCCGTTGGAGATGCACTGACTTGAGATGAGATGTAGGTGTTCACATCTCTGCAATTGGTGCAGCACTTTGGGCTGGTCCCTGGGCTGTCTCTTGGGCTCTGTCATGGCAGCATGTGCCTGGCACTGCTCCTGCAGGAAATGCAGCCCTGGGGCTGTGCCCAGGCCATTACACACTCACAGCATCCAAAATCAAGTGAACATATCCAAAACATCTCCTTGGGATAGGATTTGCCCTTAGGCCATGCCCAGGGGAGAGAGTCCTACATATCTGGTCAATAGACCAGCACAGGTGACTGAATCTCAGTGCCTGGGAGCATCCTGGTGTCCTGTTTGATTTATGAGTAAAGACATGGCCTCTGAGGTTGCCCCTATGTATCCAACCTCACCTGTGACAGGCACTCACTGCCATGGTTGATTCCTCAGGTAATATGCCATGTCTGGCTTAGCTTTCCTGGCTTGTGCTGGTGTGGGCTGTGACAGTCAGTGTAGATAGTGCTGAGACAACATGCTTAGGGACAAGTTTGCTCCACCTCTCATGTCAAGAACAGCATATAACATAAGTGGAAGAATAAAATACAGTAATTTCACAATTATAAGCCGCACCTGAATATAAGTCGCACCTCCCGGT
>VRYO01002772.1:64034150-64072347 GCA_009812075.1 Sialia sialis | reverse complement strand
GTGTGGCTTATATTTGTGAAATTACTGTAACTTTCTCCCACCCCCCACCTCTCATCAATACTGCAAGAAAATGTTCATTTCTCATTTTTCTAAAGTCAATTAAAAAGAAATAAAATTAAGTTAGGTTTCCCTCTTTTCCCCTCGCATGGCTTTATGGTCTGATTTGGAAAGACACTTAGGTCTTCCAAGAGTGTTTTCCTGTTGCTGCAAGAAGATGATAGATAATGAATGTGGTAAGAGCAGCTAAGTTACAGGAAAAAAAGCCACCTCTTGCCAGAAAGATCAGCATAGTTTGAACTGTCAGTTCATAGTTGTAAATGAATCTTTTCATTTTAGCCTTTGGAGCATTAACATAAATTGTTTCCAAATGCTCTAGACCTGCATGGCTCATGTCACTGGAGTTGCCAGACACAAATCTTCCTTCCTCAGGGGAAGAGAAATAAACAGATAGAAAATTCTCCATGTGTACTGTTCTTCTGGAAAAATAGTCAGGTGGGAGAACTATCTGTACATCTTGAAGGAAGTCACTTTGTTTCCTGTGCAGTGGCTAGCGCAACATACCAATCCAGGAGCACAGGTAGAGAGAACCCCAGCACTACTGACCTAATTCAGACAACAGCAAGCCCCCCTTTGGCATCTACAGGGGCTTAATTCTGTGTCTCCAGATGCTGTTACAACAAGAGATCAGAACTTCACCGAATAAACTAAACAACACCTACCTGGTTTAGATAGTTTCTCTTGGCCTCTTTCTCTCTCTTATGCTTGTGCATCTGTACCTCTCAGTGCTCAACACCCCCGAAGAAGAGTTGAAATAAGAGATGGACACAATAGCATTTATTAGGCTGGCAGACACAGCTGAAGAAGCAAGATCTGCTTTTTCAGTAGTCAGTAGTGTCATAGGTTGGGGGAATACTGGATAATTTTTTAATGACATGATGAGCCCTAATATTTATATGGCAATATGACAACTTGAGAAATTGCTACCAGTAAAATGAAACTGAGCCAATGGGGAAAGAAGACAAAAGAAGCACAGATTTTGAGTCAGTCTACTAACTTTTTGGTAATTTTCCTGCCAAATCTTACTTCCTGTGAGACATAGTGTGGGTAGTACTAACACTTGGCATAAGCTGTAGCTTTTCTTTTGGGCATGCAACTGAAAGCTCTTTTCCTTTCGGGAATGTACTTGTTATGTCTGATGCTGTAGGAGGGAGACTGAACAGCAGAAAAAATCACTTTCTCCATCATAATTATGTTGAGAGCAATCTGAAAAGCATAAGTATAGAATGACTGTGGTGATAAAATCTAAATACCTTTTACCACAAAGAGCTGTAATAATGATGAGCCTCCATCCCACAATGCTCTGTGGTCAAAAAGTATCAAGCATAAGAGAAAGAAACAGATCAATGGCAAGGAGGTTGAATTGCAATTTGTGTCCATCCACAGCTGTGCAAGTCTCCTGAGCTGTTTGGAGTTTTTTTCCCTTAAAGTCCAAAGCAGTGCATAAAGCCTGCAATAAGCTAAACATGAGGGGATTTTATATAAGAGGAATTAATGAACTGGCAATGTAAAGAACCATGTGTACTAAATGAGAGGCAAAAATATTGCTCAGTATGATTTGGCATTTCTTGATTGTAAGACAACAGTGAAAATATTTGTTTGAAATTCCTTCTAGTATTTATTACCTCACATTTAATTATCTGTGGAGCAGAAAAAGCCCTGTACAACATGCTCAAAATACCACATAGTAGATCATGAGATTCAATCCAAGGCATGGATTTAAACAGCGTGGAATTTTGGGATGCTTCACCCTTAATTCCAGCTTCCTGAATGAAACCACATGAACCGGAATTGCTAACTTTAAGAGACATTGAATCTAAAATTGGTCGCAGATCCAATAAAAGATTCACATCACTAATGCCAAAATGCAGATCTTGCCTTTCAGTTTCCCAAATCTCTAGAGCTGTTCCTCATCCAGAGCTGCCCCTGCACTGTCTTCACAGAGCAGAGTTCATCCCCAAATCTGTTTGAGATATAGAAATGAGGACTGCCTCTCCCTGCTCAGGGTGAGGGGAGCAATCCTCTCGAGAGTCTTAGAGAACATTTAACAAAACTAGATCCCTTTCAGCATAGGAGGGCAGTGCCCTGGTATCTTCTGAAATGGTGGCAGCAACTATTAAATAATTGCTGAATTATTTTGAGTTGTTGAATTACTACATTATTATATAAGTTATTACATACATATATTACATAATGCTTGCCTCTGTGAAATGCACCCAGAAGATAATCCAGCACTCAAGAGGGAAAGTCCTGTGACCAAGGAACAAGAACATCCACCTCTAAGGGAACTGTCCTTCTAGTCACAATGCACTTCTGTATTTTGCATTTAGCAGCTTTAGATGAAATGGTATAAACCTGTAAAGGAATCATACTCTATAGTTTTTGCTTTCACACATCCTGAGTGCAGAGAAATATTTCACTCTTCAGTATCACACATCTACTTCTAAATCAGGGCTAGAAAGAAGTAATTCTGAAGAAGGAAAAATGCAAGTTCATAAGTGGTTTCTGCTCACATTTGAACTTAGCAATAATACACATTAAATAGGCAACAAAATCCTATCATTTGGAAAAAAATACCTAATATAGTCTCGTAAATAGTACAGATTTCTGTCTTAAATACAGACTATTTGAACAAAAGTTATCACTCTTCTCAGACTTAGTTATAGACTACACATGTAACTCAGCATACCTTGGTCTGACTCCATTATTTTGCTGAGATTATCCCAGAAGGAAATTAAGTGCTAATTAGTTCTTTCCCAAGAAAGTTCAAACCTGTTATGCAGGTTGAGTGTAAACGGGCTCAAAACAGAGAGGAAAATCCATGATCATCCTTTAAAAGTTCTAGTAAAGACTGCAGGTGTACTTCCAGAGAGGACTGATTTGCTGGAAGTGACTCCTGCCTTATGCCTTATTGCTAGCTGCTGCTTTGGAAATGGACTAGAGGGGAATGGACTGGAGGGGAGCTTTGGGTGTCATTGCATTTCTCTCTCCAGCACATCATCTTATTTTCTATCTTCTTATCAGTCCTATGATCCTCTCTACTCCTTAAGGACAAAGGGCACCCTACATACTCCCAGTTTCCCTCTGGGATAAGAAAGTTGATTAGTTCCTAGACCATCTTTAAGGCCAAAGCAGTTGCACTGCTAGTCCTGGGTGGTCAGAAGCACAGCTAACCAGCTGCCAGGATTTGTGCTTCCTGCAAGCACATTTTGGGCTTTGCTAGTTTTCTCTCTTCTTTAGTATCTACTTGGAATTCAAACTTTCCAGTTGAGACAGCACTTACCTACTTCACATATGTAAAAGCATTCAGCCCTCAGTCTGTGCTAGTTACCACAAAATTCAGCAGTGGATTAACCATTAAATTTTTAAAAAAATTTAAAAATTAAAAATAAAAAAAAAGCTTTCTAGTCATCAAAATAAAGTTTGTCTATTCAGACAGCACTAAAACCTTAATCCCATCCCAGCTAGACAGAATAAAAAGACAATAATAAAAACTGGAACCCTGGAGGAAAACTCGGATTTCAGAATGCCCTTTGAGTGGCTCCCACTGTCAGAGGGAGAGGACAAACTCCAGAAATCAGCAACCTGTACCAAGAACACTATGCAAGTAACATTTTGTTTAAAACTGAGAGCTGAAGTTGGGGAAAGGACTGCAGCTGCTGTAAATGTCACTTGTGCATTAAAGACAGAGGTAGCCACTTAAGCTATTAGTACTCAAAACATTTAAGGATTTATAGATCAGATATGGCTTGAAGAGGAGATGCAGCCCGGCAGGCAGTGAAGATCATGCAGTCCAGGTGGCACGTACTTTCTGCTTGGGAAACTCCCTTTCCTAAGCAGGCAGCTATGCCCTTCTCCAGCTGAAACCTCCAAACATTTCAGATGCAGCACGTGCTGTAAGCCTCAGGTAGAGAAAGAAGGTGATGACTGTAACCCAAAATAAATTGTCCCAGGCAATAGTAAATATTAATCAAAGGCATTTGTGTCATCTTTGCTTGTGTGTGCTTTCAAAAAATGATAGAGATGTAATAAAACCTGAGGAGCAAACATTAATTGTCCCTAATTCAGACAGGCTGAAACATCATATACAGTTTATTCTACTTGCTTTTTCCCTTCCTTAATCATTGTTTGACATTTGTCTGATTCAGGACACCTGGTACCCAACTCCCAGTTGTGTCCCAATACACTACATCTGTTGGATAACTCCTTCAGTTGCATCAGAGGAGAATCAGATAGAGTCACCAGTCCTACACCTTCTGTCTCCATAGTCCCGTGCATGAGCAGAGACGCAGAGTTGGTGTCTGCCTGTGGGGGAATGATTGCCAGACACTGGCTTACTGAGAATGCAGAGAAGGAAGGTGCAGAAGCACGTAACTGTGGTGCCTGACAGGCTGTGCATGTCTAAAGTCTACTAGCAATGTAAACCTTTCTCCTGCTTCATGCAGGACATGTTGCTTCTGAAGATTAGCTGGTTCATCCTCTTAATGGACTTGATTCCCTCCATCCCCTAAAGGAACACCTTCTCCTTGCAGAGACCTGTAGGTCAAATTCCATTTACAAATCCCATGAGAATTCTTCAGACTCAGGGTTTACTCCTCCCTCTCATCTCTAACACCAGGTCTGGCCAAAGATGGATCAACAGATGGCTAATTCAGATGGGCTGCACTGCAAGTTTTATAGCCCAGTTTCTCCCTATTGTGTTTATTTATTTGACTGAAAGTTGGGTTAAAACTGAGGTACAGTGTGATAAACAAGAATTGATAAACATTTACTGGGGGATTGGATCAAGTGTAGCTCAGTCTGACATGTGCCTGTTCCTGGTTTTGTGGCAGGATAACTGGACTCCAGACAGCAACATGACTGAACGCTTTGATTGCCACTACTGCAAAGAGTCTCTCTTTGGTAAGAAGTACATCCTGAAGGAGGACAGCCCCTACTGTGTGAAATGTTATGAAAATCTTTATTCCAACACCTGTGAGGAATGCAAAAAACCTATTGGAGCTGACTGCAAGGTATGTTGGATTTGTGTCTTCTTACAGAAATCCTGACAGATACAGAGCTCTGAGATGTGGAAGGATCCAGCCTGACAGCTACACAGGAGTTTCTTTCAATGGGAAAGCATGTTTTCTGACCCCTGTATCTGCTTTGTGTCATCACTTGGCAAACCCTTCTTTACCCAGCATGTTAATAAAAATGCACTCCTGTAAAGCACAGAATGATCCAATGCTCTGATGTAAGAAATTCTCTTTAATTCATTGGGAGAGCATTTCCTTAGGGCCAGCTGGGATCTGAAAGGGTGACAGAAGCTGGTTGTGCCTACTTTTGGGTCAGAGGGACCTAAGCCACTGCTGGCCACACTTCTGTGGTCATCAAGAGACACACACTCAAGCTAAGGTGCTAACTTGGAGGTCACAGAAATCTAGCTAATGCTGACCCAAACAATAAATCAGGTAGATTTAGAAAAACTAGCCTTTTAAACACAGAACCATGATAGTGGAGTCTAATTAAAGAATGGGATGGACAGAGCAGAAGCCTTGCTTGCTGGAGTTATGCACTGCTACAACACATGGAAACACCTGCCTAGTACAGATTAGTTGTGACCACCTGTATTTCTTTTAAATTAATTAAAACAACTGGAGTTCATGCCAGTTTCAACTGCCTGAATGAAGACACAGCAGCCATCCAGTGAAGTGTCTGTTATACAGCTACCCACAGACTTCATCTGATATAGATCCTTCCTGCATAAAACTGACCTGTTCAAAGTTGGGCAAGATTTTCACTGACAGGGTAAGATTGGAGTAGAACTGCAATTTGTATTGCATGGCCATAGGACTCTCCACTGACCCAAGGAAATCTGATTTTTAATTTCCCACTGCTGATCCATACCTCTAGAAAGACAAACTAATTCCCATTAGTGTTACTACCACTCAATCACTAGTTCAGAGATATAAAAATATATGCTTACTCAGACTGGAAAAAATAAATGTCTCACATTCCAAATTGATCTACAACACCCTACTGGCAAATCAGTAGGAAAGTCCCTTTCAGAAGCCTTAAAAAGGTAAAAATGTTTCACCACCAAGACAGGGAACTGGCAATGATCTGTAGAAAGGTATAAAATTGCCAGCTTTCCTACAGCTCATAAATATTCAGGTTAGAGATGAGATACAGCTGGCCTGGCCTGACCTGAAAAAGCAAAATATTCCTGCCTCGTTCCAGAATGTGCTTTTGTTTTAAGGTCTCTTTCTAATCCCCTGAGAAGATATTTCCATGTGTTGATAGTCAAGAATTTAAAAACTTGGACCAACTTCAACAAATCTTGGTCAAAGTATTCAGGAATTAATCGGGCTGAACTTTTCAACCCAGATTTATGTATTTAGGGAGTGTGGGTGTTATCCGATATACTGCTTTGCTTTACTTTTAAGTGAGACACACTAATATCAGATAGGGAAAAAAGAAAAAAGAAAAAGCCCCAACAGCCTGCAATCTAAGAATATTTTATCTAAGTAAAGAACCAGAACTATATGTGAAAAACACAACTAAGAAATAGTAAATAAAGATTTCTTAAAGAGCTATAAAGCATGCCAGGAACAAAGATGTCCTTTTTTGTTTCTCTGATGTCTGTTTGTACCCGTCCATGCTTTATGCTGCAGCTTTTGAAGCTGTTGACCAATTTTTAAGCAAATTCTGACAGATGGACAAAAGTTGAAACTTAAATTCCTGCAATTTTTCTGAAAAAAATCTGTGTTTTGGGTAAAAAAAGAGATACTATGAATCTTCTCACTGAGAAGAAAACTAGAGTAGATTTTCAATGACAGTAATAGACTCTAGAGAAGACATTTGAGAGAGCCCTTGCAAGTGCCTCAGCCACAAGATAAATTTCAGATGAAGTGTGTGCACTGTATGACTGAGCATAATTCAGCCATGAAACAGTCACCAAAAAATCAGGCTTCTCCTCATTAAACTGTATGGATACATAAGTATAAAAATACATAAGAAACACACACATGTATGCATTTTTATATAAATATTTTTACACATTGCATTTACTTTTTCACCTGAGCAGAGGAGATAAATTGTACTATGGGAGTGAAACCAGTGTGTTTACTACATGTACGAAACAGACTCCAACTTGTTCGTATGCTCAACAACCAAAAAATGTAAAATTTGGGATGAAAAACCTAATGGAGTGACAGTGTCATGAGAAAAGGTCACATCCAGGCCTCTGCATCTGGCAGATGTGAGATCCACATCCACATTACAGCCTGGAAAGTCTCACATCAGATTTTCCTTTCTTGACCACCATTATTTCTCTATACTGAGAAAAGCCGCACTCAGAACCAGATGCTTGTAATTTCCTTCTTTCCCACCCTCCCAATTACAATCAGATCTCCTATAACTGACAGGTCACACCAAAGTGAAACCCAGGTGCTGAGAAGAGCTTGAATTCTGGCAGCACCAGACTCTGAGAGGATGAAATTGATGCTGGATTTTCACATTGTGTTTTAGCTGTAGCACAGAAAGCCCACAAGACAACAATGCTGTAGAGAAACTTACCTTGAATTCAAGTCAGGGGAGAATTTTCTTCACTATCTTTCTAGTTTTGAAGGTAGTTTATGGGTAACTGTGAATATAACTGAGTAATAAATAAGTTGGTCTTTATTTTATAATAGGTCTTTTCCACTAAAAATTGGCATAGGCCATTTCATTAACTGTAAACAGTTCTAGCTGATGCTTCAAAACTTTCACAGGCAAATTAGAAGCTTCATGTACTGAGTGGCAGGAGGCAGCAGCAGGCAGTATGAAAACACAGTGCTGTTTCTCTCACACCTATTACACATTATCCATATGCCAAGGGGTTATAGGAGAAGTTTACTTTTTCTGGAAAAAATTGCCATTTTATTGGCTAAGTCCCTGGTGAATGCTCACCACACCTCCAGTTTCATGCTTATTTCTGGAAATCCATACATCTTGTACCCATTTACTTAACTGCTGAAGGGTTACTTTTGATTGACTTTGGCTTTTTTAATGCTTTCCTTGCAGATCCTATGGTATAGAAACCATTGCAAACACAGGAAATACCTACAGTAATCCTGTGTTTAATGCAGTTCACAAGTTGGCCTTGGCAGGCAGAAGGGGGTGAAAACTCTCTGTGAAATGTGAAAATTAAATTATGAGTAGATTGAGAGATACAGCTACTGTGTCAGCACACAGGCCAAAAATTACTCAAAAGGCTCATTCTCACAGATAAACTAAACAAAAAAAAAAAATAAATAAAACCTCCAGTAATGAGGATCGGGAAATGGAAAAAATCTTTTTTTTCTAATCTTTAATATTTAAACCCTGTCCCAACATGCCACACTTTTTCAGTTTGTTACTGAATCTCAGGCTAGTTGTTGTAAAGTGAAATGGCAAAAGACGTGGATACCTTAATATCTTCTCATACATGTAAGGGGCTGAGTACAGCACAATATCACTTGTTTTACCTTCTCTCATCATAATTTTATAGGTATGTGCCAGTCTAACTAGTGTTTTGCTACAGGGTATGTGTAGCTAAAATCTGCATGGTATTTAGTTGGCATAGCCCATTTCCTACATTCAACCTTCTGAAAAGACCATTGTGGCAGGAAAAAAAGCCATGAACAAGACATACAGCTACTGTTCTGGTAATAAGCTCTCTAACCCCCTTCTTCCTACTGGGTGCCTGTTGAAACCCTGCTCAATGCACAATGGCTTCACTTTACTTAGACTTAAAAAGCCTGAGGAGAAGACAATATAAATGCAGGGTATGAGGAGCCCAAGCTTAAGCCAGTTAACTGGTAATCCTAGTCTAAGGGTTTCTTCTAGGTTTGTGTTTTATTAAAAACACATTTTTCTGAGTCACATGCAGTCCCACCTTAGAGGCCAAATAAACCATGCTGGAGCAAAACTACTTTACAGAGTTGCAGAGAAGCTGTAAAACTTGATCATGCCAGTGTTAGCAGTTACCTTGTCAAAGTTTTCTGTGTGGGTGTCATAATGAAAATAAGTGAAAATACAACAGGAATTAGTTGCATATCACTTGTACCTTCTGCTGGAGCAGATTTATTTGGGCTATAATCAGCTAGCATAAACTAGAATTCACATGCCTAGGCTAAATGTGATATTCTCTCAGCTTCACAGAGGAGCAGCCTGACATTCAGGAAGCTTTAAGTCAGTTTTTGCACGTTTTTCCAGTGTAAAATTTGCTCCAGATCAATACATCCACAGCTTATGGACAAGCCAAAGGCTCCAGCAACATATATAACATACTGAAATAGACCAAACCTCCTTTTCAGTGACCTAAGAACACTCATGATGCATAAATGATTTCATCAGTACATTGGACTTCCTTGCTTTCAGATGTGACAGATTCAGAGAGAAAAAACAGCATCAGTCTAATACTCTACTGTCGCCAGACATCTTAGAACTCTCTCTACATTCAATAACAATAGTTGCTAGAGTAATCCAGAGTAGCTAAAGATTATTCAATGCACTTTTTATCTTGGGTGCTTTTTGTTGCAGTTGTGCTTCATGTCTTCATCATGATGAAATATCTGCTACTGTCACCTACCCAGCTACTGCCAATAAAATCCTGCCATAACTGACTTAGGGATCAAATCATTCATCATTGACACCTAATCTTTGGCTTCATTACTGCTCTTCTAGAAGGCATGCACCTTCTTCAGGGTATAATTCCATTGATAAAATAAGCATGCATCAGCACGTGAATTTTGAACATTAAAAAATAGCTGGCTGAAAATTGCAAAAACAAGAAATTACAGCTAGTGAGGGAAAATAATTGAATACATCATGTTACAAGAGAAACAAAATCAGATCTGTTGTTCTACTTTATAAAAGGCAAGTTTCAATTCTTTTGGAAAGCACTGTATATAGTATTTTTCCGTTGAAAAAACAATATGAGACCAGATTTAGGCAATTTGATTTCACCTAAAGAGAAAAAAAAAAAGTAGGTTACCTCCAGAAAAGATTGGTTTGAATTTGCTATTAGAAAAGATTAAAATTTTACAGTCAGGAATTTGTGTTGCTTCAAAAGGATTTGGCTGAAATGAATAGATGAGCTGAATAAACAACTGTCTGCAAGTTGTAAAGTGGAAGTCTTAGATATTCTATCACAGAGTGCATTCTCAGAGATTGGGTATCAATTGTTACTCACAATGATTCAAAAAATTTAGGTGAGTAGCACAGAAATGTTTAATTGTATGGTCAAATTCTGACAGAAATTACTAAAGTTTAACAAGCTACCACATATCAGCTGAGCTGGATGAAACTATTTCAGTGTTTCCTGACAGCTGTTTATGAGAACCAGGCTCCCAAAGACACAACGTTATTTTAGGTTAAGCTAAATCTCTGATATCTTTTGTTTGCTCTGGGCTAAGATTGCACTTTTGGAGTTACCTGTGACTGTACTGAGTGACATAGTACAGCTTGTGCTAGATCAGGTATGAACCCTTTGTGATGCTTCACACAGCTGAAAAATTGAAATTCATAATTCTACCCCTTGCTCTTTTCCTTCAGTTACCCTGATTAGTTCAGTGCCTGCAATAAATACACAGTAGATCTTGAGCTAAACCTGAGAAGTTATTTCAGCTGAATTTTTGTACTTCCTATTCATGGCAATTCTAACCTTTCACACTCCCAACCCGAAACAGAGCCTCTATATTTTGGGGTAGACACTATTTCTTGTAATCATCCAAGCTCTATTTTATTTGAAGTGCAAAGACACTGTTCAAGTGTTACATTAACCTTAATTTAAATTTTAAAAAGCGCAATCCAGAGAAGGACTATTTCTTTTAAATAATAAAAGGAGCCACTGTGAAGACTATTTTAAGCACTAACTTGCTCACAGTAATCCCTTGGCCAGTACTCTGGATCACTGGATGTAGGTACAATGTGGTCTTGTATCTTTCAGTACAATCCACTTCTGAAATGTAGGTAAACCAAATCATAAGAGTCAGTAAAAATTTGTTATAGTGAAAAAAACTCCAAAGATATCAGACTCATTCCACCCTTGGTGTAAATCTTTCGAAAAAATACCAGAATGCAATTGGGAGAAAGATATTTCTGTTCTGGAGTAAATACCTATGAAATTAATTAGAAATCAACAATTGTTAAGGCAAATAGGGGAAGTCTATCAGGTTAACAAGTTTTAATCCAACTCAAAAGTGGGACTTTATTCTCGAAGGAAATACCTAAGTGAAATTAGCTGCTCCTCTGTCACATACAAAAAGAGTTATCTTGTACTGAAAAAGGGTTGATAGTTGTCATGAGCTGCTCCTGGTCATCACTGCAAAATAATTTCGCCTTAGACAGAACATTTTGTTTTCTTCAAATTAGCCCCAGCTCCTGGCTGGAGTTCAGATTTGGATGTGTTTGCATTCTCTGAGCTCCCAATTGTGCAAACTATTCATTCCACTGACTCTGTGGTTTTGGATTTCTACAGGATCTGTCTTACAAGGACCGCCACTGGCATGAGACCTGCTTCCACTGCTTCCAGTGCAAGAATTCATTGGTGGACAAACCTTTTGCTGCAAAAGAGGAACATCTGCTTTGTACTGACTGCTACTCCAATGAATACTCTTCTAAATGTAATGAGTGCAAGAAGACTATTATGCCAGGTTAGGATGCCCACTTTTTGGACTAAACATCAAGCCCAAACTCAGCAACATTTGTGAGAAATGTTTCTCTTTGACTGTCTCTATTAAGTAATGCTGAACTGCATAAAAAACTGGCGAGGGTGCATTCTAGGCCACTTCCATGACCAGAACACGAAATGTTCATAATGGCTTATGGAAGAACTTTCACTCACATGAAACCTTTTGTCTAATTACTCTAAATTTAGCTTCTTTCAGACAGATGAAAAATTGGTCTAAGTGCCTCTGAGGTCTTTCTTGAGCACAAAGATATGAAGAAACAGGAAAGAGCTGTTTTCTTTTTCAACATGAAACCTGAAGTTATATCATAGATTGCTAAAACCTGGTCTTCTCACATCAATACTATAGCATTCAGTGATGATTTGAGGGCTTTGAAGTGTTATCAGTGGAGAAATAAAATATTGAAAGGTGATTTGAAGAATACTCACACACACTCCATAATGGTTGATAGTTACTTTGTCAGCTGGTTCTGACATTGGTCATCTCAGATAAAAAGAGAAAGCCACAACATTTTGCTCCTGGAGTGTAAAAATGAAGGCTTGATGGTGAAATAGGACAAAAATACCTAAAAGCAGATTGTTCAGCCTGGAGAAGACTGTGAGGAAACCTGATTGCCTTTTAGTATTGAAAGGGGACCTGTAACAGAGATGGGGACTAACTTTTTAGCAGGGTCTATTGTAACAGAATGAAGTGCAATGGTTTTAAAGTGATTTAGATTAGATATAAGGAATTAGTTTTCTACAATTAGGGGGTAAGGTAAAACACTGGAACAGGTTGCCCTGAGAGGTGGTGGATTCCACCTCCACATGCCCATTTAGGTGATTCCAAGCTTGGTCTTTCAGTCCTTCCGCAAACTCAACTCACGCTGACTTCAATCTAGCAGCTAATAAAACAGGGCTCTCCCTGCTTTGAATTTCAGTGACAACAGCATCCCAAAGAGAGAAGAGCTGAAAATGTGAAAATAAAATTCTAGACTATTAAAAAAAAATTTCCACATCTCATTTTTCCAGAATATTATTGTTTCAACGACTGATTTTTTTGCTCCTTGACACGATATAGGAAGTTACCAGTATAGAAAGGGAATAATCTGTAGAAAATGTCTATTAATAGAATGGAGCAGAAATATTCAAGAATGTAAGCATCAGAAAGAAAGGTCATTAACATTTCACTTACTACCAATGCAAGTCAATTAAAAAAAAAACAAATCACCAAATAAATCCTGAAGTATGCCTCTCAGCAGAATTTAATGAGATCATGAAAGAAGAAAATTATGCAACTAGTACATAAAGATGAAGAAAGGCTTGAGGAGGGGAAAAATGGTAAAACTTCACCCTGCAGTAATAGGAGTGGACAGAATTGGCATCAAAGGCATTAGTGTGGTTCTCCATCATTAGCCAACTCTATCAGCTTGCCAATCTTCCAAGTATTTGACTTCATGTTTGCTGTCACAGGCCCCAAGAGAGATGCAGAACTGTAGGAACAACATTTGTTTATCCTCTGGCCAGTATCAAATATTCTGACTCAAACTGGTACATAGGAAATCATACCTCGTGCAAAGAAATTTATCCATAAAATAGGGCTTCTCCAATTTCCTGGAAGGGCTCAGAGTCTACCTGCCATACCATGGACCAAATCTGCAAAGAACATTATCTAAACTCTAAAACTTTGTTCTAGAGAAGGGCATTTATTTCCTAACTACCGTATCACTTTTCTGCTTTTCAATAAAAGATTGTTTAAATTCCACATTTCAACCATATTTTCAATTCAGCTGAAAACAGAAAGAAAGTATCTCTCTTACTGAAAGGTTCAAGAAACAGAAAAAACATTTTAGGATAGGTGCTGCTGAACTGGAAATTGCAAATCTATAATACACCTGAATGAGAGCAAGAAAAAGGCCCTTGAGCAGATATGTAACAATCCATTGTCTCAGACAGTGACTGTATTTCATTGGGAAAGAAAGGCAAGATGCTTGCCAGTAATTTCATGCTTCATCCCTGGCAGTGTTCAAAGCCAGATTGGATGAGCTCTGACAACCTGGTCTAAGGGAAGCTGTCCCTGTCCATGGCAGGGAGTTTAAAACTAGAGGATCTTTAAGGTGGCTTCCAGCCCAAATCATTCTATGAGTCTGTAATTAACCAGGTACCTTGCCACTATTTGAAAAGGAAATAAAATGGATGTGGAATGAATGAGGTCAATCTTTAATGAGGAATGGCCTTGCCTTCACTCAGCAGTATCAGCTGCTAATGTTGGTGTCTCTCCAAGTCACTTGAATCTTCCTGTGCATTGGAATTCATTCTTTGCCTAATAACACCACAAAAAGCTGTTCTAGGCTATAGCTATTTACAATCAATGTTTCTCTTCTTTGCAGGAGAAGAACCACTTGCTCTCCAAAAACCTAAAATGGTACCAAATATCATGCAAAGCCTGTAAGGACATGAAATAGCCTCTAGCTCACAGCTGCAATGCTTCTTGACTGACAGCCAGGCAAACAAGAGCTATGAATTGTGTCTCTCTCACCCAGAAGTTCAGCTGATGCTCTGGTCTCATTGCAGGTACTCGGAAGATGGAATACAAGGGCAACAGCTGGCACGAGACCTGCTTCATCTGCTACCGCTGCCAGCAGCCTATTGGGACAAAGAGCTTCATCCCTAAGGACAATCAAAACTTTTGTGTACCCTGCTACGAAAAGCAGTTTGCCATGCAATGCGTCCAGTGCAAGAAGGTAGCTCTTTATTTTGCTTACATGAAACCTAAGGGATTGAAGTCCATTCCATTTTATGTCCAATTAGGCAGAATATCGCATTTTTGTGAGTGTAAAAAGATTGATAAATAACTGGTTTTAAGAGATTATATCATTTTTGTTCCACTTACTTGTAAGAGAAAACTCCCTGACAAAGTCTGGAGAAGCAGAAAGTAAATACTTCATCTAAAATATTAAATAAACCAGTCTTTCCCAAAGAAAGCAACAGGAAAGTTGAGACACATCAGGTAAATCCTGAGGGACAGGTGAAGGAACAGTGATGAACCAAATTCTAGTACATGCATAAGAAAAGCAACATACAAAGAGTAGCTTGAAAAAAGGAATGCAATTGAGAGTGAGATTTTACAACATATGCAGAATATACTTTTAGCATGGGGAATGTTTTTATAAATAAGGAGATTACAATAAAGTACTTGCATGATTTTCTTAAGGTCAACTCCAAGCAAAATTATGATTGTCCTGTTGCTAAGCCTTCTTCCCCTCCTCTCACCCACTAAGATATCTTCTTTACCAAATCAAAATAGAAACCTGCCACTCTAAAGGAAACATTTTCTTGTTTTTTCTTTCCTAAAACAGGCTATCACCACGGGAGGTGTTACCTACCGGGAGCAGCCATGGCACAAGGAGTGCTTCGTGTGTACTGAGTGCAAGAAGCAGCTGTCTGGACAGCGCTTTACCTCCAGGGATGAGTTTGCATACTGCTTGAGCTGCTTCTGCAACCTCTACGCCAAAAAGTGTGCTGGATGCACAAACCCAATCAGTGGTAAGCCTCTTATGGCTTTACATTTGGTAAAGACAGTTTTGTGCGTTGAGTTGCTACTTAAGGCAAAACTGAACAAAAAGTCGGACCTGGTATGTGAGATGCCCAGCTGAATCTTTTAATGGAACTCCACCTGGTCATTTTTGAGGTTAAGCAAAAGGCAATTACTACTAAGAGACCTTTTTTCCTTTTTCTTTTTTTTCCTTTCATACAACTTCAGTGCACTTGACGATAACTGCCATGGCCTCAAACTCTGGAAGGCTTTTTTACTAACCTGCTTCTTTTCCTGAGGCATTCTTCCTTCTGAGCAATGAATCAAATAATGACATGTGACAGACCTCTTTTTAAATTATCTAAATGCACCTCTGCAAAACATAATTAACATACTCAGGTGCCATAAAACATCCTGTAAAAAACTACCAGAATGCTGTTCAGAGGCAGATGCTTTGCTTTTCTTCTGCTGTATGTTGCAGGGCCATCCCTTGGAAATTCTTTTATCACTAGGGTTAACAGCCTTGCTCATAAACTTTGCTGAAAACAACAGAAGTATTTGAGGATGAAAATACTAGTCACAACAGAATAAGGGTGGTAAAATTAGCACAGCAACACAGATTTTTCACAATGGCATTTTTTCACTGCTGTATGTCAGATCTCCATGACAGTCTGCATGACCTGATGGCTGACCTGCTATTCTTTTCTTGTAACAGAACGATTTTGCTTTTCAAACAGGACTCGGAGGAACCAAGTACATCTCTTTTGAAGAACGGCAGTGGCATAATGATTGCTTTAACTGTAAGAAATGCTCCCTTTCATTGGTGGGTCGTGGCTTCCTCACAGAAAGGGATGACATACTTTGCCCTGAATGTGGAAAGGATATTTGAAGCTCCAATTAAGAGGTGAGGAAGAAGGGAGGAAAGACATGCTTGCAATATATAGTCTGAAACACATGGATGTTCAGAGCTAGCTTTGCCACTCTGTATCTCATTGTACTATTAACATTTCTTAACCTTTTTCTTTATACTCTCCAAATCTGGAGGGAAAACAACTTGAAAATCTCTAATAGCAGTGTCAGTGCTTAAGATTTCTACCAAAAACAAAAGCTAATGCAAAACCCACGATGTAAAACTATTTGTCTGGTTTTGACATAACATACTTTCTTTAAGTTGTTTTTTTTTTTCTGAAAACTATTCCTGTTACAAGCAAGTGATACAGTTCTAGGATTAAAATGTCAAGGATTAAAACACACAATATGTTTGTAGGTGGATATTCAGGGTGAAGCCTTCAGCCCACTGAAATCAATGGCAAAGGCCATTCAATTCCAATAAGGCTGGTGTAACCCCAGTGTTCTTGAGCTATGTGACCAGTGTGTGCTGTCAAGTCTGTGGAAAGACTGCAAAAGTAAAGTGTATTTCAATGTACATGGATTTGTGACATGCCATAAAGAGATAGTGATGAAACAGTGGAAGTTGGAGTGCTTCATGACAGGTACATATTTTATTGCATGTCTAGCTGATCATTGTGTGAGGTACAAGTTCTAATCATCAGTGTCAGTTTTACAGGTAGTTGACATTACACTGCTCATTGTACTTTGCAAAATAAAATTGTTTAAAACAATACTGTGATTGTGGCCTAATTGTATTTACATAATATTTACAAAAATGCTTTCACATTCTGAAGAAACGCAAGGCATAAAACACAACCCTTTTTGCACTCAGTTTTTGAGGGTGTGAAGTTTAGACAGTTCTCAGAAAGGCCCTGCTGTACAATTTACTCTTTTACTAATTTAAGTCAATGGGAAAACTATCTGCAAAAATGAACAAGTATGTGAAAACATGCGCTGAACTGACTGCAGCTGATAAAAATGTGTTCACAGGCTCTAAACTCAAGCCCAAATAATTTTTTTCTCAGCAAGCAAGGAGGTCATCTATCTTTGCAGAAGTCGGAAGTTTAACTTCTATAGTAGTGCATGCTTTAATTTTATTCTCAATTGGGATAAATAATACCCTTTGTTATAGCATAATTTCTGTTACATTTGCCACAGCAGCAGCTGTCAGCAACAGCATTTTGGCAGTA
The DNA here is from genome assembly GCA_009812075.1 of Sialia sialis. Classification (NCBI taxonomy): domain Eukaryota; kingdom Metazoa; phylum Chordata; class Aves; order Passeriformes; family Turdidae; genus Sialia; species Sialia sialis. The sequence continues at coordinate 64,055,003 of VRYO01002772.1, read as the reverse complement.
GAGTAACATCAAAAGGAAACAATACAAAGGAAGATAAACCTTTTCCCAAAGCAAACTGTAAGAAATATGTTCATGTTATGCAATGTACAATCCCAGTACACCTTCCAGATGGAATTCATTTGTGTTCAGAAAAAGGAGGAAAGAAATATGTCACACCTCCAACAGGAATCTTCAGATGTGAAATTAAGATTTAGGAATATACTTTCTCTACATGCTACTGGGTAGTGAGAGTTTGCTCCCAGTTTCTGCCACCATTCTTGAGTTTGTCTCTTTGTAGCAAGCAAAGCGCTCACAGGTCATTCCCCTCTCAATAATTCTACAACCTAAATAGATGTATCAGATCAGATCTAGTTTATTGGACACCATTTGAAGAACTCTGCTGGCTGACATTTTTGAAGCGCACACTGTGCTAATCAGAACTTAGTGAATGATGAAATTCTACCCCTTGGTGATTTCATTCTATGATGAAAGCTGTAGCAAACAGCCACAAACACCCCTCTCTATCCACACCTCCAAAAGGAAGGCAGACATCGGACTCTCTCCTCAGAGGTCTGCCAATCCCCCAGCACACTGCAGCTCGGCTCCAGTACTTTCCTGAGAGAAGAAAGATTCCTTTGAGCTAAAGGGGAAGTGTCACTGTAACTTGGCACCGATGAGAAGCCACATCTTGAGTCGTGTGCTCAATTTTTGGCCCCTCACTATAAGCAGGACAGAGGTGCTAGAGTGCATCCATAGAAGGGCAAAGGAGCTGGTGAAGGGGCTGAAGCTGGGAGTTGCTTAGCCTGGAGAAAAGAAGGCTGAGGTGAGACCTTATTGCTCTCTACAGCTGCCTGAAAGGAGATCACAGCAGCATGGGGCTTGGCCTCTTCTCTCAGGCAGCTTGTGATGAGGGGAAACAGATTCAAATTTTAACAAGCGAAGTTCAGTCTAGGCATTAGGAAAATTTTCTCACTGTGGTAAAGCAGGGAAACAGGCTCCCAGGGAATGGTAGAGTCACCCACCATCCCTGGAAGTGTTAAAAAAACATGCAGACACGGCGCTTTGTGATACAACAAAGTGTGCACGTGGAATTCCGTTGATGATTGGACTTGATGATCTTGGAAGACTTTCCCAACCTTGATGATTCTAAGAAGGCAGTAGGAGCAGCACAGCTTGCACGTTGCCTCCCAAGTGCTACAACAGATGGCAAAGTGGCCCCAGCTTTGGGGAAAGGTAGGTGAAACATAACAAGGCTGGAAAGCATCCCAGCCTAGAAACAGGAGTGATACTGTGAAAGAGCAGCACCATGCTATTATTCCAGTGCAGTTGTGCATATCCATCCTTAACACATACCAACACACACATGCTCCTAGCAACTGGAACTACATAAAATATAACCCAGACTCCAGACCACTGACAAGTAGCATGCCACAAAACAGAATTCCCATCAGACTGTTACACAAGTGCAAAAACCAGCACTTCAGGTGATACTAACTGCTGCTACAGCTGCAAAGCAGCTACTGACCCTTATACCCTTAAAGTGCTGATCACTTCAAGTCCACTGAAATATAACTGCATAAAATGAACAAGCTTAATTGCATCACAAAACCAAGGAAGCATTGTTTTGTTTTTAATTTAATTTATTTAAATAGGATAAGGCTACTTAAAAGACAAGTCTTTACATACAAAATGTACATTACGTTAAAGTTTGCTGTACTCAAGTACAAAAACTGCACAAGTGTTTAGTAAAAGGGAAAGGTCACACCATTTCAAAACACACATTCTTAACATTTTACAGCATTCAAGAAGAGCCTTTTACATCATAAAAATGAATGGAGAACTCCTGTAAAGAACTAAGCTACAGTTTTTGGTTTCAATATAAACCAGTGATTAAAATGTAAACAAGCCTTCAGATCACTACCAAGCTTCTTTTACTGGGTTAACGAAGTGGATTCAGAAGTTGATTTTTGTTTTGTTTTACCAAATCTAGGAGCATTGTTATTATTATTTACCATCCATATCTACAGCAGATCTAAACTGGTTTCATGCTGAGCCAATGAGTTTTAATAAAAATGTTTCCATCAACTTAACTGGATTTTTGCCCTGTGAGGCTCTACCGATAATCCAAATGACACACCAAATTTCACAGAAAACCAAAATCCATCTTAAATGATCAAAGGAAGGGAAAACAGGTTTGTGGGCTTTTGTCTATAGTGCACATGTGTTAATGCTCTCAAGGTACTTCTGTCTTCATATCCATGTCCCTCTCCGACCATCTGTAAACTGAGAAAGCACTGGTCTGCATTCCACTGGTTTTCCTCATATTTTATAAGCATGATTGTAACCAGGAAAACAATCAAATTTGCTACATTCGCACATTTTTACACTTAAGCATGTATAAAATATGCCTGTATACTTAAGAGAACATGGCACTAATCCATTCACTACTTCCTCTCGAAGTTTCATATCAAACAGTCTAATCACATATTTCCATCTGTGCATTCCTTGTTTCATACATCAAGAGAAACTTCAATTTGAAGTAATGCTGTTAAAATAGTTCATCTCTTATTACCAACCTCACTTGCACTGCAAATTCTACACTCCTGTGCAACAAAAGAAAAAAAAAATTCTGCAGACTGTCTTATCAGCAGAATGGTCAGTTTTCTTACCTAAATTAATTACCTTTTTAAAGCCAAGAAGGCTCTAGGCACCAGTCTAAATTTCAATAGCTATTTTAACTATTTAACCACATGTGGAATAAAACTGAATCTTAGTGAAACAATGTGTGAATCACAGTGACATGGAGGAGATGAACTATAATAATCTTGAAAACTAAGAGTGGGGGGTTTAGTATAGTGTAATATCACCACCTTTTAAAGAAGTAATTAATTACTTGGTGTACAAGAGTGGATACTTTTAAGGTGACTGGTGATAGTGACTCCAGCTTTATGAGAGGGAGCTGTTAAACTTGTTAAAACTTCACAGCAATCTGAATCTCTGTAAGTTTGTAAATTTTAAAATAATTTTATTTAAACTGTTTAAATATGACCTATCTATTTGAAAATATGGAAGTAATATTTATTTTTCAAGCACCATTAGCTACTTCATGGCCAGGTAACATGCTGGATTTTCTTCTTTGCTTCCGAAGGCTTTAGGTCACTCTGGAATACAAGAAAATAAATATTTATTCTTAAAGATACTGTGCAAACAGGAGCCAGTCATTAATCTGACACATTTAAATCAGGTACTATTACAATATTCAGCTACAGGCTACTATAACAGCTTTCTATTGCCATCTTGTGGAGAAAGCTATGTATCACAGAACTTCTCTGGTGAAGATAAAAATAGAGCCAATGAATTTAACTACCTGCAAATCATACACGTGTTTTGGTTTTCAGCAACCTACAATTAAATATTCAAAGATTTCTTTCAGTTCTGCAGCTTAGAAACTGTACATATTGGAGTTTCAAAACATACTTCTTAAGTTATTTCAAGTTGTCCTCTTAAAATACTTGTTGAAATTGAATTGTATAAGGAAAAACCCCCAAATACACAACTAGGAAACCAATTTACTTTTGTCAAATAGTAAAAACGTTAACAAAAGAAAAAGAATATTTGGTCTTCCATTATAATGACCTGGATAAAAGGAAGAGAAAGAATTCCCAAAGCCTCAGATGAGCTAATCTTTCAAGATGTAAAGATCAAGAAAGCCCAAAGCAAAGCATGGCAGACAAAGTGGTGAAATAATTCCCTTTCACCTTTGAAAATAATAATTTAAAAATTCTGAGAAATTAGAGCTTTAATAGTTCACATAAGCAAGCAAAGACAGGAATATGAGTTTTCAAGAACTGCAGCACACTGGTTCAGGGAGCACAATCTAGAGATCTCTCTTCTCTTTGAAAGACTTTCAATGTTAGTTTATTTACAGGAATCCTGTGGACTGCAACCACTGAAGGGTTTAAGGGAATTAAACACAAAGCCAATAGGGATAGTTCTGTGCTATTCATTAAATTTTTCTTGAAAGTCAAGGAACAGTCACTTGCTAAGAGACACCATTGTCTTTACTGTCATTACACTAAAAATAGATCAGGCTTTACAGCCATCTGCCACTGATTCTTCCTGACAGCATCACTTACTATTCAATAGCAAATTCTTAGTTTCAGATGATAGAGTAACATCCATAGAATGCACTTGCCTAACTTCACACGTCTGACCAGCATCAACCAAGGCACGCCTGAACTTACAGGTATTAACTGGAGCAACCTGAACTGCGGCTAGTGTACCAAGTAAAATGTCAGAGGTCAGAGCTTCTGAGTGTGTCACATAGTGGTGCTTAAAAGTGTCATCATTGTGCCTACAGAACATATAAACACAAGGAAGATGTGAGGTGCGTGCTAGACAAGTTTCAAAATCTCTGTAGGTTCAGCTCTGACCAATACTTGTAAGAGTTCTAAATACTGAAAGAAGTAATACTGGTAGTAGGAAGCACACCTCTCAAGCAACTCCATTCAGAGCTTCAGCCATGCTTCTTTTAAAAGCTGCTAAAGCTATCTTTCACAATAGCCATGTGTTTTGGTACTCATGTTTAACAGAAACCTGATAGAATGTACCAATCTAGCAGAATATTACCTGCATTCTTTCATTCAAAGATTTTATAAAAGTCATTAATATTTTATTAATCAGTATTACTATTTTTATTAATATTAATATATTGTTGCTTCTAATGAGGCAATATTGAGAAAACAAAGTTCAGTGTCATGCCTTGGGAAAATTTTAATCAATGTAACTGCACACTGTATATCTAAAGCTCCCCCTGCAGTTCAACTGAGAACAGATATTTTGTCCTTTAAAGCCCAGATTAATTCCAGATATTCCTGTATTGCAGTGGAAATGTGAAATGTTGATTTGTATAATGAAAGAATACATGACAAGTGTTAGACCTATCTCCATATTGTGGCATGTTTTGAAGAGATGTCCCATTGCTCCTTGCTCACTGACCAGCTCTGTAATCACACCATTGTCAACCCTAACCACTGTTCTTTGTCCCCATCTGGCAGCTACACTCAAGCACCATTAACTACACAGAAGCTTCCTACTGACAAGTACAAATTTCTTTCATTCTGATATTTCCCAAACTAGCTACACTTCTGTCTGTTTCTAAATACTCTACTATTACTCTAAAATAGAATCATCCTGAAAACTCTTGCAAGGCTCTATCTTTGGCTCCTGTAAATCTCAATTAAAAAAAAAAAAAAAAAAGCTGCAAAATAAGATACTGCACAAACATACCGGCAAATCAGATTCCTCCTTTGGAACAGACCTCTTTAACTTCACAACAGTAGTTCCTGCTATTGGAGACAAAGGGTAAACCTTTAGACCAGTCAAAACACTGCTGTCAGTCTTTGAAACATTGTTGTGCTGAGCCTCATTATTCCTTGTTCCCAGCTTAGCGTCCTCTGACAAACTGGAAGCTGAAATGTATGTTGAGGCATTTGAAGGAGCTGACAATCTTCTAACTGTGTTGGTGGTGCTTCCAGCTGGAGGAGGCTTCAGGCGATCAGCAGCTCCGTTCTCTGTCTTCTTCACCTTTATGCTTGTACTTGTTGAATTGCCATCAAATACAATTAATGGCCGTTTCCTTAAACTTTCAACAGTTGTGACACTGAAAATACAAATCATAAAATTCTCAGAAATGTAGGGCAGATGATAAAAACATAGCATATCCATGACATGAGTAGTGAAAATTAATTTTATTCTACCTAAATATATATCCTAAAATATTAACATTAAACTCTGAGATGCTCCAAACTTAAATAAAAATAAATATATACACTTACATATACTTCAATAAAAACAAAAAGCAGTAAAAGTCACTTCCAAAATATAAAGGCACAGGGGGCTGTGTGAGGACCAGTGTTCCTCAGCAAGAAGAGTTGTGTGAGGAACTGTCTAAGCAGACAACTACAGCTGTACAACCAAAGGCACTATGCTTCTGCCATTACTTCGGAGTAACTACAGAGATAATAAGTGTAAGCATTTCAAAAGATGAGTATTTAAGAAAGGGTGTGCTGCCTTACCTGCAGGAGCAGCATCACATATTCTGATACTTCTAAAGTTCCCTGTTTCCACACTTACTTTAACATTATGATTTTGAATAAGTCCAAAAGATTGTTAGCCAAGGAACAAAAACATGAAGCAAAAAACCCCCACACCTTTTTAAAATAAGTTTTCTTTGAACATGAATCCTAAGTGGATTTAATGACTTTTTTTAAATAGTTTGTGCCTTTAAGCTATGTGTAGTCAGAGCGGGTCAATTTAGTAACTACTGATTCATGAAAAGGAATGCTATCAAGCTAACATCAAAACAGTATTATCAGAAACATCTTGGCTAAGGGAAAAAAGGTACAAAGCTAATGTAACTCATGCAATATGAATTCACAGTTTTCAAAATGCAATGCTCAAGAATGACAAAGTGTTTGGAAAGTGCAGATTTAACAAATAAAAACCCAAACCACCATTAAGAGATATAATACTCCTGTTTAAAAACTTTTCAGTTTTGATAAAAAGCTCTTTTGCACCTATTTCAGCACACTAACAGTTTCCTACCCAAACACTAACCTCACACTTCCATCCTCAAGTCCACAGATGTGGAAAAACTGAGGTAATATAACCTCTTATACACATGGAAAATAAACCTGACAAAAGACTGATCGGTGTTTAGCCACTGCTACAATTAAAAAAAACTAAAAAAAAACCCACCTAAAAAACTCCCAAATCACTTGACAGAATTTGTTTAGCTTTTCAGTTAGAAACTTCAGTAAAGCTAAGAGACTCAAGACATAAACAAGCTGTAAATTTGAAAAACTACAGGAATTTCCATCCACCTTCCTTTAGAATTTACTGTTGAACATATCAGAACACCACTCAAGCATATCACACATCAAAGTCTTGGGCAGGGGGAAGGTTGAGCCAACAGATTCAGTAAAACAAACTTTTGAAGAACATGTTGCTTTCTGAGCAAATGCAAACAGAAAGATTTTTAAAATGAGGCAGAATATTTCTTTCAGAAAGCAAACATTAGTTTTGAAACAGACACACAAAATTGCTGCAGCATGCACCCCTCACTCTAGATAGAGTAGACCACTCCTGTCCAGGAGCAAGCATAGTTAAATATGCTTTTAGTACTTTCCTTAAACACTGCAAACATCATTATTAATTAGCAATTTTACAGTGAAACAAAAAATATTTCCTCTCTCCTCATAATGAAGTACTTTGAAATCTGCCAATAACTCATCATCAACACATTCTGGGGGATGAAGGAACAATACCAATTCCGTGGATCAATACAGACTGGGGGTGAAGAGACTGAGGGTAGTCCTGCTGAGAAGGATTTGGTGACAGTGGTGGTTAAGAGGCTGGAAATGAGCCAGCCACCTGTGTTTACAGTCCAGAAAGCCAAACATGTCCAAAGCAGTGTGGCAAGCAGGTTACGGGAAGTGATTCTGCACCCCATACTCTGCTCTGGTGAGACCCCACCTGGAGTGCTGTATCCAGATCTGGGGCCTCTGGAGGAAGGACATGGAGCAGCTCCAGACGAGAGTCACGAAAATGATCATAAGGAAAGGCTTGAGAGAATGGAGGCTGCTCATCCTGGAGAAGAGAAGGCTCCAGGAAGACCTTACTGCAGCCTTTCAGTACTTAGATGTGTAAGAAAGAAGGTTCTGTGAAAGGAAGAACTATAAGCTAGATAGCATTAATAACATTTAGATAACAAAAAAACCCAAAAACCTTCCCCTTTTTTCCTATTTTTTCAATAGTAGAATCCAAGCAAGCCAGCACAGCATTCTCTGTAAACTGCAAACTGTAACAATATCCAAAAGCTGTTCAAGCTTCACTAATCAGGCAAAGATTAAACTAAATGCATTGTCCTAAACTGTCCAAGTCTAGCCCAATAAGGCTAAATTACCTTTTAGTCTCACTTTTCAAGTCATTTTGCTGTCTTTTCTTTTCCATCATTTTTCCCCATCTACTTTTTGGCAAGTCACGTTGAGGCAGGGGAATGGCATGCTGAATATAGAGATCAGTGAGCCCATCTTTGTCCATCTTTCCATCATTTTCAACTAATATATTTTTCTGTGGAGAACAGAAAAAGAGTTGTTAATTTTATGACAAATTCAACGTTCAACCATCTGAGTGGCATCATTTCTTATTTCAAAATCCACAGTAAAGTACTGCATTGGGCCAGGGTTCCAGAAGTAAAGGGGTGGCTTGGGGTGATCAGTTTGGAGAGGCCATGAACTGCCCACTGAAAACAATAGCCTGGTCTCTTTCCTACTGCCCACTTCCTTCATTTTTTGTGTGGATTACACACAGCAATGGGAAACACAGGATGTTTTGGTCTTTTTCCACCACCTGCAAGTGCATTTCTTCGTGTTTCCTCATGTTCCTCTTCGTGTGTGTCCTTAGGAGTCTCCTGACACCAAGTGTCTGCTGCTCTTCTCGGTGCATTTGTGCACAGGTGCAACAGGAGCAACTCTGCTTCAGATTCTCAGGTGTGATGAGCTGCATTCTTTGACAGGGTGAGAGACATATGGATCCAGCTGTGACCAGCACTGGGCAGTTATTCACCTTTGCCCACACACATCAACCCTGCAGCCCCTCTCTACCCAAAACACTGCAAGTTTTCCCAAGGAAAAAATAGCAGCCAAAAAAGGGGAGAAGTTATGACGGACATACTGTTGATGAATTATGTTTTCATGCACTCTTAAACACACTTCCCTTGGCAGGGGTGTTGGACAAGATGATCTCCAGAAGTCCTTTCCAACCCTAACTATTCTGTGATTCTAACACCAGTTTTTCTTCTAGCTATGTATCAGGTTGTGAACATTTCTTGGTAGCTCATGCCAAATGAAAAAAAATCTCCACTAACATCCTACAAATTGAGGTCATCGAAAGCAGGTCAAGCCTCTGCCACTGCCAGTTCTGGCAGCACTTCATGACTTTTGATCTTGGCCTGAAACCTGCCCATATAGGCTACACAGACAAAAGCATATGAAAACTGTTTGAGTTTATACAAAACCCTGAAACTTCGATTACTGTTGATTCATGCACTTGAAATTTTCAGCCAAGGCAGTAACCACTATTTCAAACAACATCGACTAAAGCTTTGTATGGTCCTAAACTGTCTTTCAAACTCAATTATTTTTCAATTATCAAATACCAACATTTATGCATTAAAGCATTAGCTTGACTGATTACACAGGCTGTATTCCTTGAACTCATAGAATCACAGAACTATTTGGGTTGGCAGGGACCTCCAGAGATGATCTAGTCCAGCCGACCTGCCAAGGCAGGGTCCCCTAGAGCCGGATACGCTGGGTACGGACGTGGCAACTTAAACAATGTAAACAGCTCATCCTTCCACAGCCAGTTTTACTGTATGCAGACACTGTCTCAATTTAGGCAAATTGCTCTTTAGCAGCCTCGGTGTTTAAACACTGCCCGTTCGCAGTGGGACATCTCCCACGCCAGAGCCTCCTCGCAGAGCACGTTCGTGGTGTCCAGAGCACCAACGTGGTGCCTGCTCTTCCCTGAGCGCCGTGACTCTCCTCGCCGCGCCTCAGGGGCCGCCGCTCCGCCCGGCCCGGCTCCCCGGACGCACCTGCTCCAGGGTGAGCCGCAGGAATTCCTCCGAGAGCAGCTCCGGGTGCAGCAGCAGCAGCTCGGCCTCCGAGCGCCCGGACCCCCGCTCCTCCTGGTCTCCGCCGGCGCCCGCCGGTGCTCTACCCCGCGCCGCCATCTTCTTCCCCCGGCAGCCCCTTCCCGCACTCCCACAATCCCGCGCGCCCAGGGAAACGCGCTTCCAGAGCAGCCGCGCGCCGCGGTGCCGTCATGGGAGGGAGCGGGACGGGGACAGCCGGGCTGAGGCAGCGGGGCCGGGGCAGGGGGAACGCACAGAATCCCACAGAATCATGCAATATCCTGAGTTGGAAGGGGCCCGCAAGGATCATCGAAGTCCAGGTCCAGGCCGTACACATGGAGAGCCCCAATTATTACAGCCCATGTCTGAGAGCGTTTTCCAAATGCTTCTTAAACTCTGCTGTGACCACTTTCCTGGGGAACCTGTTCCAGTGCCTGATCACCTTTGATGCAGAGCCTTTTTCTGATATCCAACTTAAACTCCCCTGATACAGCTTCAGGCCATTCGCTTGGGTCCTGTCACTTGTCACCACAGAGAAGAGCTCAGTGCCTGTCCCTCATGAGGAACCTGTAAACTGTGATAAAGTCTCCCCTCAGTATCCCCTTCTCTAGGCTGAACAGAACAAATGACCTCAGCCACTCCTCACACTGGTTCCCCTCAATGCCTTTCACCCTTGTGGCCCTACTTTGGATGCTTTCCAACCGCGTTATTGCTTTTTTGTGTTGTGGCACCCAGAGCTGCCCCCAGCACTGGGGATGAGGCTGCCCCAGCTCCGAGCAGAGCAGGACAGTCCCTCCCTTGCCCGGCTGTGATGCTGTCCCTGATGTCCTCAGGACAGGTTTGACCCTCCTGGCTGCCAGGGCGCTGCTCACTCATGTTCAACTTGCCCCTAGTCCCTTTCCATGGCACTGCCCTCCAGCCTCTTGCTCCCCAGTCTCTCCATACATCCAGGGTTGCCCCATCCCAGGTGCAGAATCTAGCACTCGCCCTTATTAAACTTCATACAGCTGGCGATAGCACAGCTCTCTATATTGTCTGGGTTTCTCTGCAAGGCTTCTCTGAGAGAGTTAGGTGTTGTTGATAAGGTGAGGTGACCCCCTCAGCTGATAGCATGGAAGCAGGAGAACATCTATTTTTATTGTCATTCTGTCAGCATACAGGAGTATGAACGCTTTGTGCTGCTACATGCCGGAGCTTTGCTACGTAATTAAACACGATCTCCGCCCTGCCCGTAGCTGCGACACCCGCTGGTTAACGCTGCTTGATAGGCAACAACAAAAGTTGCTTTGTAATTCCAAAGTACAATAGCTGCTTGCCCATTAGAGTTTGTCTGCCGTTTACTTGTTTAAAAGCAGAATGAGGAATTACAAACGGTTACATGTGTAAATAACAATGTAGTTGTTACAACACAAAATTACAAAGTAATTTAAAGTACTTCATGCATTTTGCACAGCCAACAGTGTAAAAAGATAAAAGTACTTTCACGTGGAAGGAGTCGCAGATACATAACTAGGTCACATTAGAGCTACGTATGGAGCACTTCAAAAGGCATTAATTCAAATTTTCAGTATTTAAAAATAATTTAAGAGTGCAAGTAACTAGTAACATTTTATCATATGGCTTCCTTAAAAGTGTCTTCTGGCAGTGTATACAATTTGTTCCCTTGTCCTTTTTCTCTTCAGGGAAGCTGCATCCAAGGGGAAGCACGGGCTGTGTGCCAGGGCTGCCCAAAGCCCCAACTTTATAGTTCTGTGCCCAGTAGGCACACAGCTACAGACTAGTTCTATTTTCATTTTCTCATTCATTTCTCACTTCAGCCAATTATGTCACAAAATCAACTGAACTCAAGTAATCTTGTAAATGAATATAGCTTCTAGGGTGAACACTCAGCCTGTATTTTGGGTTTTTCCATGAATGAAATTAATGAAATTACTTTCTTTTAAATTACATGGATCATCTCCCTCTTCCTAAAGCACCTTGTAAGTTCTGCCTCACAGAAACATATCCTTGCTAACCAAATTAGTTGAGCTGATCAACACTTTTACCCTGTGATTTTCTCATGCTACTATTACTTTGTAGGCATTTGTACCAAAATTATAGTTCCTCTTTGATTAATCAAAGCATGTCCTCTCACAATAAAGTTATGAAAGGGATGAAATGTAAATGGTCTGATAAAAATATAATGTTTCTTTTCCAAAAGCTATAAAAATAATAGAATTTTAATGAGCTAGATTGTTTTCATAGATTTGTTGAATGATTCTATTGCATGTCATAGTAGGGATTTTTTTGTATTTTTTGTTAATGCAATAGGGTATTTTAAAATAAATTATATCAGGTACGATTTTCCATTATTTTTCTTTATAAGATTTTATAATTAGAAAAAGAATTACATAATTTCTGATACATTTTGCTTTACTTAGTTCATTAGCTGTATGTGTTGCCCCAAAATAGCTTCTTTCACCCGATGTGCAAGAGGCCAATCCACATGGAGAATTGAGATATTTGAATTGTTTACAGTTCTGTGCAGAAAGACGTGCTGGGCAGCAAATCCACAAAGCCAGCACGACGACCATCAAAATTTACCGCTTACATATTTCAGCAAACAAAAGCATTAATGTTCCTTAGCGACAAATTCCATAGTTCTATCATTAATTAATCTTCTACTGGTCAATGATTCTCGCACTTATTCTAATGAGCCCGCACGCTCTTTCTCTTCTCTTGAGCCAGTGAGTTTCTGGGGTCTGTGGTCGTGAGTCAGTGACCACGGCTCCCCCCTGCCAGAATTACCCCGTCAGAGCCAATTTCAGCCGACTTGTTGAGCAGGCTTTGTTAGTTTCTTGCTTGTCTTGGGAATTCTGCCAAATGTGTTTGTGGCCCATAAAGTCTGAATTCTTTGTGTCCACTATCAGTAGCACATCCTTCTCGCCAAGCTTTGTTAACTCCTACTGGCTCACTGAGGCATGTCAAGCCCTCAACTTTAACAAGGCAATTCTACCGACAAGTAATTTACCTTTTTAAGGTATCATAGTTGAGAATTATATAGATACATAAATATCAGTGATAATATAAGCCTCCTATAATATATGAGGCTTATATAATATATAAAACACTACATACAAACAGCATTATTGTAAGTCTCGTAATAGATATGAGACTTGTACTGTTGCTACTATTAAGTCAAATTGGAGTGAGGGCACTTTCTGGGAATCTGAAAAAAGCATTTCCCATATATATATATATACACATACATATGTATGTGTATATATGTATATATGTATATATGTATATATGTATATATGTATATATGTGTGTGTATCCCAAAGGTTTGGACTCTCTCATGTACCATACATATACACACACACACACACACACACATATATATATGTATATAAATATTAAAAATTATATATATATATATATATATATATAACTGCAGAACTAAAAGTGTAAATGTAAATGTAAAAGTGAAATAAATGCATGAGTCTGCTCTCTGGGCTGCAGAGCTCCCGGGGCGCGCCCGGGGTGTTTCCCTGCCGGTGCGGGCGGGCTCTCCCGCACGTGACCGGACGCGGGCTCCGCCGTGCCCGGTGACGCGGAACGGGGGCGGGGCCGGCACCGGAAGCGGCGCGTCCCCCCCGCCCGCCGCCGGCGGATCCCAGCGCGCCCCGAGGCGGGCCCGGCCGCCGCCACCGCAGCGCGAGGCCTCGGAGCGGCGGGCCCGGCTCCGCCGTGCGCCGGCAGGTGCTGGGGGAGGGCGGCGGGAGCGGCTCCGTGTCCGGCCGGGCGGAGGCGGGCGCGGGCGCCGGCCGGTGGCGGGCCTGGCTGCGTGCGGTGTGTGTGTGGGGACGGGCAGCGCATCCCCGTGCTCCCGGGGGCTCCGCCGCTCGGGAGAATTGTATCCGCAGTTCGTTAGAGCCGCGCAGGGCGTAGGAGCCGTGCGGAGGTGAGGGAGGCAGGGTGTCGCTCTCCAAGGCAGGGAGAGCACAATGTAATGCTAGGTTATTGCTTAACTGGAGCGGGGGAGAACTGCTTCCCACTTCTTGCAGGAAATGAGTACGTGCGGGGTTGTTATTGCGCTTAAAAATCAGTGTCTAGTAGACTGATAATTTGGCTTTATTTTTCTCTGACAGCAAAACATCCCCATTATCATGTTTTCCGGACTTCTGAGCGTCTAAATGTGGTATAAAAAATACTGTCTGTAACTATGGGGTGGCCTCTTCCACTTCAAAAGGAACAGCATGTTCTGCAAAACCTGTTCCTTTACAGTGCTCACTGACCCTTTAGGTTTCATAAATGGGAACAAGATAAATGCTAAAAAAGATGTTAAGTCGAGGTCATGAATGTTGGCACTGTTTGTTCCTAAAAGCTTTTTCTCACGCCTTTTTTTCTTTTTTTCTAGAATGAATGTTTTGACTCCTTTGTCTCCAAACTTATGTAGTACCATGGATTTTTTGTTCTTTTTGTTCAGGAGTCTTTATCTGTTAAGATATTTTTCTTACATTTAAATTTTATCTACTTTGATTTAGGAAATCCTTTTGGACTTTTTAACACAACTTGGTCAGGAGCAAAATTCTGTGTTTCTCTCAGTGGCACATATTAAGATTTTTGCTTTTGGCTTCAGGAACATTAACTAAGTCCTTGGCAACTTCAGGTAGGCAAGCTGTCTGAACTCTGCAGAGGGTAGTTTATCACCAGCTGCACACAGGCTCTTAAGAACTGTTGGAGTTGTTTTGGCAGTCAACCTTTGGACAGCCCTCTCTAACTTAAAATGCTGTGTTTCTTTGATCATGTTGGAGGATAAGGTGGCTGTGTTGCCAGACTTGCATTATCATTTTACCTTTGGCTGTTTCTTTAGTCTTCCTGGGTTTGTTTGCTTGATGTCTTTTGTTTGTTGAAGGTCCTAACACTAATTCCCACTCCAGGTGAGGCTGGAACTTGAAAATGTAATGGAAAACCAAACTAAAATCCTTTTAACTTCTGAAAAAAACTCAAAAAAACCCCTCTGAAGTATTTGGAACTAATGCCTACTACTGTATATCTTGGTCATATGATTTGCTTCTAGCCATAATATTAGTTTTATATAATTTTATTTCATGGCTACTTGCAAGTTGTGTACCTTATTTTTCTTACTTAAAGAATTTTTTGGCCATGGTTTTTAGAGTTCTCTTGCAAAAACAAAGGACCTTAGTTTCAATTGTGTTTACAGGAGCATTTTGTTGATGTTGGTTTCTCTGTTTCATTTAATGTTTTGTATCACCACTGTACATATGGAGTAGAAGTAATTATATATGTTTGAGATGTTTAGTGTTGTGTCTTTCCCTGTGTTGGCTAAGTGATGGTTACAGACCAGTCATGACAAATTAAAAGGTGATTAAACAAGATCAGTTTCTCACCTGCTCTTCTTTGGAGTGTTGAGCACAGTTGTCTGCTGGTTTCTGATAAAAATAACACAAGTCTGGAGTATAATGAAATTGCATGGACTATTTTTAAAACAGTATTATCTGCTTCATAAATTGCATCTGTCTCTTGATGGTGCTTGATTGCAGAATGGTAGGTATAGTTTGTAGAATAAATATTAGAAGTGCTGTTAAAGAAAGTGGAGTGGTAGTGGAGAACAGAAACACTCTGAATTTCTGTGATACTGCATCTTGAGCTTCATGAATACTTTATGGACCATGCTCTCTGCATAGGTTTAAAAAAATAAAACAAGCTACAGACCCAAACCAACAATTTCTATTATGAGCTGGATGATACCTTCTATAAGTTATTGTTTAATTGGCTTGGAAAGTATGTATTTCTGACTGCTGGAGACTAAGGAATGTAAAATATGTATTGAAATGGAATATACCTGTGACATTTTGTGTAAAGACTGTGTATTAATAGGCCTACAGTGGTGTGTAAAGCAACATGGCATGTTAACTAGTAGCACTACATGCCTTTTGGTGTCTCAGGAAATCTAAGGCCTGAAGCTTGTCTGTTTTCATGTACAGGTGGTAGGTGTACTTGTGCATGACAGGCTTATAAGTAACTAAGTATGGCAATAACCTCTTGCAGTGTCTGAGAGAGCCAATAACATGCTGGAGAAAGCATCACTTCAGAATAACTGGGTGCTGTTGTGAATCTGTTTCAGTATAGGTTAAAAGTGGAAGCATACAATTTGAATTATTTCTGTGGTTATTAATGTGCTTGCTCTGGCTTGTGTACTCGGGTTGGAAGTAGAGTTTAGACTATTAAAAATGCAGTAGTTAAGTTTTTGTATCAGTGAATGTTAAATTGCTTTCTCTGATATTTGATTCTATGTGCAGAGGTAAATAGTAGTGTTTTTTTCTCTTTAATTAGATCACCCAGAAGACACAATGAGTGTTAAAGCTTTCAAGCTCGTTTCTGCTATTGAGCGGGAGATGTTAATGGGAGACAAAAATTACATCAACATTGAGTGCATTGAGTGTTGTGGGAAGAACCTCTATATTGGAACCAATGACTGCTTTATCTATCACTTTCTGTTGGATGAAAAGGTTTCAACAGCTGGAAAAATAACTTTTGCTGCCACCAAGCAACTACACAAATACCTGGGTTTGAAGAAGCCTGTGAGTGAGTTGAAAGCAGCCTCTGCCCTCACCAGACTGCTTGTGCTTTGTGACAACACGATAACACTAGTGAACATGATCAACTTGGAGCCTGTCCCCACTGGTGCTAGGATCAAAGGAGCTGTGACATTCACATTGAATGAAAACCCCGTGAGTGGGGATCCTTTCTGCGTTGAAGTTTGCATTATCTCAGTCAAGCGTCGGACCATTCAGATGTTCATGGTGTTTGAAGACAGAGTCCAGATAGTGAAGGAAGTGTTTACTCCAGAGCAACCCTGTGCTGTGGCTGTAGATGGTTACTACTTATGCCTTGCCCTTACCACACAGTATATAATTTTGAATTATAATACTGGTGTCTCCCAGGACCTGTTTCCTTATTGCAGTGATGAGAAACGGCCAATTGTGAAAAGAATAGGCAGACAAGAGTTTCTGTTGGCTGGCCCCGGAGGCCTAGGTGAGATTAAGGATTTCAATTTTTTTGCAATTTTTGTAACTTCTCTTTATTCCTGTGAATTTCTGAAGTAAAGCTTTGCTAATTAAGTGTTATGCATAATAATGATGCTTTCCTTCACAGATCTATATTGGAAGGCTGAGATAAAAAGGTGGATGGTAAATTTTTGATACGTAGTAATATTATAACTCTATAATACTGTTATAAATATAAAAAAACACACTAAGAGTTTTTGTAATGCCCAAGATTTTATGATTATTTTTATTTTAATAATGTGCTTTATTTTAATCAAAGCTTTATTTCATTGTATCTTGCAGCCCTTAGCAAAAAAATAGTTTGGTACCAAGTGACATTTCAGAGATTGATAGTCCGTAGTGATTAGGGGGACTGGGTTTGTGGAGCCTCACATTTCTACAAAATTGTTCCGTTAGTGTAGGTGAATTAATTTTTTTCCTCAGGTGCTATTCAGAGGAGCTCATATGAAGTCCATTTTACAGGTTTTAACAGATTCACAAGTAGGTATCTTTTACTACAGTGTTAGTAAGAAATTTTAGTGGAAGTAAGTTGCATCCTAACTCCTATAATAGTAAGTGCTGTCTTAAGTGTAGGTGTTACCAGATACTACCCAGTTTATATGCTCCTATGTGCTTAATATTTTTAGTTGTATTTTTCAGCTCTGTGTTACAGAAAATGATAGTTTAAGTATTGCAAACCCAAAGTTAGATCATGTGAAATCATGCTCTTGTCTGAGAGGACTGTAAGGACTACTGTAATCTATCTAAATCAATCAGTAATCTTGAGCTTTTTTTAGAAAAGCTGCAATATTCCGGAGCTGACGGACCACAGGCAGAATGCTGTCATGCTGTTTGCCATATGACTCTCCTTTCAGGAGACATGGTTTATGTATTTTCCCTGAAACTTTAGGAATAGCATGGCACAAAGTTCACAGTTATTTAGGATCTTACTTTCCTTTTTAATATAAATTCCAAAGAAAATCAAGTGTGCAGTATAAATGCCAAAAAAATCAGTTGCTTATATTGACATTTTGCTTCATGACCAGAATGCAAGATGTACATCAACTTACCAGCTTTCCTCTGAAGAAGTAGACTGTCCATAGAATTTGAGTTTATATGAGTTAAAGATGTTCCGAGATGAATTTGGGGGTTTTTTTGGTTTTTTGGGGTTTTTTTGGGGTTTTTTTTTAGATACAGGGCTTTTCTAAGTCATTGTGGCTGACTACTTCCTATTAATGCCCTTAGTTGTTTTAATATGGACATGTATTTTTGGACTGTTTTAGTAGTGCTAGGGAAGTTAAAATTTGTGAATTAGCTGATTTTCTGAGAAGATTCCATTCTTACTTTAATTTTTAAAATTTTTTTAGGCATGTCAAACCAGATTCTGTTCAAGTACTTGCTCTTTTTTTTTTTTCTTTAAGAATATAATTTCAAAAGCATAATTACATTTGGTTAGGAATCAGAATTTTATTTAGTGTGACTTTTGCTTTTGTCTGGTGTACTGTTGAAGTCCAACATCCTTGTGTAAGTAGAATGTCCTGGGGTTAGAATGTCAGGTGTGGGAGATCTTGAGCAAGTGCACTTCTGCTGCTGTAAATGTGCTATAAACCACTCTTTTCCTCTTGATACAGGCAAAGTCTTTCTTGTACTGCCTCAGAGACCATTTAGAGTATTTGCTATCAACTGTATAGTTTTTCCTTGTTTAATTAATCTTTTTTTGGCTCCTGTTCTCTGTTCCCTCCCCACTGATGTTTTGACTAAGTATTATCAATCTTGCTGTTCCTGCTTGGTAGAATTCCTAGTGTCTTTAATACTTGTCTCTGAAGTTGTGAAAATGGTTGGGCACCTTTAAAATAGATAAGCATTGCACATCTTAGTATCTCAGGTGGGCCTCTGCTGTGGAATGCATGGACTTGAGAAGGCTTGATGTTGATCTTTGGTTCTAATTTGCTTTTGTATGTCTCATTGATCAGGGCATGCTGTTTGGCACTTGGAAGAGCATCTATGCTAAATTCAGCCTCTTTTACAGTGATGGAGATATTCTGCATTAATTTATTTGGCTTTAGTGTTTGAAGTGACATTTATTTATATTAATTTTCTTTTGAGTTAAGACTGAAATTTAGATTGGCAAAAAGCAAGTGCTCAAAATTACAAAGTAAAACATTTCTGAGTTTGTTGTGTATGTACAGTAATTTCACGATTATAAGCTGCACCTGATTATAAGCCGCACCTCCCGGTAGCCGGGCAGACCACGGGATTTGTCCATATATAAGCCGCACCTGAATATAAGCCGCACTACTGGGGTAGGCTGGATTCTTCAATGAAAAAGGTGCGGCTTATAATCGTGAAATTACTGTAACCTTTTTCTTTATCTAGACACTGGATTTAAGCTGACTGTTAGAATTCTTCATAGCAGATCCTCAGCCATTTGGTACTTTGTTGTCTTTGCTTGCAGTTAGTATTGAGCTCATTATTTCAAAAGGAGAAGGAACTTAATTTTTGATGCTTCTTCATTCTGTCCAGTAATATTTACAATTGGAATGCAATTATTTCTGGTATGTATGAAACTCCTTACCAAAATTCAGTTTTTGAGTTTGTGAAGCTCTGGTTGCTGCTCCTGCTGTACAGAGGCTTTAAGTGTTTAAAATTACATGAGATACTTCTTAATAATATTTGGCACAGGATATGCTCCTCAGTACCAGATGGAGCAACAGCCCCAAAAGGTCTGAGGTGTTGACTCGGGCTGAGCTCCCAATGGAGGGTGCAACTCCTCACACCTTGAGCTGAACAAAGTGCCTCTTGCCTCTTGATGACACTGGACCAAGTAAAAATGTTGCTCTTGCCCATGGGAAATGTGTACTTAGTTGAGGATTTCTGTTGCCACGTAAACGAGGTGAGGTAGGAGGTCTGTAGAGTACATGGCACCAGAGATGGCAGAAAGGAAATTGAATCTTATCCAGCACCCAGGCATGAGCCTTCAATCTCCAGCTGTACAAAGGGGTAGGACAGGCTGAGTTTCTGCTGTTCTGTGACAGCCAACACTGGAAACTTGTGACTTCTCATAACTGGAAGAATTCTCCTTCTCTGCTTGCTGATCTACAGGTTTATAATATGCTCAGTGCTTACAGTAGCAGAAGAAAAGCAGGAAGTGCTGTCCAACAAATCATCCGAGCCTGTACAATGCAATAGCACCAGGAGGCATAAGTAAATAATAGTAGTGGGAGACTCCCTCATATTGGAGATGGGGGTTTTCTCATCAATCCTGCTGGTAAGGAAGAACATTTTGAAGAGTAATACCTGGATTGTGCAGATCACCAATTGATTGTACAGCTTGTGGTGATGGGTTTTGTCTTTTAGGACTATGGATCCCTATTTAAGGAAGAGGTGGGATCCACCAGGTCAAGTAAGGCAAAAGCATTTTTGCCAACTTGGCTGAGCAACATGGTGAGTTGGATTTAGATTAGGCGTGATGGTGGTGGTAGGCTGTGTTGGCAAACAAGTCAGTGCAAGATGGTGTGATAAGAGACTTCATAAGCACAAACAGAGCTGAAAGAATTCTGCTTCAGGCATATGCAGAGAAAGAAGTCTTTCCAAAACATCATGGTAGCGGAAGCTCTCTCACTTTTTCTGGGAAATTAGCACAGCTGTGTTTTAACAGCTCAGATGGGGGTTACCCTTTGCACAGGAGCAGTAGGAAGATGTGGTGGGGTGCTTGAGACAAAGAAGGAGGCAGATGAGAGTTTATGGATTTGGGTTAGAGGGCAAACTAACATGGGTGAGCAAACTCATGGTGAGTGCCTGGAACAGACCCCTTCATCAGGGAAAAGACATAGGTAAGACCTTTAAGGGCAGGAAGAAATCTTACATTTGCAGGTCCTGGTTTTTAGGGTACACTTGAACCACTCCAGTACCTGCTTAAGAGGCAACACAGCAGGAGACAAGCAGGCCAGGAGTTTTCCGGAGTACATTGATGGTGACTGAGCAGGTGCTGAAGGGGTGTGCTCTGTTGAACATCAGCGTGTTATCAACATTGTTCTCATACTGAATTCTAAACACCAGCTGCTAAGAAGAGAATTACAGTAATTTCACGAATATAAGCCGCACCTTTTTCATTGAAGAATC
>VRYO01002772.1:63982878-64033150 GCA_009812075.1 Sialia sialis | reverse complement strand
GCTTATATTCGGGTGCGGCTTATATATGGACAAATCCCGTGGTCATCCTGGTTAACTGGAAGTGCAGCTTATAATCGTGAAATTGCTGTAACTCTATCCAAAGCCGGGGCAGAGGCCAATGTCCATCTGCCATTGACTCTGCTGAACACCATTAGGGCAGCAAAAAGAGCTTTTACAAGCATATCAGCAGCACAGGAGGGCTAATGGAAGCCTACTGTTAAATGGAGCAGAGGACCTGATGCCAAAGGGCATGGAAAAGGCTGAGGTGCTTAATGCCCTTCTCTACATCACTCTACTGGTATGACCTTCTTTCAGGAATCATCAGCCCTTGGAAGCAGTGGGAAAATCTGGAGCAACAAATACCTGCCCTCAGCAGAGAAGGATCACATTATGGAATATTTAAATAAACTGGACAGACAAATCCATGGGACCTGATGGGATATTCTCATGAATGCTTGAGGATGATGATCAATGTCATTGTGAGGCCAATTTATTGTCTTTGAAAGGCCATGATGATCAGAGTATGTTCCTCAGGACTGAAAGAAAACAAATGTTTTCACTTCTGCCTTAGGTGATCAAGAGAAAGGAGCCAGGAAAGTATAGCTGGCCACACCCTGATCCTCAGGAAGGTGATCTGAGAAAATCCTGGAAGCTGTTTCCAAATATACAAAGGGAAAGAATGTGATCTGAAGTAATCTGTGTGGATTTAAAAAGGGGAAATTGCCTGACCAGTCTGTCTTCTGTGATTAGGCACCAGCTTAGCGAATGAGGGGAAAGCTATGACCATGTGAAGTTCAGCAAGGCTTTGATGCTCTCTGCCATGACATCCTTTGTAGACAAAGAGATGAAGAATGAGCTGGAGAAACAGTTGAGGTGGACTGAAAGCTTGGCTGAATGATTTGTAGTCAGCAGAGCAGAGTGCCGCTGGAGGCCAGTCACTAGTCTTGTACTCCAGGGGGCCAATGCTGGGCAATACTGGCATCATTTTAACAACAGGGCTGGTAGGGAAGGGCACACCTTCACAAGTTTGCAGATGATACAAACTATTTCTATATCTCTTAGTGCTGAAAACAGTGTAGCTTTGTTTCACATAACTCTTGTAATCCTTGGGTAGCCAATGCAATTTTTAATATGGAATTGATTGCTGACCTCATCTCAAGTTTCTTCAGATGCATTCCTGTACTATGAAAAGGCTGTGGTTTCTGGATGTGGTTATATTTATTGTTATCCTTAGGTGAGAGCGGGATGAAGATTGATAATGCTTCATTCTGCCGCAGAAGCTAGCTATTGAAGGCAGAGGGATATAGAGAGACATTGACTTGAATGCATACCTTTTCACTTCCATAAAGAATTTTTTTAATTACCTAAAAACAAATATATATATAGTATATATTTTTCGTATTAAAAATATGGGGTTTATAATTATTGTGTTAGAACATCACAGAAATAGAAAAGCCTAACAATTAGTCTTTCAAATATTATAAGCCCTAAGTGTTCTACTCGTTAGTACGTATTTTGTACAGGTTTTCTCCCACATTTTGAAGTTGGATTATATAATGGAATAACAACTGAATGCCTTTAAAACTGGACAGTACATTTTGCCTGACATAAAATTTTACTTCTGAGTCATAAGAATATCAAGATCTATAGAGTAAATTAGGAATTACGACTCAGAAAATATTATCTGTAAGGTGCTCTGGTTGAAAAGCTGATCATTGTAGTGAAAAAGAATCGTTAGTCAAGGGGAAAGGGCTGATCATTTGAAAGCTGCTGCTGTAAGGGATCCAAAAGCTTGGTCTCTACACTGTAGTTCTGTAAAAGTCTACAACTTTGTGTTTTGTTTCCTCTGTTTTCTTTTTTTTTTTCTTCATTCCAAGAAGGTCCTTATACCCAGCTCGCCTTGCCTCATTATCCTCTGTTTGGAAGCGATTTTGTAAATTGAATAACATAATCTTTTAATCTCTTCTGTTCTTTAGAGCTCAGACTTATTCTGCCAGCTGTCAAGTGGCTCATTGCTGCCAAAGATCAATTTTCATGGGCATGTCTTTTTAATGGCATGAGAGTACTTGGTTTAAGGCATATGAATTCATATTTGAAACATAAGTTTACACTGTGCTGGTAAATCTTTATGGAACCAAGCCTGAAAATTGTGACTGAAATTTCTCTTCAATTAATTTTGAATTTCTCTTCTCTCTGGGAATTAATTGTGGCTGAAAATTCTCTTCAGAATTGGGAAATATCAAGTAGCATGAATAAAACCAGTGGCATGTGGTCCTAAAGCAATTTAAGAATCTATTAGCTAGGAGAAGAATGAAGGACAGAGTAGATATGAGGAAAGGTAAGGACAAAAACCCACCCTGCAAATTAACTGAAGCTTTAATCTGGTTATTCTGAAGACAGCATAGGAGTTGCCACTGGGATAATAGAAAGTCTTTACTCTGTGCTGCTTTCTACGCAGCCTCTGCGTTTTTTCAAATGATAGAAAACACAGATGCTTCACAGGAAGTGACTCACCCCAAGGAGCTGGGCCCTTGTTCTCTGAAAATGTTGGCTGTAGCAAAAGTGAAAAAATATAAGTAAACAATTGTGTCCACTAAAATGCTCTTTAGACATTGGACACTACAAGAATAAACACATCTGCATCACCAGTTAAGTCAAGTGGTGCAGGTCTGCAGCTCCTACTAAGGCAAGATTGTTTGAAAGTTGAGTCTCAGTAAGTGCTACTGTTCTGAAATGAATTTAAACTACATGGCAGAATTCCTTTAAGAAAACTTTTAAACTTACTAAACTTGAATAATTCTTGCTAGTTTGTTTTAGTATTCATCTCTTGTCAGTTTTTGGCTGTTCCTGTGCTGAAGGAGAATAAAAAAAAAAATAAAATAATTGAACTGAATTAACCAACACATTTGTCAGGTCTAGGTATATGTGATGTGTTGTCATCATACTGCCTGATACTGCGCCTGCTCTGAGACTTTCCATTGCTGTACCTTGGTAGCTGTGCTTTGTGTTGAGAAAACAGCAGTCTTCAACCAGCATGAGCCTCAGGCTTTGTTTTTCCCTTTTTGTAGGCATGTTTGCTACTGTAGATGGGATTTCACAGCGCGCCCCAGTGCACTGGTCAGAGAACGTGATTGGGGCAGCTTTGTGCTTTCCTTACGTGGTTGCTCTCGATGATGAGTTCATTACGGTGCACAGCATGCTGGACCAGCAGCAAAAGCAAACCCTGCCTTTTAAAGAAGGTCACATTCTACAGGACTTTGAAGGTACTAAAAAGGACACTTTGCGTCGGTAATTCTGGAGCAACCACTGCGGTCACTTGGGTTTGTTTTTTAAACAAAGTATCTAACACTTTGAAACTTCTATTGCAAATTCGTTCCTGGTTACATTCCTTGCAGACTTCAGTAATTCAAAATTCCACACTTCTAACAAAATGTATGCTCATTAAATGTGCTCTAATTGTCAAATTAGTTTTTGGGTAGGAGTCTTTGGAGTTAGAGCTTTTTCTTGTAACTTGATTGTTTCTTTCAAAGGAGCAGTGTTTATTTAATGTTACAGCTCAGTAGCCTACAGGTATTTGTCCATTGACTATTCTGAAAAAATTCTTACATATTAGAAAGGAATACAAATGAAAAATAATTTTTAAAACATCTGTATAGGAGGTTTAAAATTGGATCTTCCACATCGAATTTTTAAACCAAAAAATCTATTGATCTTTTCTTCAATTAAGTACTCTTAAGTGTGGAATAAGTGTGACCTGTATATTACTTGTTAGATTTGATGTATGGCTTAGTTAAAAGTTCCTATTCTCTGAAATCTGGACAATAATTTCAGTGGCCTTAGCAGCTTAGTTCATCATAAGTGATTCTAGCCAATTTCTTTTACTTTGAGTGGAACAAAATCTGCTATAACTAAATACATTTACCATTATCTTTGTAATTTTGAGGTGGAATTCATGGATAGACTGTACTATCGAGTAAATGTGTTAGCATCAAAGATCACTTTTGGGACTTTAACACTTTCTAGCTTCTTGTATTGTGTATTTTAAAGCTTATTTCTGAAATTGCTTTTTTCTGTAGAGGCTGTAAATTAAATATATGTGTTTGTTCTGTCTAGGAAAAGTGATTGTTGCTACTAACAAGGGTGTGTATATCTTGGTGCCACTACCTTTGGAAAAACAGATTCAGGATCTTCTAGCTAGCCACAGAGTGGAAGAAGCCCTTGTTCTAGCAAAAGGAGCTCGAAGGAATATTCCAAAAGAGAAATTTCAGGTCTGTCCTTCCTTTTAATTTTCATAAAATCGTAAATTTCACAGTGGGGTCATGTATTCCATTGGTCAAGTGATTGGCGAAGGTGGGGGAGGGACTTATATTGTAGAGAAGTTATAATACCTTTCATGATTTCAGCCTGGGAAAACAGCTATTCTGCTAAGTTGTTTTGTAGTTGTAGAAGCTGTGACATTGGCGGATTTAAATGCTGTTGTTCTTCTGGCGTTTTGTTGAAGTTTTTTCAAGTTTGTAACTTGAGAGAATTGAAAACAAAGCAAAACCAGAAACCTAGTGGCACCTAGAGACCAGAAAACCAGAAACCTAGTGGATCTTACAAAATCCAATGGATGCTTCTTCTGTACTAGATTTACTTATTTGCTATTGTTATTTAAAAATGTATACTTTATTTCAATCTAGAATTTTGAAATTTTACTTTTTTGATTGAAGATTCTCACCCTATCCTAAGCTCCACAGTAGCCCTTAACTTCAACGATAAGTGATGGGAAATCTTAAGCAAGTGCATCTTGCTTCCAAGCTCCTACAAGTAGTGCTTGTACTGCTGTGTAACTCAGATTTAAAGGTTTTTGTGTGTTGAAGTGTCTTACAAACTTTGTGATTACAGTGTTGATTAAAGATTTGTGCTCATTCCCTTCTATCTCTGATTTATATTGCCATATCTATTCTACTGTATTTGCTCCTATTTAGAGACTTGTAATAAGCAACATGGCATCTCTACTCATAGAGTAGGTGAACGAATATTTGACTTTGCTTTTACCACAGGACAGAAACTAAATTTGATCTGTAACCTGCAGAAAAGTTGTGTTTTTTCCTTTTTAAAATATACTTTGGAGCATTGAAACGGTTGTGTTACTTTTGGGTTGTTTAGGAAGGTGTAAAGTTTGAAACACTACTCTGGAAGTTACAGGATTGCAAGGGTTCAAAATGATTTCGACTGTTAGGATTTATTTTTATTTTTTTTTTTTTTTAATTTTGTGAAGCTTCTAATTCCTTTTCATTTCAATTTTGATCAAGGCACTTGAAAGGCAATCATTAAATGACACTTGTATCAGCTTTCATTTTGATCCTTAACTCCTCTCTTAAATGAGCAGCTGGTAGACTGCTGGAGCTAAAAATCTTGTTGAGAGAATTGTTCCCATCCTTTTGTGAAGGTCCAACAACCTGAAAGTACTTGAAGCTAGGAATTAGTTAGGCAAATACAAGTTTCCAGCATGTTTTGCTTTGCATCTTTACTTTCTACTTTTCTAATCTGTTTAAAGAAGCAAACAAAAATCTCACTATGAGGGTGAGATGCATGATCTAATCAATGTCTTCTATGTGTAGTGACCTATAACTTTCCTATTATTTCTTTACAGTTTATTTAGATTTAGTGTGGGAGATAACTTTCTGTGTTTTGCCACAGGATGAACTGCAATTCATTATCTAAAATACATGGTGTAGAATCTCAGTCCTCCTCAAGTTTTCTTGCATTTATTATTTTTCAGCCTGTAAAATATGCTACTTGCTTTGCACAAATATCGTAAGTGCACAGGGTTGGTCTTCCTGAAATTAGTTTCCTTGTATATTTTAAGTTCTTTCTAATTTAGTGTGCTTTTAAGGTTGTTTGGTTACTTTAACTCAATGCTACAGCTGAAAACCAGAAAACATAGTACTTGCAGGCAAAATAGCCTCTTCTGTTTCTGGGGTGTATGTGCAAACTGATATGAACCAATTATCAAATTCTTGAATTGATGGAGTTTCCCAGTGACTCCTATTAAAAATTACTCGGCTTGGCTTAGTTGTTACTGCAGTTTTTCAGAGCTTGTCTGTAGCTGGAAATGTAACATGTCAGATTTGCTTTCTAAGGTGACTCTGATACCTGGTCTTGTCATTACAAGTTTGTTACAGGCACATCAGGTTTTCTTTACAGTGTTCATGTGTGATACAAGTGTGATGGACCTCAGCCAAATTGTATGCCTTACATATGTTTTTGCAACACTTCTTTGACATACTTTAACTGATCGCACAGTCACTCATTTCTAACTCCTTTCTGAGAGCTATCCTCAGATAATACATATCTATTAGAAAATTGATATTTTCTAATAGGCATCTTCTGATATCTGTTTTGCAAGCATTACTGCATCCTGAGCAGCTGACACTTCAAAGGCCTTATTTTGCCATTTTGTACAAGCAGTAGTATGGAGAGCATAGAGTTGGCATTAAGGCACTTGGTCCAGCCACTATAACCTATCCATACATAAGAGTGATTATTATTGTCTGGTTCATGAAGTATAGTGTTCCCTGTGTCATATGATGCTTTAGTTCTGCAGTTTGCAATTTCTGATGCCATCTTATGTGTCACTTGAACTCAGGGCACTGCAGGGCAGATCTTGAGGGGTTTTTTCCCTTACAGTTCAATACTTTGTCATTGCATGCATACATGGGTGCATGCTCTCCCTCTGTATAAAAGCATATGTATGTGTGTATATATATATATATATGCTGGTAATGCAGAATGAAGGTGGAATAGCAACAGTGAAGTACTTTACTCTCAGAATTATTTGTACAGTCAATATTTAGTTATTGACAAGTAGCAGATCATGCCTTAGAAGCTCTAATCTGATATTTAACCTGTGGTCCCTGCAGACTGCAAATTTAGCTTTGCCATAACAGATGAAAATTTCTTTGTTGTGCATCAGGAATTCCAGCTAGGTAAAAAACACTAAGCAGAAGTGTTCCAAGGAGATGATTCGGCTGGATAGAATTTTAGATCGAAGAATACAAAGGCTTTTCTACCATGCTACCATGAAATGACTGAATACTACTTATTAATTTTTCAGGACAGCTGACGTTTGCAGAAATCATGGTTGATGGTAGTGAAGACCTTGGTTAGATTGACACACATCTTGCATAGGTATCTATTTTTTTTTTTTCTTAATTCTTTTTAGTTTCAAAAAACATATTAACTGCACCCAAATCTGACCAAAAGACAAAGTGGCTTTCTTGAAAAATTCCTTTGGACAATATAGTTGGTCATTCTGACACCATTTTAGAAAGGATTTTTTTTTTTAGCAGTTGAGAGAATTAAGACTTCACTACAGCAAACACAACTTCAGCAGTCATCTTTCTTTTTCCTATTGCTTTTCCAGATATTAATTAATACAAACATTATGTCATGGTTTTGTAGCGACTGTTTTTTTATGTGAGTTCAGTCAGCAGTGCAGAATTTACCTAAAGAATTGCAAGTCCCGTGGTAATTCTTCAGAAATTATGAAGGACTAAACAATGTGTTGAATTTTGACTGGGTGAAGCTTAGCAAGCTTAGCACCTTTTTAAAAGAATTTTGTTCCAAATATGACTAAGAAAAACCATGAAGTTTTTTTTTTTTTTCCTGTCATAAACTGAATTTAACGTGTGTTTGGCATGTAGATCTAGCCCATTCTTAAAAATCTGTGAGAAAGGGAATATTGGATTTTCCATAATAAGTTCTGTTTTCTTCCATAATCTTTACCCTAGGACATCTTAATATGTAGTGTTTATATTGTCAGCTGAAAATCTACCTGCCTACTGTCTGTCTCATCATTGCATCATAAAAAGTTCAGAAAGTATCTGTCTGTAGATATTCTACAATTTTTTGTTGCATGTCTTTAAGGAAGGATTGAAGATGATGTCAGCATTTCAATGAAAGTGAATACCACTTTGTCAGTTCAAATTTAAAGCTGGTTCCTTCAGCCTATAGTTACACTATCAAGGAGCTCTTTTCCACTTTTCATTAAGAAGACGCTGTACAGACTAAGTGGTGCAATTAAAGCAGTGCTTTCAGTGAGATTAATTCAAAATTTATTACAATATTGTAATTGACTAAATATGTAAATTTTAGTGATCACTCTATTGCAAAACTTGAAAACATGCTTTGGGGACAAAAAGTCCCCAGCCTATCTACTTTTGGTACTAGTCAGTGGGGTGAGAAGTCTTTTCCTGGAAAGTTCAGGCTGGACGTTAACATTTTTCAGCTGCCATGAGATGCAAATATTTGTAGAATTAAATCATTCATCAGTGTCCTTAGGAAGATGACCAGGTGGGTATTCATTGGTTCACAGATTACTGTGTATTGATGTAATAACTCTGTCAGAAATCCAAAATAGTTTGGCTATTTTTTTTTAGTTAATCCCCTAAAGAAGTTTTACTTTGCAATTCTAATTAAATTCTCTTTTAGCTTTAGTTAACTCTATTTTTTTATCCTTGGACTTGAATGTAAAGCATTAGTTAATATAAAGATGTCATGAAGTATTGTTTATTTAATTTTATATTGTTATATCTATCTGAAAAACTGTGACTGATAATGTTTCTCTCCGTTTCCCCTTTCCTCCTACTGGGGAGGCAAGAAAAGGCCCCCACCCTTACAAAGCATTTTAGAGACTTGCTAGCAACAGAGGTTCAGTATTTCCATTAGGAAACCATTAGTAAAACATGCTCAGACTAAGTGGACTGAAGCCAAGCTTTTATATTGGTAAACTCATAACCTTTAATCAAGGTGAAAAATCATCAGTCAGAGTATCAGTCCACTGTGCTTGAGGCCTGGTGCTCTTTAGCAAGTCCTTCCTGGAATATGTTTCTATTGTATTGTAGTTTCTCCGGAAATGTTTTTTTAAGTCTGATATTAGTAACAGCCTTCATATACAGTGTAAAACGTTAGATAGCTGAACTGAGGACATGAGAAGGTATCTGGGTGTATTTGCCAAAATACCAGTGTTGTCACGAATGAGAATGTTCTGCAGAGCACAGTTTAGGTTCCTTGCTTTTAATGCTTTTGCTGTTGAAAATATTCTGGGCACAAGGATTTCATTTAATCTTGTAAGTGGTAGTAAACCATTTAGATTTAATAACTACCTATAATTTAAAGTAGTTTTTGTGTTCTCTTTCTACTGAGCTTCATTTAAACATTTTCTGTCTAGGTGTGACCTTAACAGTAAAGCTTGATAACAAGTAGCTTCCATATTATGGTTTATTTGGTTTTTAACCATATTTTTATGGGACGTTGCTTAATGTACTGCATATAGGATAGCCTGAGTTGTTTTGGAAGAATTTTTTATTAAAAAAAAAAAATCAAAGTAGCAAAACTGGCAGAAAGTCAAAAATATGGCCATCAGCTGGAGATGAGACTATGAGAATTTGAAGCAGTATTGCACCAGAGAGGAGAGGAAGAAAGTGGCTTTGTGTGGTCAAGTGGGACTTTATTTTTTATGCAGACTGAATCGTGGGGAACTTGAAAGATAACCATTGGCTTTTATGTTTGCAAATAACTTGAGAAAAAACTTGAGGCTAGTCAGTGTGATACCCAATTAGTTATTATTTGAACAAGAAAACTCAAACTTGATGTTTCTTGACTTTGCTTTTAGTGAGTACTCATGAGCAGTGTTGTGTTCCTACACACTTGTGTAAGAAACTGATTCTGGGCAGCAGATTCAATATATTCAGGTACATAATTTAAAATTTAGAGGATCAAGGTTTATTTTGCTTGTGACTTGTCAGGTGTGGCTAAAGATAATTTATTTGGTGGTTTTTGGCAGGTAGCTATTGCAGTAGTAACTAGCACTACATAAATACAAATATAATAAACATTTTTTTCCCCCTCCTTCTTTTTTATAGGTAATGTACAAACGAATCCTGCAGCAAGCAGGTTTTATACAGTTTGCACAGCTTCAGTTCCTTGAAGCAAAAGAGCTCTTCAGGTAATTGTGTGACAAGAAACTTAATAATTTACCTTCTTTAAATAAGGAGTTAGTGTTCTTGGTTTGAAAAATTTAGTTGCTTGAATGTTTTTTGATGTAGATATGAGTTCACTGTAATAAAATGGTTTTGTTGGGGTTAAGAACAGAGTAATATTGAAACAACTTTTTAGCTGAAGAGTTATTGCAACTGATTTTTTTTTTGGGGGGGGTGCTAACATATAATGGCATTAACAATTTAGGCGTTGTATGTGTGGAAATTTTCTTTTTTACTTTATGCCCATGAAGGTCAAGGCTTCGTCACTAAGTCTGTGCTGTGATTTACAGCATAAACATAGCCTTGTGGGTTTTTTTAAAGTAATTTTAACAAAAATATTACTTATAATGTAAATATTATTGACACAATTGCACTAATTTTTGTGAGGATGCTGATACTGAATTTTCTTTAACACTTGTTCTGTTAGACCTCTTCCAGAAGAGAGATTTGTCCTTGAAGTCTGTACTAGCCTTGCCGATTTAGCCATTTCAGCAGTCACTTGTTTATAAATTGACCTTGTTATTCCACTTTCATTCAGAAAATGCTGCTTGTTATCTCTTTCCTACCTGATAATTTCATTTCTGCTAGCCATGCCTCATTCTGTGATGTGGCACTGTCTGTAGTTAGTGGAATGCATGCTGACCACATAAAATAACTCTCCTTGTTTCCTGCTGAAATTCACTTTTAATCAGTTTAGGGTCTATGAAATAGGATTAAGGTTAGACAATTTTCAATTGTAAGCGCATTTACAGTGTAGGAAAAAAGTTGTCCTTGGATTTATGGGAATGCATTGAGGAAAGTAAAGTTTTGAGGAATGCTGCTATTGGTGAGGGATTTTGCCTCCTGCTCACCAGTATAATGGGAGACACTGGGCTTGGATGAGCAGTGTACACTGAGTGAAGATGAGAGAATGACAGAAAAGGCCTGAACAGCATTTAGAGACAATTTGTTCTGGCCACAACCAACCACTTCCTCTATCACCTAGTAATTGTTGTCATTAGTGAGCAACTTGCAGTCTTTCTCCACCCTTATAATCTTTCAGAATCTTGTGGATGTGACCCCTGGGTTGTGTCTTTGAAGCAGAAGTACAAGTGGTGCATAGTTAAGAATATTTTAAGAGCAATGAAAAGAGGGAACTCCCTGTGGGGAGTTCTACCACCTTGTGGAAGAAGCCAAGATTGCTAATGCATCCTCAATTCAGCTATCAGTCCATCTGACAAATAAGCTTTAATGAATAGGATTGTCGGAGCTCCTCTATAGAAACAAACAAGCTTCATGAGAAAATGTGCTGTCCAGCCACAAATTTTGCCGCTGAGTCAGCATCCCAGGGTGTTCCCTTCCTCTAAAAGCTGCAACTCCAAAGCAGAACAACAGTTCTGCTGATGAATGAATTGCTGATGCCTGCTCAGGGAAGAAAGCCAGAGTAAGTTTCTGTGCTTTTCATCTGTCCAACTGTACATAAGCTAAGCAAAATTTTGGTGAGTCTGAAAAAACTTGTTATAGTAATCAGGTTCCTTGATTTTTGGCCCAGGTGGGCAAACTGAGTTAGAGTAACAGCTGGGTTTGCCCCAATACAGTCTCGATCTTGTTTGTTTTGAACTTACTGATGCTCACAGGCAAAATGGGAAAGATTGTGGCAGTCTATGGAAACACTTCCTCCCATCGTCTTGTATTGCTCTGCAGATGTTTCAACCTGGTCTAAGAAATCACTGCTATCTTAATGTCAAAGGGAAACTTGGTACCTATCTGAGAAAAGAGGAATTTAAGCAGTTCCTCTGAGATCTTGCTGTGTAATGTGGGCCTGCTTCTGGCTAAATATGAAGTGAGATTGTCTTACTACTTGGAAAATATCTGACAGCTTAGCAAAGTTACAGCTTAGCAAAGGGAATTATATTGGATTGAAGATCTTCATTTTCTTGCATTATTACCCTTCTGGGATAACCTTGTCATGAAACAGTTACGTCTTATGCTTAAATTCATAGTTCTTAAAGACTGGAACTTTTAAGAGGAATAATTTGCCAAGTTCCTCGTGGTTAATGTTGATACTTCTGAATACTGAAGAAGGTTGGCGAAAAGGAAGAATGTGGTAGCTTTATTGAAACTCAAATAGTTCAACAAAAGCAGGATAATTTTCTTCAGCTAGATTCATTAACCTTAAAACTGAAGGGACAGTTGGGAAGTAACAGTGGAGCTTCTTTGGTTTGACAGAATTGTGATTCTGTTATGTAGTTGTGATTTATAGTTATGCTGTTTCATGTTGCTGTCATTTAGCTATACCAGCCAGTGCTTTTTAGGAGGTCATTTGCTGAATTTTCCATGCCTTACTGAGATGTTTGGCAGCTGTCATAGGGAAACCAATTCTCTTTGCTGTTTACTGGTTAGGTATTGCCACTGGATACTGGAACTTTTCAAAACTTTGCTGTTTTTAACAAATAAAAATATTAACTCTTTACACAGTATCTTTCACCTTTGAAAGCTTATAGAGAGAATTCAGGTATAAGTCTCCTACAGTGAAAAGGTTAAAAAATTGCTGATACTTGTACCTGGAGAGAAAAAAGTAGGAATTATGTGGGATTGCATCTTAAGTGATTCAAGAATATAAGCTTCCAATACAGCCAGCAGGATTTAGTCAAAATAGTTAACACTGTAAGCTTCTTTGGCATCTCTGATATCTCTAGATACAAGGGTCTGGATTTAGACCTAAGTTTCCTGAAGACTTGTAGATTCTGCCTCTTCCATTGCTTATATATATGAAGCCCAAAAAGAATTAATGCAGAATTGCTCAAAGGGAAGTTACTTCACAACACTGATGTCCCAAGAGTTTGTTTTCTACTGGGTGATAAGTTCCTATCTGTATTTTGCTGAGCTTGAGATGCTAGAAGCTGAAGGCTCAGACGTGTTTTTCGAAAGAGATGAGGCCCTTCGTAGCTGCTCTAAAAGAGTTTTGTCCAGATGTGATAGAAGGATTCACAAGATATCCACAAATCCCAGGAGCCAAAAGCCTTGAGCTGGATGTTAGCTATTTGTGCAGGTGGGGCCATTGTTTAGTATTTGGCATTTTTCTGAAGAAGTTCATGGATGATGTGGTGCTTTTAAGGAGGCTGCTTGATTGCTGCTTACCACTGCTGTGGGGAGAACAAAACTGGGGAGCTGAGCATGAGTCAGACCTGCTGTGAAAACCACAGGTGATTCACAACCCGTGCTTTGAGCTAGCCAAAATTGAAAGTGGATTCTCCTTTTGGAAATAGATCATCATTGAGGCCAGAATCTGTGAAGTCAGAGGTTTGGTAGTTGACTTCTTCCTCATCTAGGAAAACAGATGGTAAGATGAAAGGACTCAGGAGTAGGAAAATGTTTTAAAACTTATTAAAATGGCATGTTAAATATAGCATTTTTTAACATCGTCTATTTCTATGGTCATAGTCTCCAACTCAAGCTTAGGGCCATCTCTAAATACTTGACAGCATAGCTAGCAAGGGAATTGATGTTTATATTTTAATTTCTCCTGATTTATTAAAGCTCCTTTTTTTCTTCACGAATTTTGAGGAGCCTCTGGATATTATTCAAGTTATGGGTTGGCTTTTGTTCTAAAATGAATCAGGGAAGACTCATTTGGATTGGAGGGAAAAAAGATCTTTCTTCAGAGTTAATTTTCTAGTGTAATGCATCTCATATTTAATCTGGTGGTCCTCAGGACTTGAAATTTCAGAGTAGTTGCAGTAGCTAAAACCGCAGTTAGGTTACTGTAATAAATTAATACTGAAAACTCAAATATTCTTGAAACCATCAGGTCATGCCACTGACAGAACTTGCCTGGGTTATTCTGTCTCTTATCATAATGTAGATCTAAGAATTTCAAAGCCAAATCCCAAAAGAAGGATTAAAAGAATTTTCAACTGCAGAAATCTGTGAAGTAGACCTGAATGCTTTACCCTCAGTTAGAGGTGGGTCTTTCTAGTGCGGAGGTGGGTTTTAGGCTGTAGGAGTTTTCTGTATGAATTGGGAAAACCTGCTGTCCAAACCTCTCCTCATGGGAAGGCTTCCCAATTTTGTCTGTTGTAGCTCTTCTCTATTGTCTGTGTTCCTACTCCTGTCCTTTGCAGTCAGAAGGTTCTGGAACAGAGGATGCTGCTTTTAAACTTGCTGTTGCTGCTGTCTCCCAGAATCTCCCTCTGGTACAGCTTTTGTAGCCAAAGAACTGTATTAACTTGAAAGAAAAGTTTAAAATGGGGATTGTCATGGTGTTGGTTCCTACTTGTTCATATTTCCTGGATGGTTTTGGAATTGTCTCTGGCAAGAAGTGAATGATGCACAGCATGCCTGTAGTGAAGGGATGAGCCAGTTTATGATGCTCTTTCACACTTTATTGCCTGTAGAAATCCACTGCTTCTCTACTTCTGTGTTATCATTTGTTTCTTTTTGGAATTCATTCCAATCAAAGTTGTGAAGAGAAATTCTTTGTGTTCGCTGATCACCAGGTAGATAAGAATTCTTTTTAAGAAGTTCTATTTGCAACAAAATAACTAGACAGGGTTTCTTTTAGAGGACTCTTAAGTTCATTTTGATTTTTGTTTTTCAACAACAGTATTTCCTGCACTTCAGGAATTTATTAATTTTAATGTAAATTTATTAATTATGTCTTAATAATTAATTATTGATTTTATTAATATTTTATTAATTTAAAATGTGAATTCTGAGTAAAAAATTTGACAGTGAAATAAAATATTTTATAATATCCTGATGTCCTGCTGTTCTTCTAAAGCAAGGCCTGGAAAAAGTGTTCACTCTCTGTGAAAATTAGGGATTGTTTGCCATGTGTGAAAAGAAAAAATTTTTCTGTAAAAGCTTGAGGAATTTCAATCTAGGCTGAAAGAAGAATGTTTTGTCTGGCATATCTATGTTACAAGTTGCTGCTGAATAAAAGTGTAGGATGTCCTTCACACCTGAAGTGGAAAAGCCACTCCAGAGGAGCCTCCACAGATGTACACCCAAGGCCTCTGTCTGTACAACAGACTTAGTATTTAAATGGATGCATAATCGATATCTGTGGTTTGCTTACAGAACCTTTGTAAGAAGAGAGCCAGATGAGGAATCTGGTGCCATTTCAGGGTTGGGGAGAATGTTTTCATCATGCAAACACATGTTCTGAGAGCTTTAGTTTTGTACAGGAAGTTGTTGTTTTCTCCAGAATTACACTGATATTGTCTTTGTGGCTTGCCTGAAAGGGTTCACTTTTGCCTTTTTTTTCTTTTTTAACTTTTTTTTTTTTTCCCTGCCATCAGAAAACTAGCTCCCATAATGTATGGGTGAGGTCTAGGACAGTTCTAGGACTGCTGTAGAGCTATTCAGCTGGTTTTTGTATATGCCAGAGAATGGCTGTGGAAGGTCAAAAGCAAAAGGCTGGCCAGTCTCTGAATTCTCAGTTTTCAATGTCTAGAGGAGGAAGAAGAATGATAAAGATACAGCAAAAAAATATTCCAGAAACTGACTACATGTTAGTGCCCTAACTTTAAGCATATGTGAGCACACTTTTTTTTTGTGCCTATGTATACTTTTTCTTTCTTTTTGCTTCATCTAGTTTGACACTGTAATTGCAGAAGCGGCCAGCTTGATGTCCGGGAGCTGATCTCTCTGTACCCCTTCCTGTTGCCTACTTCCTCTTCATTTATCCGGTCTCATCCCCCTCTGCACGAGTACGCCGACCTGAACCAGCTGACCCAAGGGGACCAGGAGAAGATGGCAAAGTGCAAGCGATTCCTCATGAGTTACTTGAATGAAGTCCGCAGCACTGAGGTTGCAAATGGCTACAAGGAGGATATCGACACAGCTTTACTCAAGCTGTATGCAGAGGCAAATCATGAAAGCCTGCTGGATCTCCTAGTTTCAGAGAATTTCTGTCTTTTAACAGATAGTGCTGCCTGGCTGGAAAAACACAAAAAGTAAGTGGACTTTTTTATTATTGCACCTTTTAGACCAGAGGGAACCTTTTAAACAGAGGGAAAATTGCCAAGATGCTCTTGGCTTCTATAACAGTACATTCAAATACTTGTAGTTTCTGTGCATAGACTTGTCCAAAAGACAACTGAGTCTGAATTAGCTTTGTTAGCATTTTAAAATGTTGGTGAAGAGCTATTACTTGATAGTCTAAGGCAAAGGAAATGCATTCTGTCTTATCCTGGTAAATGCAGAAATAAAGTTTCTGTATCCAACACAAAAAAAAACTGTATAAGTTGGGGAGAAAAAAGTGAATTGTTTGCCCTTGTGATAATGGGACAGTGGAATGGCTACAGTAGTTGTACACAGACAGAATGAAAAGATGCCTTAAAGTATGAACTAGCTAAGATAAAAGCTATTAACCAGTTAGTGACTTTAAAATTGTCATTGCTTATTCAATAATTGCAAGCTTTCTATGTTCTCCTGATCATCCAAAAAGAGATTCCTTAAGATGATGCAAATGACTTCAAACCAGAAATGCCAGCAGGCAGAGAATTGACTCTCATTAAGCAGGAAACATTAGATAGTAAATGTGTAAAATACAAACTCCAGGCTTAGGTAGTATGTCTATTTTGGTTTTCATTTCTTTAGCTTTAAACTGTCTGGTGCAGTAGTAGCAAGCATAGTGGTGAGGAAGAGTCTTTAATTGTGGTTATATTTGGGGTAATTTAATTTATTTCAGGTGTTTTGTTAAAACTTTTTGGTAAGTGTGGTTTATGTGGCATACTTTTGCCACTGTGAATTGAATGAATAGTTGGGACATCGTTCCATGAGGACAGCCATTAAAAAACTTGGCTGTATTTTTCTTAGAATACATAAAAACAACTCTGTAGTTGCACTGTACACAGCTCTTCTTTGCCTGACCTGACTCCATGTCACAGTAAAGAAAAAAGTTTCTGATAGTGAAAGCGAATTTTAAATAAATACATTTATATACATATTTTAAATAAAATACGATTTAATGACAGCTGATAAACTATTGGAGGAATAGTTACTTGGAGGTGTGTGTTATGTCTGTACATAGCATTTACAGAACGGCATGGGAAACATCTCTGATTGGGCACATACTTTGTGTAAGTTGGATCTAATAACTACAAACTGTCTTGGGAACAGGAGTGATGAGACACTTTCAGGGCAGAGCGTCTCTCCTTTGATTCATAAAAACAGCCTACAGAGACTTGTTCAAGTGTAGACATGACCATGTACATGTCATTGTAAGCCATTATTTGTTGTACTCTGTGATAATCAGTCCATAATGAAATTAGTGGAAAGTTGTAGCAATTTTAATATTATCTTCTCTTTCTTTACAGATATTTTGCACTTGGTCTCCTGTATCACTACAATGGTCAGGATGCTGCAGCACTTCAGGTTAGAATAAAGCTTTTAGTGTCATCTGTAAACCATTCCAAAATACTGCTTTAGCTCTGAGTTAAAAATGAGGCCTTAATTTACCTGTTAGAAAAGCTGTGATGTGTGTGTATATGTATGTGTGTGTATATGTATGTGTGTGTATATGAGAAACTTGAAATGTATGCTAAGACTTCCTTGAATAAATTAATATGCTAGATGTGAAAAGTCTGAAGAGCTTATTGAAGTTGACAGCTATTTAGATGCTGTCAGTGTGATATTTTTAAAGCAAAACTGTACATACCAGAACATATGTTTGTACTCCTAAAAGATGGATAAAAGTGCTAAAATAATCAAGCAGTCACTTTAAAAATATTTATGGGACTCAAGGAGCATGTCCTGTGCTGATTGATCTGTATACACACAGCAAAACAGTGTTGTAATCACATGGCAGATATTGACAGAAACTGAGTTTATTTCCTTAGCTGTTGAGGAAGAGGGAACACACTCTGCAAGATCTATGGGTTTCAGATGGGTCAGTAATCCCTTTGGGAACCTTCCATCTGATATCACTAATAGTAGCAAGTGGCCTATGCGCTCCAGAATAAATAATTTTGTTCTTCCTGTCTGCAAAATTTCATCTAGAGAAATTAGAATGTTCTTCATGTGTCTCAGATCATATCCAGTGTCTTATGTTTGCCTTACTGTGTGGCTAAAGAGCACATTAATCACAGTAACTCAATCAGATGCATTCAGGTCAGTTACAGAAATAATAATAAACAGAAATAAATAGGTAAGGTCAACAAAAACGCATTTGTCATGGGCAAGAAATCTTATAAGAATTTTGATGCTGCAAAAAACAAGGTTTATTGTTAAACTGGTCTGCTAGGTGTGGCACATTTTCATTCCAATTATAATGTATATGAAAATAATATCACATGGTACTTATAATTCTTCAATCAAAACTAAAGAAAAGCAGAAAACCAGTTTTTCTTTTAAATTACATCTATAATTTGCTTTTTGTCTTGTACACACAGAACACATGAAAAGTACATCATGCATTGGAGAAAAGGACTTTTGATAAAAGCTTTCTTTGTGATTAGCGTACCTCCTTTAGTCACTCTCAGAATGAGAGCCCACATGATAAGGGGTCTGAATTGGGTGAATGTGGCAGGTGCAAGACAAGGGTGAGATGGCAAAAGTGAGTGACCAGCAATGTTCCTTGCAATCAGTGTTCTTGCCAACTCTTAATTTCACAAGTCTTGCACTAAGTCTTTTAGTA
This sequence comes from Sialia sialis, assembly GCA_009812075.1. Classification (NCBI taxonomy): domain Eukaryota; kingdom Metazoa; phylum Chordata; class Aves; order Passeriformes; family Turdidae; genus Sialia; species Sialia sialis. The sequence continues at coordinate 64,014,499 of VRYO01002772.1, read as the reverse complement.
ACTCACATAAATTGAGGTGGAAGAGTTAGTACATGTTTTAAGCACTTTAATCTGTGTGTTTTTGTTGCAGTTATGGGTGAAAATAGTTGATGGAGACATTCAAGATTCTACACGTTCAGATCTCTATGAGTACATAGTAGACTTCCTTACATTCTGCTCAGACCAAGAGCTAGTGTGGAAATACTCTGAATGGATTTTACAAAAAAATGAAGAGGTTTGTGACTGATACACCTTTCACAGAACATCAGTATTTCCCTGCAGTGATGTTTTAGTTTTCCTTAACGATGATTTTTATTGATAGCTAATTGGACTTTTTGCAGAATATTTAATGCCAGTTCAATAGTGATCAGCAGAAGAAAACTTGCAGGTTTCTCAATTCATCTAAGTCCCTCTATTAGCAAGTGTTAATGATAGTTGCCTCTTTTTATTCTGAAAACAAAGTTTAGGGCATGAAAAATACATGTCTTCTGTTTTCTTCATATCGAGCAAGATAATTTTCAAATCTTTAAGTAAATAAATCACCTGGCAGGTTAGCTGCTGCTGCTTCTGATTTTAAAGGGGATGGGTGGTATCTGTGTACACCAGGACATGGAATAAATGGCCTCCATTCAAGACAAAATTGCTAAAAGAAGTAACTTAATCTGCCACAAAAAAAGAGAAAGTGTGGCATTTGGTGCTGTATGAGACAGTCTGTTGGAACCTGTCACTGCCTGATGTATATTAATTTAAGCATAGCTATTTTGTGCAGTGGCAGATTTCTAAGCTTTTGGTTTTGGTAATTACAGAAGTCTCTTGCTCTGTCTATATCATCACATGTGGAAAGGCTTAGAGCAGTCTGGTCTCTAACTCAAGCTTTCCTGCTGCAAAGGCTGTAGTCTCTTTGTTCTGTTGTGAAAATCCATTCAATATTTTTTGTAGAAGTTTTGTCCAAGCCAAGGTTTATGGGCTGGACAAAGTATACACTACAAATTGAGGTAGTGCAGAGAGGAGTGAGTGAGATCACAACAAGCAGAGTAGTGTAATCCTGTGGTGTTGAGCAGGGTTTTGTGTTTGTCTTTCTGAATAACATATTAAGAGTAATTCTGTTCCTTTTTCATTTTAAATACTTATTTAATAAAATGGTGCCATTGAGTTCCTAAGTGACTAATTAACTTCCAATTAACTCTTTCTAGGTTGGTGTACAGATTTTCACTAAAAGGCCTTTGGAAGAGCAGGAGAAAAACAACATTAATCCAGATGATATCATCAGTTACCTTAATAAATATCCTAAAGCACGTGTCAAATATCTAGAACATCTAGTACTGGAAAGAAAAATACAGGTGAGTTCTGTGAGAATGCTAAAAGTTGGCATAGGGGTCAGAATGCAGATTATGATCATCAAGCCTGAAAATAGGCAGTGACTGGAAGAAATTGGTGCAGTATGAAGTCTTCCAAATGAGTAGGGTAGGAGTGTTTTTTAAGATTAAAGTAAATGATGAGGAGTGGATACCTTCATTATTTTGAATTTTCCAGTGTTTGTAAAAACAAGATAGTTGCCTATGTCCCCTCAGACTTACGGATATTTTTTTCTTACATCTGGTTATTGCATACTTTTCTGTTTCACTGATGAAGCTCAAACCTTCTTTTGGTAAGATCACAGAAAATGATTAACAACAGACTGATCCTATTGCACTGTGGCAGCAATATGTTAAAATTGCCAATTCAGAGTTTTGCAAGTAGGAATGTTTTATTCTTGCTAGAGACATCTGAACGATTAACAATCATTAATTAAACCGTGCACGCCTCACTAGAATTCCAAACCACTGTTGATGCTGAATGCCCCAATCTTGCATTCACAAGTCCCAAGTGACAGTGTATTATACTTTTGGGGGATTTAGCTGAATACAAAAACAGTCAAATGTGTTTGGATACGAGACATTTTAAGCACAGGAGAAGTCCTTTAACCTGGAAATGAAGCAAGGAAATGAACACTGAAAGAACTCTCCAGAACTGATGGTCAGTGCACTAATTCACATTCTTCAAATGCACATCAGATCAGTTGTTTCCCCTTATTGGTGTTGCCAGGTGTGTTTTCACCATGATTGGTGAACGTACTTGTCTCTGATGTCATGGATATTTTGAAAAAAACTTTTTGAGTTAAACATAGTGCCTTGTGAAATATTTTCACAAATATTCTACAATTAAATCTACCTGTTAGTAAAAGCTGAGTTATAAATCAATTTTGATCTTTAAAAATTACAAGATGGTTGTGAATGATTTAGTGAGAATGTTTAAAACAGTCAAATTATCAGCTACTTTTGATGAGCATTGGATAGTGGATAACACAAAAAGCACTGTGCTTTCGGAAGGCTTTTCTATGTCTGGTGGCTTTGTCAGATTTTATTGCAGAAATAGAAAAGGTCAAAGAACATACCTGAATATGAGGAATCCTGTATTTACAGTGGAGTTTGTGAGGCTGCTCTGAATTAAGTTATCTGTATGGACAAAATCTTTGTGATTAATTCAAATTAAATAAGTTAAAATACATTTCTATGTAAGTAAGTAAATATTTAACACTGTTATTGCTGGGGCCAAAAGATTTATCAACTGAGCTAACATTGTTCTATTCATCTGTAGAAAGAAAAGTACCATACTCATCTAGCTGTCTTGTACTTGGAGGCAATACTTCAGCTAAAATCTGTGACCACAGATAATTGTACAGAAACAACTGAACTGGTGTTGAAACTTCGCAGTCTGCTTCAGAAATCTGATCTGTATAGAATTCGCTTTATTTTAGGTAGGTTGCATGTTATAAATGTTGTATGTGATTTCCAACTGGACACAAAATAATAGTCTTTACAAAGATAGGAAACTAAAAGATCTAAGGTTGAGGAGTCTAATTGCCAAGAACTTGTTTGTTACCCATAACCCTGGAACTCACTCTGGAGTTCATGTTAAATAAAAATATGAGCATCTTTGTAAGTGGAAAGGGTAACATACATGTTACATACAGTGCTTATAATGGTTAATTTTTAATGTTTCATCCACTGGAATGCAAACATACAATGCAATTAAGCAAGACCAGTATTTAAATCTTCTCTGGTATGGAGGATTATGGCTGAAGAATAATGGAATAGTGGATGAAAAGGAAGTGACTTTTTGAAATTCAGTGGGGAAAAAAATCCATTGCACATGGAACTAAAAATTGCTGAGTAGCAACTAAAATAATTTACCACTGTGTAATGTTTTCTTGCCTTTCCAGGAAGCAAAATGTATATGTATATGTATATGTATATGATGGATAATGTACAAGTTGAATACAGTCATTGAAACTCTTGTTCTTTTTATCTTTTAGTCAGTTTTGAAACAAATTTTTCAAGGCAAGAGTTACAGAACAGATTATTCTTTTGAAATCCATGTACTCCAAAATAAAGGATTTCTCACATGACTAGTCTTACATCACATGAAAGTGAGACTAATGCAAGCTAGTGTGTTGTATTTCTGTGAATTTTACATAGGCCTATGCCAAATCTTGGTCACCTTCACAATAATTAGATTATTTTCTGCTTTATTTTGAAATGCCAGATGAACTTGCCATTTTACCTGCCTATTGCTGACACTTAAACTTTAAACTGGATTAAGTGTTTGTAATGTCCTTTTCTTAAAGGGAAGGACTATTTGATTTTTATTGTCTTTAGTGCAGATTATTGTACATGGTAGCAGCATCTGCTAGAATTTAAAAGGTGTCAGTGACAGTGGTTTATCACCTATTATTCCGTAATTTCTTTGTTCCATGTTTTGTGGTGCTCTTTCTGTTAGAGGTGTGTTTCCATGCATCTGAGTATTCCTGTTCTTACAAACATTGCCTTTTCCCTAGTTACACTGACTGGAGGGAGCAGTTGTCTCCTCCACTGAGCAAATCCTGCCTTGTTTCTCATTTAACAGACAAAATCCAGGGCACAGACCTTCATATGGAAAGTGCAATTTTATATGGGAAGCTAGAAGAACATGAGAAGGCTTTGCATATCCTTGTCCATGAGTTGAAGGACTTCCACGCTGCTGAAGATTACTGTATGTGGAACTCTGAGAACAGAGACGTGCAGTACAGGCGGAGGCTTTTCCATCTGCTGCTGTCGGTGTATTTGACTCCAGGCACTTCAGATTACGCGCTTGTCGTGGCTGCTGTGGATCTCTTGAATAACCACCCTGCGGAATTTGATGCAGGTCTAGTTTTGCAGGTGGTGCCTGACAGCTGGTCAGTGCAGCTCCTCTCCCCATTCCTGGCTGGAGCAGTGAGACAAAGCATTCACACAAAAAGAATGACTCAGGTGGCACTTGGGTTAGCACAAGCTGAAAACTTAATCTACAAGCACGAGAAGGTAGGTTACTGTGTTTTTAAATAAAAGCACTTTGAAGCTTTACAGTTGAGTCCTTTTGATATACAGTAATCAAAGAAGTTTGAACAACTAGTACAGAAACTGTCTTCATGTCTTTGGCATTTATTAGGGGGTTTTTTTGCCATGACTACTAGATTCAAAATTAATTGTATGTTTTCTCTGAAAAACAAAGGGAAAGTAGGGGCCTTGAAATAGGAATAACCTTGGTGAGCTTCTGGGCTGAATATGAAGTGAATCTGGGATTTGCAGATTAACAAAGTTCTTGCAGAAACTTTAGCAACTATGAGTTAGCATTTCTTTTACGAGAAGGGAGTGTCGTTATTTCCAATTCAATTTTTTTACAGTGTCACCTGTCAAAATTTGATAAAAAAATTATCCAGTACTTAGTATTAATCAAAGCTTGTTAGTAGATTTTGATAATGATGAATTCAATTGTGAAGCTTTCTTCTATTCCTAGCTAGGACAGTGTTGCTTAGAGTTCACGGCATATTCTTAAAATTGTTTTTGTTTTATCTATTTGGTGCAGTTGCAATTATGCTCCATCATTTCCCTTCCTTTCTTGTTAGATTCACATTTGGAATTTTTTCCACCCTTTTTTTAGGTTAAACAAAAAGGAGGCCCGATTCTTCTTTCAGACAAAAAGGTGTGTCAGGTGTGCCAAAATCCTTTCTGCGAGCCTGTGTTTGTAAGATACCCGAATGGGAGTGTGGCCCACACGCACTGTGCTGCAAACAGACATCTCAATTCCAATGTGACTCATCACTCTCCCAGCTCCAGCAATCAGACTTGAAATATTCCCACAGTTCCTGTGACTTATACCCCATTGAAAGTGGGCTGGAAAGAAAAAAGTGCAGCTACTTTAAGTATAAATCAAGATGGACGACTAGTTTTTGGGTTAATGGGAAGACTTCCAGTAAATATGAAATACTGCTACTTGTCTTTTCATTTCTAATGAATGTAGATAGAAAAGAAAATTCACTACCAGACATGGCGAGGTGCAGATATGGGCTCTTCTGTGAATAGGAGTAAACACTTAAGAGAAAAGGAGCCTTTTCTTCACAGTGAGAATGAATGTTACAGAGTGAAGGCAACAGATATTTTAAGAATTGTCACTTTGCACTGACTGTGGTGTTGATAAATTTGTGGAGGGGAAGATGGCATCTATTGGAGCTGGAATTCTTGAAGAGTGATGGGACAAGATTGGCATTGTGCAGCTTACTATGAAGACAGAGATGTGCATCGATTTTTAGTGCTTGCTGCAGCATGTCTTCTTTTGGGCTGGATTATCTTCCCCAGGATCACATTATCAACTTCAATTTTTTTGCTATACAAAATGTTGGCTTTTGATGCACTTTTTAGTACCTCCCTCCCATCCACTGCTATATGAAATTTAAATGAAAGCACTGCTCTGTTAGGTTTCTGCTCCTGCAGTTTCTGTAATGTACTGAGTGGAAACCAATAGCCTCAATCACACAGGTGAGCTTGGAAGGAAAAAAAAAAAAGAAAGATTGTCTGGTCAGACTGTAGTCACTTTTATGTGGGGGAAGAGGCCCTGACTTTAATACTGTTTTATTTATTAATATGCAAATATGCTGTACATACAGTTGAATAAATTGATCTTATCATTCTAGCATTTCTTTGGAGGATTAAGATGTAGCTGATACATAAGTGTACAGATTATGTGCTAAATGTTTGCTATAACATAACTTAGGCAGGTTGAAGCTCCACAAAAATAGGTTTTAGTGCTTATGGATGACTTTGTGCAATCAAAACCACGGAGAGAAGGTATAAAATTGTAAGAAATCTACAAAAGTGCACTACAGGGGTACTGGGTTTTTTATATTCTGCTAAATATTCTGTAAACTAAAATTTTTCAAATAACACAAACCCCTTACTTAACTGCCCTCGTATGTATTCACATGCTGTTTACCCATTTTAAAGCAGTTGATTTAAAAGATGCAGCTTCCCCCAAGAGAGGTTAAAATGATAACTTTAAATAAAAGTTAAGTACTGCAACGTGGAAGCATTTCTTTTAATTCTGTAAAGCTCTAATAAATACCAGGCTTACTGACCAGCATGCAGTTGAGTTAGTATGGCTGCTCCCTGTTTGAGAATGATAAATCAGTGGAGGCTTTCAGCACAATGGTGTGTCTGCTTGGTCCTTTCTAGAATCACAGACTAAGCTGAATTGGAAGAGATGCATCGGGATCATGGAGTCCAGGTCCTGATACCACACAGGACACCCAGAATCACACCATGTGCCTCAGTGTTGTCCAGATGCAGCCTCCTTGTACAAAAGGCTGGCTAAGCAAGTTGGCTTCTACACACAGTGCTGCCTCCAAGAAAGGGCAGCCAGACCTCATCCAGGGGAAAATTATATCCATTCCTTTCTCACAGAAACATGCAATAATTTGGGATGAAAGGGACCTTAAAGATCACCTATTCCAACCCACCTGCCAAAAGCAGGGATACCTTCCACTAAACTTAGTTTTTTAAAGCCTCATCCAGCCTGGCCTTGAACACTTCCAAGGGTGGGTTGTCCACAACGTCCCTTAGCAACCTCTGCCTGTGCCTCACCACCCTCAAAGTAAAGAATTTCTTTCTGATAACTGATCTAAACTTGCCCTCATTCAGCTTAAGGCCATTCCCCTTTGCTCTATCACTACTTGCATCTGTACAAAGTCTCTCTTCAGCTCCATTGCTGGCTCCCTTCAGGTTCTGGAAGGTGCTACGGTCTTCCAAGAGCTTTCTCTCCAGGTTGAACAGCCCCAGCATTCTCAGCCTATCTTCATAGGAGAGGTGCTCAGCCCTGTGATCATCACTGAGGCCTTACTCCAGACTTGTTCCAACAGTTCAACATCTTTCTTGTGTTGTGGGTCCCAGGCTGTACTCGAGGTGTGGAGTACTTAGATTCAAAGGTCTTTTGCTTTAAAGCATTCTCCTTCCTGATTTTGAAATTAGAGAAGTGTAACTGTTGTGTTGAATTTTATTTATTTTTGAAGCCCAAGTAAGGAATTCTGTAGTACTTTGTCGTAAGACATGTAAGCCACATTTAGTGAGAAAAAGAAGTCAAGTGTGGGCATTTCTGACTCAATTCTGGAATGAGGGATTCTGCTGTGGCATTGTTATAAGCAGATTCTCTATCCTGTAGTAATGGGTTTTGAACATTGTATGCAACTGGCAGTAATGGTATAGAAAAATTTGTAGTTCCCTATCCTCAAAAATACTTGCTGTTTAGAGTGGCTGTGATTTTTACAAAGACCCTATAAACCTTTTTGTGTACATTAGCATGCATTTTGTAAGAAATAGTTTCTTTTGCTGCCAGCATCCTAAGTGTGCTCTTTTTTCCTATATTCAGTAAGGAAGTACTGAAACAAAGACCCCCTCTCCATGATTTAGAGTAAATTTAGCCACTTAGTAGTGATGAACTACTGCTACAATGGAATAAATATCATATCATTCCAGACCTCAGGAAAGTTCTCTGTTGCTATTGCATGAGAAAGTATGTCTATAAAAGATTAAAAAATTCTTTATTAATAGTCAATATCTTTTTGCAGATATGTACTTTGACTAAAATGCAGCAAAATTAATAACTTTACATACATAACAAATTCATAAATCAGAATAATGCAAGCTAGATTTTTACAATCATAAATGTGATTAATATTTAAGTTGGGAGCATCTAGTTCTTTTAAGCCCAGTCCCCCCAAAATGTGGACTGGAAAAACTGATGTTGGATTCATACATTGTTACCTATTGCTTTGTTAAGTTTTATACTAGAACTCTTTTGAATGGATCAATATGGGAGTCCCACAGTAACTAAAGGAAAAAGCAAAGAAAGCCAAATGTGAGGCTGAGGCAGAGCAAGAGCTCAGCAGGGAGATGGCAGGTGGATGATGCTCGTCCTGTGTGTGTCCAGCACATGAGCAACTGGGATAGTTCTCAACCAGAGGAGATGTCAGCCCACATCACAGTTATGTGTGGTGTTCCATGCTTGGTCACCAGGAAATTTATGAAAGGTCTGCATCCAAATTTCCATAGGTGGGACAACTGAACACCCCTTGGGTAAGAGAGCTTCATTCTAGGGAACCTGAGTTCTTTCCTTCATTTGTTTTGGCACTGTGAGTTTGCTGATTCTTGGTTTATGCACCTGACATCCTGGGCCAGCACTGCTACTGTAGTAAGTTATGGCTGCAGCAGCACAGGGAGAGTCACCGGGGAAGGAACCGGATTTGGGTATTAATTGCTGACTGCATATATGAAGGAGGAGAGGCAGGAAAGAGGAATATTTCTCTGACCTTTCTTCTAGTTTGGAAATTAAATGTTTTCTGGAAGTTAAAGGCTGAGGTGATCTTTTTATCTCCAGTTAAGGAATATGGTGTCTAAGACTTGCCTGCCCTTGGAGAGTGGAGATTCTGCCAGAATATTTATCCTGAATTTAGCTGTTGCTAAATTATTTGAAATTAATCTCTCTCACTTTTTCCAGTGAGTCTCCTCCAACTTTGTATGTGTGAAAACCAAAACAGTAATGCAGATGTTTTTTTTAATGTGACCCTGTGTCTGTGATTCAGGACATAATAAATGAGATTAGTCTCTCACGCTGGTGCCTCTGCAGATACCAAGACACATTTGTCTAACCTGTAACCTCCAGTTACTGAAATACTGCAGCTTTGAATTTTTTAGCCATCCACTGCTACAGATGATGGTACATACAAAATCACTTGTTTAACTTTCTTCTACATTTTCATATCTCCACACTTCCTCACATAAAAATTACCTATGATGAGTGTATTTCTTCATATGCAGTTTTTCCCTTTTCAAATCAATAAGAGGAAAATTAATTTTAAAAAGTTGCTCAGAATCCGGCACTCTGCTCAAAATAAGATTCATGGCTGTATATTCATGAGAAAGAAGTCAGTTACATCTTCATTTCTTTTGTTTAAATGGGTAAGTTGTCACATTGAGATCAGTATTCTTGTAATATTGTCAAAGCCAGGGGAAAATAAGCATTTGGGGCTCATTACACAGAGCACACCACAGATAGTTATGAACTGATTTGTTCAGGCAGCCCATAATGAGATGGCTCAGGTGTGCACAGGAGTTCAGGTTGCAATGAGAACTTCTCTCTTTGCTCCCCTTGCTCCCAGTCTCCAGAAAATGTCCAGCCTTTGTTACCTGATTAATGTCACTCTTCTAGCACTTAACTGACATGGGTACAAATCTTGAGAGGTCTGGGGGACTCCTGAGCAGATCTGTCTTCAGTAAAATGTCACTTTATTACTCGGCCACATGAAGCCCTACTGATGTGAGCTGTGGAAAAGTGGTGGTAGGGACAGAGTATGTGTATGTTTCCTGAGAACTTTATTACATGTTTAAACACACAAGCATTATCCTGACTGCTGAGTCTTTATAACAACATCTGTTCTTTGCAGGACTCCTGTCCTGAACGACATTAAAAATATTTTGTTTTCTACTGTTCTATCAAGAAGTAATTTTTTATTTTACTATTCTTCTGGTTTGCTGCAGTTTCTATTCAGCATGGCCCTAAGTGTTTTATTAACATCCTGCTGTTCATAACAGGCAGCAACTAATACATTTTCATTGTGAGCTCTCTTCTTATTGCCTATATTTGCTAATTAATTTTTCTCTTGCTGTACAACACTTTGGGGCTTATGCCTTGTGAACACTGGTAATTAAATGTGCTGCTACGTTTTAAGGGAAAAGAAGAAAAGTTAATAACATTCTGTAATGTATGATTGATTTCAAAATTGAAGTTCCCCTGCAGTAAATTTGTTCAGATGGAAGTTTGTACTGTTAAGGCTTTTGGACTAACTGATTATATTGGTGAACATACACAGCAGTATGTGGAATGTACAAATGTATAAATATGTTGATTTTTAATAAAATAAAATCTTTTAATTACATTTGTCATGGATTCATAGCTTCATAAACTCTGGAATGTGAATGTTCAAGTGAAGGGAAAAGATTATGTAAAGAATTTTTATGAAAAGATAGAAGATTCATCAGGGGACTGACAGAGGGGTCAGATCCCTGCCATGTGGAAGTGAGGCTGGTGCGTACATACTCCGCAGAAGGCACTGGTGTTGGTGTTCCTCATCTTCCCCCTCACTGCTCAGGACTAAGTCAGGGCCAAAGGACCACCTGCTCCCCAGGTGAACAAAAACAGTGACACTGTAGGATAAGGAAACCCCAGGAAAGGAAGGGTGGCAAGAGCTGATAGAGAGTCTGTGGTAAGCCAAGGAAACTTCCCTCTCCAAGGGGAGAGAGAGAGGAATGCAAAGGAGAAGCGCAGGAAAGGAGTGTTTAGGGCGTGCAGGCGTGACCTCGTTCCGCAGCTCTCCAGCCCCACTCTCCAGGCAGTGCTGGCTCTGGCTCTGCTGCAGGCAGCTCCTGCGTGCTGAGGACAGGTTCTGTGCACAGCTCAACTGGGGATCCAGCAGGGCAAAAAGCCCACACAGTCAGAGCTTCAGGGATGGGCTCTTGTCTTGAAGTTCAGGTCTGTGATCACTTGACAAGGTTTCTACAGCCCCATCAGGTAAGGTTTGTTCCTTTGGCTGAAGTGAAGGCTCTGGGAACATTGGTGGGTGCTCAAGATGCTCTTAACAGAGGAGGTTTGGCCTGCACATGTTGAGTGCAGCATGATGCTGGAAGGAATGAACAACTAACGCAACAAGCATGACTTTATTAGCTCAGCCATCAGGAAATACACCCTAGAGAGCCCTGGTTTGCATTTCCCCATCCATCCATCCATGGAAAGGTAACACAGAAAGCATTAAGCCCCAAACCCAATTGTGAGTCCAGCACAGCGGGATTTCAGCTAGTTTTGCCTCTAGACAGTGCTTAGAAAACGGTCCATGCAAATCATCCAGATTGCAACTCCTTCCAAGACAAATAATCAATAGAGTGTAGCTGAGTAGAGGCAGAAATGAGTCCCAAAGGTCCAGTTCACTGCAACAACTGCAGCTGCAGGACAGCATAGGGTCAAAGAGGCCGGGGCTGCCAGAAGAAAGCTGATGGCTGAACACATGGCAGGTTTTTCAGTAGATAACAAGGCTGATTACAGTGCCTAAAAATCCAATAGCAGTTATAAACATCATTACCATGGCCTATAATTGCCAATAACCCCCTGAAGATATTGTCCCATAACAACCTTGTCAATATGGTATTTGCATTGAGTGGCGCCTGACCATCCCAATGCTTGTTAAATCCTGGAAAAATCTAGACTGGTTAGGTTCTTTGGAGGTGGTGTTGTCCAAGCCCTACATGATGCAAGGTCATCCTGTCAGGTTACCTGTCTTGTTTTAAACCAGTGTTGGCAAGCTTGATACCAGATTGGCAAGGGTCCAAATGTCTTCTTGGCATCTTTGCCAGAGGCATGTATTGTTTAAACATCCAAAATACTCTCTGTTAAAGAAAGGTAAAAGGCTAAAAGCTACATTTGTCTTGAATAAATAGTTTAGTCTGTTTTGTGATTTGGGGGTTATGTTGTTTTTGGGGGTGGAGGGGTTGGTTTTGTTTGTTTGTTTTGTTGTTTTTACAGATATTACAAAAAGACTAAATAAGCAGGGAATTTCTAAAACTTAGCTAGTTACTGGTGACAGCTTCAAGATTACACACTTTGTGCCTCTCTAACCTGGAGAAGTATATTCAAATAAAAGACAAGTTCTTTATATCTGTTTGAAAGTCACAGGCAGCATGCAAAGATGTTTCAATCCCTTTAGTCCCTCTAACATACAAGGTTACTCTGCAGTGTCATGCCAGAAAGCTCCTAGAGTGTGACAGAAGTAGAGGTTTTTCTACTTGGATCATAAGCAGTTGAAGATGGGTAGGGAGGAGTACAGGATGGATTTGTATCTGCTTTTTTAAAAGATGTCGTTCACTGGGGATTTGTATTTGCAAAGTGAAAGAAGGTTTTCATTTCTGTCCTTTTTTGATCCTTCTTTAGGTTTTAACTTGTCATATCTCATTTCAAAGCATCTCTGTGGCCTTTTGTGACACGCTGATTTGTCAAGCAGAAGTTTTAGTGTTCCTGCTTCAAAACCTTCCTGAAATCTCTTGTTCTGGATAGCAGCCACTCAGTGCATCCCCTCCAGATACTCCAGTCAGTGTGCCAGGAGTACCACTCCTCATGGCTGCTCGTTCTGTAGTGTGAATGGCCTTACAACTGTGCTGGTGTCGTGCTATAACCCCAACCAGCAGCCCTGTGTAAGTCCTGCTTACTAATAAAAATAAATCTCTATGTTATCAACCCTGTGTTCAGCAGAGATCCAAAACACAGCCCCATGCCAGCCACTGTGAAGAAAATCAACTTTATCCCATCCAAAACCAGCACAGATGGTCAAAACTAAAAACTACAAAGCCAAGAAATCTCAATCCCAGAGGAGGGAGGAGTCTCTTGTTAAGCTGCTGTTAATTATCGATGCCTCAATACCCTATGCTTTTGGTTTTCCCATCTGTCTGATATCAAATCACGAGAGTATGTAGTATTTCATACAAATAATCACTTGTGCTGATAACTTTCCTCCCTGTGGAAGGGAAAAAAGAAAGATTTTCTTGATTGAAGCCATGCCATTACAAGACTTGAAGGCAGCCAAAAAGAAGATCTGACCGGGCCTTTCTTCAAAGCAAGTGCCCTTAAAAGCACCAGGTGGCTCTGAATGCAAAAGCCAGGCCTCATGAAATCATGAGCTAGAACAATTCCTAAATGAAAAAAGCTCGGGAGTTGAGTAGGGAAAAAATTTTAGAGGTTTGCAAGCAAATTCCCCATCTTATGTCTTGTCAAGTCAGGTTTTGACTTCTGTCAAAGCAGAGCTTCAATGACTTCCTAAATTTCAGAGCTCCCTCCACCCAGCCCCTTTTCACTGCCTTGGGAATGAACCACACTCCTTCAGCTCCCGGGGATGCCAGGCTGCTCTGTCCCCAGGCTTCTGTCAGTCCCTGGCCACCTTCTCTTACTTGGCCTCACCTTGTTCTTCCATGTCTTCCTGGCTGCAGAGCTGTGTGGCTTTTGGGGCACTCCCTCAACTTTTCCGCTCCAGTCTTGTATCAGCTTCACATAGTTTGATATTAGGCTTTAGTAAAATGCTGGAAGATTAAACTGAAGTAAAACCAAACAGAGATTCCTGTCTTTATTATACAATGTTGCATGAAATAAAAGCAAAGCTGTGCTCTAACACAGCAATTCACGGTCTCCAAACTTGGTAGCAATATCTTTTTGTGTTGAAATGTTTTCATACACCCACTACTTTAATGAAGTGTGTATGGTGAAATGTTGTCTTCAGTGATTTTACTAAGGAAGCAGTATCTAATATGCTGACTTACTGTTTGAATAGCAAAAAGAGTGTGAAGCAGTCCTGTCACCTTCTGTCCAGCTCTGCAGAGGTCAGAGGAAGCCAAGGGGACAGCCCTGTTGCCCGTGGACTTGCATCAGACAATAAATAACAATAAGTATCTCTGGTGAGGGTAAGCTGGCAGATGTGGAGGAAAAGACAAGCCCTATCCATATTTATTCATCATGTCTTACCTAGATACTTGAGTGCTGCATAACCCAGCACCTGAGTGCTGTGTGCTACCTGCAGCATCAGGTCAGACCCATCCCAGAAAACTCATAAAATGCCCTGTTCAGGTAATCTCAGCAATGAAAATCATAGAAATCTAGCAGCTTTGATGTGCTTTTTTTATGTATCATTACCTGTTGTAGTTTTACACAACTGTCCTCCTGCTGTCACAGCACTGAGAATGCTCTGACATACAAAGTTTTTTCCTGTTCTTTTAACATTTAAGCAGAAGAAAACTGTACCTAAGGTAGAAAATTACCTCGCTTCTCCTTGAACACTGTCATGCCTTACCTGTGAAGTGATGGTGGTGGTTCTAAAACTGTGCTCTTATGGATTGTACTTCCAATAGGTGATATAACCACAATGTAAAGCAAGCAGGCAGCACCAGCACAAGTGTGAGTCCTCACCAGTGTAACCAGTCCTTGCCAGTATAACCAGTCCTCTCCAGCATAAGTTTGCTCCCTGCACATGCAGGGTGCTGTGGAGGGAGAGAAGCAGCTCCAGCACTGTGGTGGGCACAAAAGTCAGAGGCAAACATGCCACAGGCTCAGCTGTGCAGCAAAACCTGCTGGTTCCAAGGACCATCATCCTTTACATCCTTTTACTCATCCTTTTCCAATGGACACTTTCTTTGACACTGGCACAGCAGCAGGGGGGAGGCTGGGCACTCGAGAGGAGATGTGAACAGTATCTACACTGCTCTTCCTAAAGTGCAATGACAAAGGGATGCATCAAAGATGGGTACCAGCTTTAGTGCCACTCACCCTACAGCAGAATAATAAACAATATTTTAAAAAAAGAAAGATTGACTCCCAGCATTCAGCTGGTTTGGTGATGCCCTAGACTACTGCTCTTGCACTTGAGCTGCTTCCTCCATCAAATTACCCAAGCTGGCCTTGGGAGCTGTGTGCTCTGATGGCACCAGTGAATGCCAACAAACAAATCCACGCAATAAAAAAGACGGGCAGCTTTATCTTTCATGGCATGAGAGGCAAGTACCATGCAGAGGTGATGTTTATTCAGGTCATGCTTGTCACTCTATGTGGATTCCTAGCAGAAAATTTTAAAACCTGAAGATGTGCCCCAAAAGATGAGTACATTTTTCCTCTCATGTAATCACGGAGAATAAATTTCCAGCTTTAGCTGGAAAA
The DNA here is from genome assembly GCA_009812075.1 of Sialia sialis. NCBI lineage: Eukaryota > Metazoa > Chordata > Aves > Passeriformes > Turdidae > Sialia > Sialia sialis. The sequence goes on along the minus strand of VRYO01002772.1, from coordinate 63,999,394 downwards.
CAGCTCTAACACATAGAGATATGCTAGCAAGAAGCCCCTCTTCTTCCTCCCTGCTCCTTGCCCTAGTCACCTTTGGGACATTTTGATTCCATTTGCTGTCTCCCACTACTGTATTTTAAAATGTGTGGTCTTGTAATAATGCAAGTTCCATTCCTGCACAGCCAACACATAAAGCTGATTAATTCAGCTTTTCTGAAATTATGCACACTGCTTCAATATAGTGTTTCACCCCTTAAACAGTGTTTTAAAAAAAGGTCACACTACATTGTCCCATTAATAGTACTTGAGAAACTCTGAAAAAAACCCCATGCCCACAGAAAATGTCAGAAGTCTCATGCAAGTACCCTGAGCTTGCAAGCCTGAGTTTAAAAATGAACTTGCACCTGAAGAGTTTTCATTGCTTTAAGTAGTTACATTTATTATTTAAGGTTCAGCACAATTCAGGTTGTTTTTTTTATAGAGAGAATAGATGAGAACAGCCATGACAGAGCAAAAGAAAGAAAAGAAAAGGCAGGGGATAAAAAAGATTCCCTCAGCTTTTAGGACCACCTCCAGGGCTGGAGGCACTCATATATGCCAGCAGGGCACTGAGAATGGCGCTCCAAAGAGCCAAGTGAAGTCTTCAACTCCAAAGATCCAAGTCTTTGTCTCCTCTCGTCCTCTTGGCTCATCCCACCTGCAAATCTTGGGCTGCACTCTCAAACACAGAGGTCCTCTTGTCACCCCCTCTGTGCTAGGGGCTGGGAAGGGACAGGGACCATACCTGACTCATGACATTTTTGTGTACAGCCATAGCATCACTATCTCAGTGATATGGCAAAGTTACAATGGGCAGATTCATTAGAAAGGTGACTTATTTACAGCTTTAAAATATATACAAAAAGGACAATAACGAGCCTACTTAATGATCATGAAACAGATTTAATGCCATTTAATTACTGCACCTGTACTAAAAGGCAGAAGGAAAAATATAATTAAATTCCAGAATTAGAAAGAAGGGGGAAAACAGTCTAATAATAGCTACTTCACTAATAAACATAAAGGTTATAAGTGGAATCCCCAGAATTTCAAATTCAAAATATATTTGTAAAAGTGAAAAGGTTAGAGGCAGAAAAATAATAATCAGGCAGCAAAAGGTAAATAATCCATTAATCATGCACATCTGCTGAAGTGATGGAGCAGGATGCTGGCTGGGCTGCAGAGCACATCCAGGGCCACCTTCACCTGCCAGAGGGAGGGAACCAGAGCCACCAGGAGCAGGCACTGGAAACTGCTCCTGTGGGAAATGCTGTGCTTACAGGGCAGAAGCGTATGGTAAGAGGGAAAACTCAGCAGGCTGCAGCTGGACAGATGCCTGTGGAAAAACAGGAGTGATGCAATGGTGAAAGCTGCAGGAAAAGGAGAGCCAGCCAGCCTTTAACCCCGGCAGCTTCACTCTGCCACTCACCTTCTTCAGCTTCCTTCTTGTAAAAATAATTTTTGGTCACAGACATGCATGAAAAAGAAGAGTGTTGTCTTTTCACTGAGGTTGGCAGCTTGCTGCATTTCCTTCTGATTCATTTGGGGTTTAGGTCTGTAAAACCCATTAATGACCCCTGACACTGCAGGAACAAAGCACTTCTGAATGATTAATCAATGTGATTATGAAGAAGCCACTTTATTGTTTACCTTATACCCTACTTATACATTCTACAACTACACTGATCACACATTATTTTATTGGTGCCTCTATCTTGTCCACACACTCTGCACACACCTTGAAGGAAATATGATTGGTTACAGTCCAGTGCTTCACCACCCACCTTTATCTCAGTTCTTCTAATCTTGGTATTCTGTTTTTCAACGTCTTCTCTCCCAGTTTAGCGCAATCTGTTTCAGTAGCCTTGACCATTTCCAGAGTGTTTGATGAAACAGCTGAAAAACAGCTAAAAATGGCTTGGCTGGTGCACCTGGTATAAACTATGGACTAAACTATTCAAACACATTGCTACATGACACCTTGTGCAGAACAATGCCAATGGGCAAACTTTTCCAGATTCATGAAGTAAAACAGACTCCACGCTGCTTCACGCCTCAGCACAGCATTGTCTGGCCCCACAGCACAGGCAGGGATGGGCACAAAAAAGAAGTTCCCACATCTGGGAACATCTGCTGCCCTGGTACCCAAATTACTGCATTGCTGAGCAATGGCCTCTGGGGTTATGTGTCTGTTGCACTCTACTGAAATGTGAGGTGTCTGTTGAAATGAGCCACTTTATCTTGTTCTGCTCTGAAGCAGAGGAGGTGTGTGTTCTAACGTGGCTGTACCTTTTGGTCACTCTTCCCCAGGGGCTCTTCTGAAGTGGTCCTGAGGCTATGAAAGAACATTTGTTCCCAGGACATTTGAATAACTCTGTATCTTGTTATGGAATTGCTGTGATGCTCACTTTGCTTTGTGCTCAGATGCTTTCCCTGGGAGCCCAATCGACTGTGAAACACCCTGCTCTGAGGAGCTTTGCACATCATGTGTTCCACTTTTGGATGTCAGAAGGGAGGAGATACCACCACAAGCAAGGATCTCCTGATGCAGTAGGGCAGGAAAAAAATGGTACCAAAAAGGATGATATTTAACAAGGACTGAAATCAGGTCATTCCTGTAAGATCTTGCTCACTAGGTCTTAGCAATGCCTTTGGATGAATTAGAGCACATTTACAAAAATACTTCCTTGTGCCTATTTTTGACCCAAACTCACAGTAAGAAGACTGATTCTTTCACCGAATTGCAGTGTTGAGATGCACAGAGAACCTTGGTTTAGCAAAGCTTAGTTACATGGAAAAGCAATATGATTTTACAGTGCTTTGACAACCATCATGGAGATTTTTCTTTGAGGGAGGTAAAGATCTAGACTTGGGAAGTTAAGATCTTTGTCACAAGAATACACTTCAGCAAGTGGTTTTTTTTCTTCCTGAGAAAATAGCTCCTTCAATACTCTAAGCAATGCAGAATAAAATTTTTTTTACATCATAATTTTTTTCTCTCTAGAAAAATGTGAAGCTGATTCTGCTGCTAGTTATTGGGCTGAAAATAAGCACAGGGAGGCATTGAGAACCACTTGAAGAAGCATTTTGAGCTTAGACTCTAAAGTAAACAAAGAGGAAATGGGTTTGTTTATTGAGGAAGAAGGAATTCCATGGTTGTCTTGTAATTCTAACTGCAGAGATGTGCTCCAGGACAGAAGAACCACTCCACTGCAAGAACATATACCAAGCTACTCAGAGGCTCACAGAAATACCTTACAGTAATTTCACAATTATAAGCCACACCTGATTATAAGCCGCACCTCCCAATAGCCGGGTAGACCACAGGATTTGTCCATATATAAGCCGCACCTGAATATAAGCCATACTTTTCTTTTTTTTTTTTTTTTTTTAAAGCGATGATCCATGTGTAACAAAGTAACAAATTAGTAACAGAATTGCTGCCAGCTGGGTTTGGTGTCAGGTGCTCAAGTTGCAACAGTTTTCATAGACCAGCGAAGCCTTTAAAGGCAGCCCCAGGCGCCCTCCCCAGCCAGCTCTCACTTCTGGGTTGATATTTCACTGGGATTTGTCCATAGATAAGCCGCACCTGAATATAAGCCGCACTACTAGGGTAGGCTGGATTCTTCAGTGAAAAAGGTGCGGCTTATAATCGTGAAATTACTGTAATTTTTTTAAAATAAGCTTTTTAAAAGATACTTTGATGTCCAAGCTTCTTGGTGTTTGGACTAAGAAGCCTGCAAGAGTGTCAAATTAATTGATTACTGCTAATTTAGATCTCCCTACTAGCACACAGACATATTTGTTCTCAGTCTAGCTCCTGGATATTCTCCCTACCAATGCTTAAGGCAGATTTCATTATTGAAAGCTGAAAAGAAGCTTCATTTTTGTCTTAAAAATTAAAGAACAATATGTAACCAGGAGGTACTTCAATTTATCTGCATGTCACCTTTAGTTGCAAACAAATCTTAATTAAATGGCCATTTTAATTCAGAAGGCATTAGAAAAATTATTTAGAAAAAAATAATTTAGATTATGTAGAACAGAGAAGCTTGCCTAATTCAAGGAATTGATGTAGAAACTCTAATAAATTAACTAATAAAAAAAATCACGCCCACTACCTTGAAAATAAGATTGTTTTTTTTCTCTGTATTAGCATTGCTCTACTAAGCTGGTTCTCCTTTTCAGAGAGGTGGAGTCATTGGAGGTTATTACTAATTATTAGTTTAAAAATATTTTAAATTGAAGATTCAGAATAAAAAAAAAAATTCCATAATCTATTCAAAATACATCAGGACTCAACAGACCTGTGAAGCAGCCATGCTAAAAATGCCATTGTTACAAAGCCAAAGGTGAACCTTTGGCGTTCCAGTCTGCTGTAGGGTGCCAAAGTCGCTGCAGTGATAAATTGCAACAGCTGTGGTTTTCCTGCAAGGTTCAGATGGCAGCTTCACACACTGCTCCTGTGCTGGAAGCTGCAAAGTAGGACAGTGTGCAATTGATGTGCACGGGTGTTCCCCTTCTCAATAAATTAATAGAAAAATCTGTGCTGAATCAATTTAAGAGGAGTCTGCTCTCCACGGAAAAAGTCATTCAAAAATGGAAAGTTGAACATCAGTAACATGGAGAAATTTTTTTTTTCCATTTTCATGATCACATGTCATAAGCAGTTTGTACAATTTCTAACAGTGTAGCAGAAACTTGTTTCTATGGTGCTTTACTAGCACTCAACCACTACAATTTTGTATTTAACAATAATTCCTAAGCCTACTCCTCTACCTGTGAAAGCACAGCAAATCTCTTCTTGCAGCTCTGGTAACCTCTTCTGGATCCATTAACTTTGCCCACTTTTCTATCACTTCTCCCCAAGTCCTTTGCCTCTGATGCAAATAATTCCCAGTGGAAGATGCCCTATGATCAAAACTTGCTTTTAATCCCTCAATAAGGGCCCATGCAAATGAGATGCTCAGCTAAATAAATCCAACCAGTAAAATAATGCCGTGGAAACAGACCCCCATAACCTGCCTTTGCTTTTACCCACCGATTGTCAGACATGATCACAACAATAGCAAATTAACTTTAGGGGAAAAAAAACAACCTGACAGGGCAAAGATACTTGGGCAATATTCAAATGAACCACTTAACCTTTTGGAACTAAAAGCTTCCTGCAATAATGACGCATTAGTCATTAACTCAATATGTGCTTTGTTAAATATTAGACAAGAGCTCACATTCAATTTAGCTCTCACATATACTCAGCGACAAAGAGCCATCTGTGCTGACTACAATCTCCAGGATGGGAAGTGTGCTGTGAATGGCACTCCAGCCTAGTAAAACTCTGGTGTACAGGGAAAAAGTACACAGCAGCCAGTACAGCAGGGGAAAAGGTGATCCAGAGAGGAGAATAATCCTCTCCGTGAGGCTATTCGCCCTCCTCAGAGCTACTGATCCTGTGCAAGCACAATGGGGAATTGAAATAAAGGAGCTGTGTGCAGCACGGAAAAATCTCAGCCCAAAGCAGGGCATTGCCCCCAGGGCTTCACCAACAAGCTGCATCATCTCATTCCTTAAACTGGCAGCTGCCTTTCACCAGGTCACTGCATGGCACAAGCATCATACCAGAGGCAGGGCTTGCATGTGGCCCTGAAGCACTGACTTTCCCTGAAGCTGGGGAGAAAAACGGGAAGAAAATGATGACTTTAAAATATTTGCCCAGTTAAGTATGCGGACAAAAAGGCTGCATGAATGGGACATAGATACAAAGTGTTTTAAGTTCCCCTCTAAGTAAAGGAAAAAAGGAAGAGTAGATTTACTGTCCGTCAAAAATTAATTGTTGTCTTCTTGTGTTCAGTGCAGAAAATTGCTGCGTACGCCCCTTACCCACTGGCTTTCACTTCCTTAGCCCTTCCTCAGCCCTTCCAAGTCCATCACCTTGACTGACATGCAGTTGCCAGTTGATAGATAAATTCAGCTGGGCTCCATATCTTCTCCTATGCTTGCTATGAGGTAAAAAACATCCTGACAGACCTCTGCTGGTCATCTGACGTTAGCCTAAAGCATATTAGTAGGTCCTCAAATAAAATTCCTTCAAAATACCTTGGTCTGAATTTCATTTACTGTATGATAAAAAAAAATTTCAAAATGAGCTTCTGCACAATAAAACACCACATTTCTTTGTTTTAAGCATGTATCTATATATATAATTATTATTTTTTATTATTATTATCTGTGTTCAAGTAAGAAATATTAGTTTTCTGTCACCACATGTGTTTCAACTGCCTGAATTTTTCTTCTTGTTCCACAAGAACTCAAGAAGTGCTTTAGACAGCTCCTGACCAAGACACAGTACAAGTGTTATCTTGTTTAGCTTTAATGATCTTGCTCTGGGCAAGGTCACATATTTCATATTGCTCTGCCAAGAAAAGAAAACATATAAGCAATAAGATCTGAAAGGTATCAGGCCTCCTGGGAATCCTCCCTGTAAAGATCACTACAGCAGAGTCTCAACAGGAGCAGCGACAAAAACCTGTAGCAAAAGAAACAAGGTTCCACAGCATAAATTTATATTTTCAATTATTTCTAAGACTTGAGAGTCAGAGAAATGCTTTTAAAATTTCTACTCATCCTTCTACAAAAGGCTTCTCAACAGCACTTGAAAATCCAGACGAGTCTTCAACTTCACAAATTCCTGACTTGTGACATATGTCCAAACAAAAAAAATCATATTTGAACAATTCTATTATAGTTTTCTGGAAGTGAACTAAGTTCACTTAGATTTACAACTAAATCCCTCTGCTGTGAGCCATGATTTCTGTAGATTCAGGGCTTCTGTGTGAGTTAGTTGCCCCCTTCTTTCCAAGGACAGAAGCAAGCTCTACTGAAACTTTGCAGATGCAAGCCATAGAAGTTTTCAGCTGGTGTCTTGTCCTTCTGCTGGAAGATGTCAGACAGAATCATGCACATTAAAAACAACTGAAAAACAGCAAGAGATCTGCTACAATTTGTCCTGTATTTGCTAGAAAGATTTTTCTCAACTACTTTTCTATAATGTCTTGCCAGACACAGTGAAGAACTGAGAATACATTGAATGCCAAAACATAAAGCTGAACAGTTCTTGTCACAGTACATTATGATATGATGATAGTGCTTTTTCTGAATTGTTCCATTAGAAAAGCTATTCTAAGGGGAAAAAATCTGTGGTTAGCAGTCAAAATATTAGGAAGAATTCTTAGTAAATGACACCTTTAAAAGTCTACTAGACTAGCTATGAAGATTGCACACATATGGAATGAAAAAAAAACCAAAACCAAATAGTACCTGGGTTTGACTGAAAGATTCAATCTACATTAGTACTGTGTACATGAATGGGAAAGGATACATTTTTTAGAAATATTTATGGATTTGGACAATAATATACAGGGTTAAAGGTAACTAATAAAATGAATATGGAACTGAGGATACATGCTTATATTAAGAAATATAAGCAGGGCCCATCCTGATAATGAGAAGCTGTGGCAACATCAATCCAACTTCAGTCATAGCCTGGAAACAGGACCTGAGGCAAATGTTTTACTCTAGGTTACAAATGAGCAGAGTGAATTTTAAAAACTCACACCACCTCATACCCATGAGGGGTTATTTGGGTTACGGTGACTGGTTTTACAGATGCACAAGTCTCTGTTCCCTATTCCCATAGCACCTGGCGTTGAATTCAGAATCGCAAGTACTGAAGTTCAGCAGCAAAGAAAAATCAGATCCTAACAGATTTCTCTACTACCTGCAGATAATCTCTCCTTTCTGGAGAAAGAAAAGCAAAAGTGTACTATCAGGGCCAGAACAAAATGGTTCTTCCTTGGAGAGGTGCTGCAGGGTTGGACACCAGGGAATCTACAGCCACCATCCCTCTGTGTTATTAATCCCTTGCAAGCTCTCATGGGGGCACAGCCAGGCTCAAGGTTAAGGTCTGGTCAGGAGTTTCAGGGTGTGAAACTGAGCAGGGTGCTGTGATGGCAGAGCACTGTCCCACCACTGTGGGATGCTGCTGGCCAGCCAGTGTGGGGTGCCCTGCCAGCAACTCTCTTCATTCAGGGTATGGCAAGTGAGGGGAATGAAAATCAGAATTCTGGTCATTACTTAGGGTCTGGGTATTTTCCCCTTTTAACAAAGCCTGTGTATGTGTGAATTGATTATGGTATAAATGTTACTACCTCAAATCTGTAGTTAAGTCATTGTTACATCTGTAGTGAACCATATTGAATTGCTTTTTAAATTTAGAGTACTCAATGATTAAATGCTGCTAACCCCTTTTGCAACCTTATCTTTGCATCCATATCCTTGGCACTCTAATCCCTTTTGCATTCCTAGCTTCCATATAAATCATGCCAAATTGCTGCTAATCATCCTACAGATGCCTTAACCGGCCTAGTAAGTAACAGAGTGAACCTTGCCATCAAACTTTCTAAGTCATATTTTCACAAATTCATATTAAACTCTGCTTTTGCCACTATCTTTGACAGTGTTTCTTTAAGTGGCCAAATCACCCATTCATGACAAAAATTCACTACAGGTCCAGAGGAGGACTCCAAGCAAGGTTTTCCACAGCTTAGCAATGAATTTGTTGCTCATTTCTGAGCTGCACTGAGGTGGTAACCAGCACCAGCTTCCCTGCACTGACACTTCCAGGAAACATGGCCAGGATCACACCCAGGGAGCAGTGCTGGCCAGCTCCAGGGCCCTGGGGCTGGGTGGGGGACTCCCACAAGGGTCCACTGGAGGAAAGCAGGCTTATCTATGTACATAACTACATGTAGCTGCAAGGGACATTTGGAAAGGATTTTCATCTAACTTGGGACATTCCTGCTAGTCCTCAAATCTTAAAAATGTGGGTTTCGACTTAAATATGCACTATGTATTTTATCAATGCATGTACAACACCTATATATGACTTTTTATTTGCTTTTATATATACAATACACATATGCATCTATACGTAATGATAGAATTGTCATTCTATACAGATTCCTACAGAGAAGCAAACTAGGCATTGAGTAGCTGTCTCATATAATTGTGAGAAAGTTTTTGCAGATTTGGGGAGCGGGAAAAGGGAGAGAGGAGAGGGAAGGAAGAGAGAAACTGCATGTGAACGTTTTTGTTTGGGGGGATTGAAGGCATTTAAGGGACCTTTACAAAAATCACATTTAAGAAACCTCTCGTTCATCTTGCAGATAGTACAAGAGCTTGCAGGAAATGATAATTATCTCTTACTACCACTTGCTGGTACACTATAAAATATTCTTTTAAAATATCTAATGCGTTGAGGTGTGTCAAGTAGCTTTTTCACCACATGATGTGTGATAAACAGGATATCTCTCGTAATCAGAAATCTAAAGCACGCGGGATGTAAAGTTTAAAAGAGCAGTGTTTTTCCTTAAATGAATGTAATCAATGTGCTTATTAGTTTGCTGCAGCAGAAGGAGGGAGTGGGTGGGTGTTTCAGAGTTGGCACATGTCTATTTGGCAACAGTGAATAGCCTGAGTGTTTATAAAGAGAGCTCTGTGGAATCCCTAGATTCTGCAGATTTTCTTACCAATTTTGTCTCAGATAATTAAGGATTTTAAATAATAAAAGAAAAAGTTAAAGAGGAAGTATGAGCTCCAGCTGGATCAAATAAAATATAATAAAAAAGAAAGAAGGGTGTTTAAATTCTCAATATTGCCTTAAAAGTAAAAATCAGCACTAAGGCACAATTTGGCTCTTAAAAGTAACTATGGAAAACTGGCACCTGCTTCCTCAACAGATCTCCTCCCTGGGTGTATCCAGAGATATATCTTCTTAAACTAATTATTTAAAAAGATTTCTACAGCTGTTGGACCTGCAAGACACAACTCATGAATGGGACAGGACTGAGCTGGAGATGTCCTGGTCCATACCTGGCCGAGCTTCATCACTTCACTGACACTGAGAGCAACAATCCCAATGTCTCAAAATCCCTCTCTCTCCTGCCTGTAAGGATAAAATGTTACAGCAACCCTAAAATGAAAAAACTTCTGGAAGTTTGCACAAATGCAGCTGAGTTGCTCTCTGGTCATGCCTGGGAATTACTGTGGCAGACTTCCAGCTGGACAAAGCTTCTCTCTCCTGCCTGATGAGCAGGAGAGCTGAGGCTTGGGCACAGCATCCATCACCTGTGGGTGGAAATTTCTCCCACAACAAACTGGTCACAGTGTTAGTGGCTCTTTCATGCACACCAGAGCCAGCTCGCTCACCAGTGCTGACATCAAGGAGGAGGGGAAGACAGAGAAAGGACATAATTCAATTCTGAGGAATGATACACTGCCACCCCAAGCAGTGGTCCGTCATTCATGGTGTCTCCATTATTGCTAATGGCAGCAGAAACAAAAGGTCTGACATGGCCTTCTGCCCCTTTCCTCCTTTCTGTGGCTCAGCCTCCCATCCTAGAAACAATTCTCTTTCCTCTACAGTTCCAAAAAGCCATAGGGCAGTTTTGAGCACCAGCTAAAAGCTGTGTAGCCATATAAGTTTCAACAAGTCAGGCCAGTAGAACTGAGCCCTTGGGGGTCTTGTGGCAGACTTGGTGAGGAGGTAGCATGCTCTGGGGCCAGCAGACACAAAGACTTAGCTCAGGACACAGCATGAGGGCAGGCAGAAGCTGCAGGCTGCCTGAGAGCAGCCATGAGGATGGACAGACAGGGCATGGGTGATTGGCACTAGCATGCTCATATCTGGATTCTCTTCTGAGAGCTTGGACACTAACGAGCTAAATCATATCTCCTGTGCCATTGAGGCAGTCAGCAATTTGTCCACAATCACACACAAACTCTGGAAAAGAGCAGGAGGTGAACTATGTGCTTACCCAGCATCATAACAGCCTCCTAATTGCAACTTCATTCTGAATTGTTCTAGTCCTTGTAGCTGTCATAACCATAGCACAGTTATCAAATTAGCTCAAGGAACAATTTCTTTATTTAAATGTCAAAGAATTACATATCTGCCCTAATTCTAATAGATGTAAGTGTGGCTACACCTGGATGCAAATGTGTGTTCATGTGTACATGCATATAATACACTGATCAACCATTACTTTATTATTAAATGTTAGCATCTGGTTGACCATAGCCTGTTTCGTGCTTCTACTCTCACTAAAAGAGATTCATACTTTTAGGCAATCTATTCTTTTTCCAGTTATATTAAATTAAAAGCTAAGTCACACCAGTAGCAACTCAAAATGGGGAAAAATCTGCACATTGTAAAGTTGTTACATCTCATTTTGTCCAGCTAGCGACTAAACAAATTAGATTATATTAAATAAAACAAAATACATTTCTTAAAATGCATACCTACTATGTGCACTTTGCCCTTTTTTCTTTTAAGAATTTAATATTCAAAAGTTACACTGAGCCTTTGGAGGCTTTTGCAGCTTTTAGAGCCTCACCAGATTCTTCTGATCAACAGCTTTAGAGCATGGAGGAACCTCTTGGCTCAAGAGGTTTCTATCTGGTGGGATGCAGAGGGAGAAGGCACAAACCTCATCCACACTGCAGTGAACTGGAAAATCTGAAGGAGTGCAGCCCATAAACCACACTATGCCACAGGCATTGATAGAAGTTTACCAGAGGGATCTTAAATCCTTAAAAATGTAAGGACCTGATGTAAATGTTTCCACTGACTTCAGATCAGGTCTAGCACACAGTGGGATATTATCCTTAGGCAAGTCCACACCACCACTCATCTGGAAGAGCGAGGCTGAGGAACGAGGTGTTACTCATCCTGAGCTGCGGGTACATCCAAAGGCCCATCCCACATCCTTTCTCAGCACATACAGCATCTGGATTGAACACTTAAACCAGATCCTTCAAAGCACTTTCCCAACTATTCAGCTTTGGCAGTGACCATTTTCTCATGAGATTTTGATTACCCCTACCATTTCCACGACCATCCATTATAAATAATGGCCATGCACAGAACTGTGTAGGTGAAGCACATTAATTCTGATACTGCTCTGTGATGAGAGCATGCGAAGCTGTTTCTTTCGAAAGGTCCCTCCTCCCCTCCTATTTTGATTTTTCTGCTTCTATACTTGATGACTAGCAATAAAAATGGGTAAACAGAGATCCAAGGGAAATGAAACTACATCTGCAGAACATTCAGAGCCAAAATACACAAGGTGGATAATTTGCATGCTGTATGTAAAAAGTAGTTATGCAGCTTTCTTCCTACTCTTTACATCTCCATAAAACATAATAATAGATTTCTAATTATACATCCAAATAATAGGCAAGCTGCAAGATGCTAGGAGAAAATTAGAAAGGGGGAAAGAAACTAACCAAAGGTACAGATGTAACGAGGGTAGTGACATTTTCTATAAAGACGCTTTAATGGTTGTTAAGTAGTCATTTGAAACAGAAATTTTTTAAGTGTCCTAATAGGAGTTTTCATTTTCAAACAATTTGCTGTGCAGTTAAGTGATGTCAGACTACAAGCTGCAATCTACTACAATGACCAAAGAAGAGCTGTTTTCACACCCATCACAATATATAATTGATTCCTAAATTGGATTTCTACAAAAGAAACCAATCAGATTTCTGCCAAATTCATGCAGTGGATGAAGTCTTGACTTTTGATGTTAAACATCTGACAAACTTTATGCTAACATAACATGCTGTATTAAATGATGAGTTCCTTAGCACAAAAATAAGCTCACAGTGGACCATGAAACACAGCCAGTGTCCCCTTTTTACTGGCAAATAAAATCAGCTGCATTGCTGAATGGAAGGGGTACATCCTCTGCCCACGCACAATGTGAGAGTTCCAGCCAGCAGCTCTTCCTTCCCACAGTGAAACTCTTCCCAGACTGTCCAGCCAACCTGAGCCCAGCCCTCCTCACGTGGGGGACATCTGCACCCCCATCCTTCATGAATGAAGGGTGATACCCCAAATAGTCGACTAGACACCATCACTGCATCAGTCAGTGCCACAGCCTCCACACTGAGCAGCAATTCACCACCTGAGGTGGCTCCTCTACAGAGCTGGCTCCTTTCCTAGGGATTCCCAGACTTCAGCAGCTGGCAGGGTTGGCCTGGTGCTCTTGCAAGTTCAGTTGCCCCTGATTCTCTGCAGCTGCTCTCAGCTGTTCCACCTCCTGCCCAGTTTTTGTTTCATACTTTGGAGTATCTTTGTGGGGCAGCTGTTTTGCACGTTCCTGGTCTGAGGCATGAGTTTCCAGAGGGTAATGTGTATGCTTTGCACACTCAGCCCATCAATATCAGCTCTATCAGCACACCTGCTGCAACCAGCTATCCATGATGAATTAAGGCAGAGATCACACAGAAATCTGGCTGTTAGAGAAACAAAGAATATGTTTTTCTAATGAAATTTTCTAAACATCATTTTCCTTTCTCATTTTGCCTTAGTCAAATAAAATCAAAGGATCTTCACAACTTGAGTGCAAATGAGTCTTTCACCTTTGGAAGCATGACTTATAGAAGAAAATAATCTACCCGTTTGCTTAACCTCTGAAATTATGCACTGTTCAGAGGTAATATAGGGGTAGGAATTAGAATAGGTCTCAAAGTGACTGTTTCACAGGGAAGGAAACCCTTTGAGGGAAGCTGAATGTTAAACCTGTGTCATCTCTCCCAGCAGAAGCAATAGCTACCAGAGATATCTCAGACGTAAGAATACAGGAGGCAGCCCTGTGGCCTTGGCTCAAAAACATCCGAGAGATGCCAGCATGCATGTCAAGGTCTCACTAAAGAACTCCCAAGGATTTAACTGCAGCTGAGAAGGAGCAAAGCAAATTCCTCACACCTTGCAGGTGATGTAATCCATGTGTGAACTATTACTAAATAACAGATCCTAGATCTTTATTATATGAGGGGGGCAGGCCTTGCTTCAGCATTGCTGGGGTCCCTCCCCAGCAGCACACTGCAGCCTCAGCTCCCTCTCACAGCAAACACACCTGAGCTGCAACACAACCTGCAGCAGCTGCCTGGGGCACTCCTCAGCTGTCCCCAAAGCTTATTACAGAGATGGGGGTGTTAGGTTAAGCATGAGAGGTGACACATAGCAGAAAGGTGTCAGATCCTGACAGCCCAGCTGCCCTATGATTTTGTTTGTGAGCTGAGCAAGGAGGATATTGTGCAACCATGTGCTTGCACTGTCGTTTTGCAATGAAGTTGAAGGAAGCAGATGTTTTGTTTCACACAGCACTGTCAGTGTTCATGTCACAGCCTTCTCAGGCATTGTTGCTCCTGCCTAAGAGCACTCAGTGAGGATTTTGCTGGATCACCTCACACTTGCAGAGATGGGCATGTTGTGCTCAGACCAAGTGTGAAAAGCGTTTTGTAAGACAGAGACACAAGGTCCTTTACAAAGCAATGACTTATTCTTTCTCTGTTACACAATCTGTAACAATATTCTTACCATTTGACTGTTGACAATGGATACTCCATTCTTGCTTTGTAAAATATTTTCCTCTAAAACCTCAGTTGATGTTATATGAATACAAATTTAAACAAACAAAAATATCCTATCGATATCTCCACCAGTACAAAAGCATTACAGCTGCCACTGCCAATATACAGTCTAGCACTCAAGGAATTAGGCATATATGGTTAAAGTTTTAGTGGTGCCACCAACCCAAATCCTGCAGGGCTGCTCTCGGAGTTGAAATAAGGACAGTACCAAGACATGTTGTAATTTTTAAAAATAGTTTCTGCCCTGGTATTGTTAGTACAATCAATTTTTTCTCAGCATTATGTCCGTTACCACAGTTACTAAGGTAAAGTGCTACCAGGCTAGCTAGAGTGTTAGGACCAGTTCTGGAACCAAGGAGAGTTTACTTTTGTTGACCTCAGAGGCAAACCAGCACTTTCAGAAAGATTTAACCATCTTGTTTCTCCTGTTAATTATCTGTCAGGCTGAAATTGTTTCTGTGGTGCACTAGTCTGCTCAGGACATGTGGCAAGCACACAACACTATGCTTGCATTATTTATTATGTCAGTACCATCATCTACTGAAATGATGAAGAAATAGTTAGGACACACCTTGAATGCCTCAGAGATTTAGTGTGTTGAAATACACTGTGCTATGAGTGGATCACTCAAGGTTTTTTCCTTCCTTCAAACTGAACAAGTTCCCAGCAGAGCAGCAGAGTATCCATCACAGCTGATGGGGCTGGTACCAGGAGAGAAATGGCAGGTGGGCTGGAATTGCCCACCAGAAAGGCTTCAAGGCTTTGGGTGTTTAATACTGAGAACTAAAAGGGAAGGTGATTTCTGACACAGTGGCTGAGGGCAGATACTAAGGCACCGTGAAATCTAAACCCCTTGCTGCCCATTTGTATGCTTGTTTTTTTTGCTCCCACTCTGTTTATGTGGGCAGGTACACAGGCAATGATTTACGTTTATTTGTTTGTCTGGACAGTTAGTAAATATGCACTGTGTGCTAGCACAACATTAAAAAAAAAAAAAAAAAGCTTTCAGTTCAAGCCCATGAAATTATAGCCATATAAAATATCAAGAGAATACCGGGAAAATTAATTTCAATATTTACAATTTTATGGAACTATACAAATAAAACACAGTTTCAATAACAGATCCCCCTCGCCTTAGCCAAAACTGATTTCTGGCATTTTATTTAAATAATTATATTTATTATGTTATGTATGAGATTTCTAAGGGTAGGTTTAGGTTGGACGTAAGGCAGGAATTCTTTACAATGAGGGTGGTGAGATACTGGAACAGGTTGCTCCAAAATGCTATGGCTGCCCATCCCTAGAAGTGTTGAGGGCTGGGCTGGAGTGGAACTAGATGATCTTTGAAGGTCCCTTCAACCCCAACCATTCCGTGATTTTCGATGACTGGCACAATGTTACAGTACCATTTCCAAGCTTCAAAGAGCAGCTAGCATATCTTAGCATAACGCACTACTAATTTGAAGGTATTACTTTACACACTGAAATCAGATTGCTGAAAACTAGCATTAACTGACTTTCATTATTTCTCACTAAACTCTTTGCCATGAGGAAAGAAAAAAAAAATATTGGAAAGACAATTCGATTATACCCTTCGGAAACCCAGTAGTTTTATTCTCCTATTAAGCCGTGGTTATCGAAGCAGTGCTCACGAGGAAGATTCCTCCTTTCTTTCCCAAGGGTCCGCATCCCACTCCCGGCTGCGCATTCTGTTGCGAACTGCGCCACCTGGTGGCGGCGCGGGGGCACTGCGGCACCGGGGACAGGGAGCGGCACCCGTGCGACAGCTGGCACACACATCCTCCGTTTGCCTCACGGGCAATGCTGCCATCCTACAGCATCCATTGGTGGGGGGTTAAAAAAAAAAAAGGCTGGATGAATCACAGCATGTATTGCCCAAAAAGCATAGAGGGCTGATTTCTTTTTGGCCACATTGAGAAAACATTTTAATGTTCAGTGTATAAGCACCTGTCACAGGACACTAAATTAAGAAATCTTGTTG
>VRYO01002772.1:63951983-63981878 GCA_009812075.1 Sialia sialis | reverse complement strand
ATTCAAAACTGAGACCTAAGAAGTCTGGCTTGAACATACAAGCCTGGTGTTCAGGGCTGCTTCTCTCAATAACTTTGGAGATGCAACAGAGTAAGAGGAGGGCGAAGTTAAAACATTCAAACTGATGAACTGATTCTACTGCTGTGCTGCTATTACAAACAATGATTAACAACCCTGACACAACACTTCCTTATTTGGGTCTTCCACAAAGTTCTTCTGATGTCTGCAAAATAGAGTGAAAAAGTGGTAGTTTCACCTTTTCTTCAGCTTTAACACTACAGATATAGCAGTCTTTCTTAATACAGCTTTTTAAATTCCTAACTTATCAATGTTGACATATATTGCAGATGATTGAGAGGAACTTCATATGAATGAAGAATGAAAAAAACCCAAACTGTACAATTCTGGTTGGGTTTTTTTTTGTTTGTTTTTTTTGTTTTTTTTTTTTTTTTCCCTCTATTAAAATTGTTTTTCTCTCTTGGCTCACTTTCACATTTAGTTGGAAGCCTGAGCCAGTAGCTATTAGCAAGTGACCTGGCTTCATAGTACTAACTAATATTCCTACGAACTTTCCTAAAAAGTTGTGGTAAATTCTGAAACTATCTCATTTTCTTTGCTCAGTTAAAACATCAAAGGCCATGGCCATACTTTTTTTGGAGGGTAAAACACCAATAATTCCTTTAAAACATGATAAAAGACTTCGCACACTTTAGGTGCTGACAGGCTGTTGCACTTGTAGCTTCTTGCCTAGTAATGTGGCCAAACTGGTCAATTCCCATTTTGTGAAGATACTAAGATAAAAATTCTACTATTTATTCTTCTCCAGAATCTTCTTCAACTGGCACCTTCAAGACCATGCAATTATGTCAATTTTAGTATGTCAGCACAGCAAAAGTATCCTTAAGTACCTGTTCCAGCAGGGATGAACGTTTTTATTACAAATCACAACTTCTACTGATACATGACATGGAGCTATTCTGCTACACACAAGCAATTCAGATTTCATTGGAAAGAAAGGCTAGTTAAGCCTTTCTGTATTTGCCTTAGTGTACAATCTCTCATGTAAAACCCCTGTTTGTTTTTCAAAGGGACAGGTGAATTACCTCAGGTGTTCAATTCAATTGAATTCAATTCCAATTTAACAGAATCTGCATTGGAAGAGACCTCTAAATCCAGAGTCTGACCATTTACCCAGCGGTGCCAAGAGTATTCTCAAGGAACAAAAGTTAAAAAGAAGCACAGGCTTTGGGGAGAGGAATCATAAGCATGTCAGTCAGGGATGCATACCCAGTTTCTGACCTTTTCTGTTCTGCTCAGCTGATGAGGTCGCTCCCCTGAATGGTACTTGGGAAAACAATGACCTGTATACATCACTCACAGTTGCTTATCACCTGTGGTGACCTGCTGGCATCTTTTGTGTCCTCTGAGGTGTAGCTTTTGGCATGATCTACAGCAAGTAAGAAGCAGAGCAGGTACTTTAGGGCTTAAACAAATCTGACTGGGAGAAAGAATTCCAAGTACTGAAGTGTTCTAAATTAAAAGAAAGCTGGAAAGTGCCCTGCTGGTAAAACTACTGAGGTGTATTTTTCCACTTTTCCTGGTGAGATAATATATTTTATTTTTTTTTGCTGTGGGCCACTTCCTCCAGGAGAGATGAAGGATATGCTCTTCCTTGAAAGTATTTCACCTCTGTCCCCGGAAGGAAGTTTGCAATAAACCAAAACCTTAAGCTTTTGGGTGAGTGCCATAACCACTAATCTATTTTGGAAGGCTACAATTATAGACAGGAGGTGGGCAGCACTGTCATCACCTCCTGCTTCTGATTTTAAAACAGAAAAATTATGACTGTATTTGGCAAAGAGTCCAATGCTATCTTTGTGCATTAGCCATATTCGGAACACGCCTCCTTGAACAGGCCCCTTGAGATTTAAGGGGTGGAGAAGAGTGTTCTGAAAGACAACTTCAGATTAATCAATCCCTGCAGCTCTTTCTGCATTTGAGGGAAGAACAGAAAAACTGAACTCCTCCAGAGGATGATTCAGAGAACCTAAATTTAGGTACTTGTTCTGAATCACTCCCTACTTAACCTGGGGAAGCATCCTGGAAACAACTGATTCCACAGGCAAAGGTTATCCTCTGTGACAGTTCCTCTCTCAACATTCCCTCAATTGTCAGTACTATTCTCACTGCTTCTCAACTCCACCACAGTTTAGGCAGGAAGCTGTTGCTTATTCTCAGATACCTGCAAGGCAGAAAGCGAGGCACATTGAAGATATCCACACACCTGGTTAGGAGCTGCCTAATTTTAGAATTTAAACTGCCAAATCATCAAACAAATGACTGATTTTTAGAAGTTATAATCTACCAACAGTTTCATAAATTGTTATTGATTTCATTGGAGTTAAGACGCAAAGTTGGCACTTGGGCAACTATTTTAGATTTAGAATTCCATCAAATTGCACCGTGATTTCCCACAATTTTAAATAAACTTACAGTTGTTTGTTGCTTTTTAAACAGAAGACATAATAATTATAAAGGGGAGATAAAAGTCTTTATTACTAAATATATTAATACAACAGGTTTGAATCATAAATCAGCATGTTTTGAAATTTTGGTAGCACTTTGTCACTCTTTAAATACTCAAGACTTATCGCTTTTTCCAGGTGAATTTCCGTCTCGGTCCCTCTTGACCAGGCTTTTTTCGTTCCTTCACACGTGGGTCAACTGTCAGTAACCCAGCTACAAAACACAGAAAAGCACCCATTTATTTCTTTCAGCTATATAGCTGTGAGCAAGTAACTTTGACTTTCACTAACAATATGATTTGTAGCATCTAGAGGGCTAAAGGTTGAAAACCACAAAATACTGAAAGAAGCATCATCAGATGCTCTAACATTTTAACTTCTCTTTAGTAACTGAACTTCATATTTTTCTTTACACACCACTAAATTAATCACCCACTGTTTTTTATCTACACATACTGCTTAAGCCCTTAAAGCAGTGGTCTCCAAACTTTTTTGATCATGCAGTCCTAACAGTATTTTTGAGCATGTACTCCCAAATAAATGCATTTATTCACTTATGAATTATATACAGCACATTCTTACTGAATCCCAATGGATCAGTTGCACATTCACCATTCTGTGGTATATTTATATACAAGTACAAATATATTTATATATATATAAATACAGTCAAAAGTATATTTGGCAATGTCCCAAACATGCTCAGGATCATGCTGATCTCAGTAAAGATACCAAGCTCATTACAATGTCTATTTACAAGGGTTTTCCTAGCAAGTCATACTTGCCAGTGCTGAAAATGTACAGTCCAAGAAACTTGTTGCAAAGTGTGAAGACAGCTTTTGGCTTCATGGCTGCCAGTAGAGTGAAAAAAAATCACAGCTGTTCTGCCACTAATACAGGCAGGTACTCTTGCTACTAGTCCAGAAAGAGCATAGTTAAAAGCTCACCATTCAAAACTCTGCATTTGCTGAAACAGCATGGACATCTCATCACCAAGAAGCATCAAATCCTGCAGTTATCTAAACAAATTCTATCTTATCCTAGGTACCTTGAAAACACTAAATTATGCAAGAGAGGAAAGAAGCTCCCTCAGTTTGGCTAGCTGCATGCAGTATGTTTGTGCTGATTACTCTGTCTTCAAAGCCAACCCTCCAGCATTTATGTTGGAGAAGAAAACTTTTTAAAATATGAAGACATGACCAGCCAAGTAAAACAAACCTCAATCTCGGTACCTTACAGTTCACTAATATCTGATCCAGATTAATTTAGTAGTGAATACACATTCATGTTTTGTGATTCTATGTTGAGGCAATATAAGCTGGTTAATAGACCTAAAAGAGGTCATGAACAGATGGAAAAACGCTTGAGAAGTCATCCAAAATGTACACAAAGGATGCTAGGAAACAAGTGAAAATAGTCTATAAATAAATGCAGATCCCTTTCATACAATATACAAGGTTTCACTGGGATTATTTACTCAAATCTGATCCTTAATGATCCTTGTATTAATTCTGTTAATTACCAGAAACACATTAAGAAACATTGAAATAATTTCAATTTCTACCTTGCCTCATGAATTCCACCTCCTTTTCTGTCACAAAACTCCTTAAGGCTTTTGCAGTGGCTAAACGTATTGCTCCAGCCTGTGCAGATCTTCCTCCACCAGAGACTGTGCAAACCATATCGTGTTTTCCAATTCTGCCAAGAAACTGGAAAGGGAACAACAACTGTTCCCTAAGGGCGGGGGGGGAGGAAGAACAAAAATTAAAAAGATTCATGTGTATAAAGTCTCAAGCTATGCACATTTCTTATCTTTGTACATACAAAAACATGGTTAACTTTTGGGCAGAGATCCAGAAAAGCATTCATATCTCATTCAAATCAATAGGAAATTAGCAGCTAGGAGCATATTCCTACTGCCAATAGTAAGTACTTTAAGTTCAGTTTTACAATTACTTTTATTCCACTACTTCTATAAGGAAGGGAAGATCCATCAGCTCTGGATATTGAAACTGAGCAACCTCTCCCTCTATTCTTGAGCTTAAAAATCAGAATACAAAATAAAAATAAAAATCACATTGTGAGAAACCTTCTCTGTATCAGACTGCACACATCCTCCAAAATCTGAAGCTTCACATGAAAAGCCTCACATTGTTTGCTTCCACGATGTTACTGTATACCAGAGTAATTACACATGCATGCAATTTGCAAATCTCTTGCAGAATGCTTAAAGATAATGTTTATTATTTATTTTTAAAATAAATTTCAAGCCCTTTCTAAGGGGACTAAAATCTGAACTATTAAAACAATCTGCGCTTTGGCTTTCGCATCTGTTCAGAAAAAGAGGCAAGGAGCACAGAGCAAGGCTTGCCTATCAGTAAACTCCCAGAAATTAGGAGAAAATGCAAGAAACATTTTTATAAAATAGACAGTTATACAGAGACAAGAACATACAATCAACACAGCACCAACATGTAACTGTATGGCATTACTTTTGCTGGAGTAATTTAAGTACAGTAAAAATACAGCATTTCATAGTGCTCTCACCTGTCCTGCAGCACTGGGAAATAATGTAAAATGTCTATTCCATTCACTGTAATTTTTCCAGACCCATTGTCATAAACTACGGCAGTAGCACTTGCAGTTTTTCTTTTACCTTTAAGGAATTAAACAAAATCTTTTATGAGGCTTCAACATTCAACAGAACTTCAAGTGCCCAAGTAGTGAAACAAATCTTAACACATTCATACAGTGCCAGCTGTTTGGTTTCACAAAAAACAAAAGGTAACAAAAAAAAAAAAGCAAACAAAGAACAACTATCTTTCAATATATTTTAATCAATGTCTATTAAGTGCGGGAGAAGTGTGTATTGGGAAACCAATCTCCTTCAGCACAAAGAAAGCAATCATTCTGATAAAAGAATTATGAAACAAATAAGACATTCCTCCTCTTTGTGGGGGTGATGGGGCACAAGCAAGACTGGTTTTGAACTTATTAAACTTGGTGGCTTTTCTTGAATCACACGGGTTGCATGCTCATCAAACTTCATTAACTACTGCTCTGAAAATACTACTGAAAACCAGTTCAAATTAAATCACAGTTTGGCGCTCTCATATCTCTTTGTTGTCATGTAATCTTGAAGACAACCCAGGTAAAGCAGAGCTCTCTAGCCATTTTGTCCCTCAAATTATCATCATCTGCTGCCTGCTGCATAATAACCATAATCTCTAAGATTCCTCAAAAATGTACAACATCAAGTGTGTTTGCACACATGCTTTGTCCAGAAAGTCATCAGCCTTTCCTATACATGTTGTTGCCATATTATTTTTTCTATGCAATCACTCATCTACTATACTATATTATTTTTCAGCAACGTGTGTCTCTCCAATGAAAACAGCCTGTGTTTAGAAGATATAGAGACCTCCATGGCTTTCCTCCAACATCCCCTCTACCTTGGTATGAATGATCAATATCCCATTATCCATCTCTGTCCCACAATATTTAGACATTTCCTCTTCACATTTTCCTAGGCTGTTTGTAAATACCCAAATGCCTTGCTATTTATACTTATTCTTCAAAGTTCCCCTTTGTTGGGCTGCCTACAAAAGTCATGATAAAGGTTACTCGGTAGTCTAAGCATGCCATTTTTATACTAAACAATGACACTGTTTATTTCCATGGAATTATTCATATGTGTTTGTGCTCCTGCAGTCCTCCACTCTTCACGTTCAGCAGTCAGCTCTGGTGGAAAATGAAAGTGTTTTTGTATCCTACAATCTGTAGCACAATGGGGTCCTCTCTACAGACATATCACTGTACAGAAATACATATAAAAAACAGATGATAGGAGTCTGGGCCAAAAACTTGTACTTTCTGACCAGTCCATGTCCTAGCTTGGTTTTAACATTGCTAACAGCTACACATGCAGTATACATATGAGCATACAAAATGAAGTAGCAACACTTTCAGCAGTGTTGTACATACTATAAAGAAAGAAATGTGAAGAGGAAAAAAGGCTGCACTGTTACCAGTCAACTTGAAATTATTACCTTCCCCAGTGCTGAAGGCCACTCCTCGCTCATCATACTGCAAGGGCTCAATAACCACCTTCTGCAGCTGCACTGGAACTTCTTTGGAAAACTTCTGTATATACATCTCCTCGATGTCAGCACATGGCAGTGCTACCAATTTTTGTAAAAGTTGAATAAATCTTGAATACTGTAAGACAACAAGACTTGATTAAAGTATGCAAGTGTAATTGCATTTGCAAAAATTTTCTATTTTTATTTAATGGATCTTTCCTATTTCACTTTTATTGATGATTTCTGACAAGATGACACTTTTGCACCTACATGCTAATTTAAGAACGGCATGCAGTTGCATCATTTTCTGTGTGACTAAAGACATCTAGTTCTTTCTTCAGAAAACAGTGAAACTTTACTCCAAAGCATAACCAACCCTTTTAAATAAAGGATTATTATATTAGAATGATGTTCATCATACTTGAAAAAAAAGTAAAATGGGGGGGATATCTTAATTATTTTATTATTGTTTTATTAAAATATGAAAAGATTTTCACCTGCTTTTTAGTAAGTCAGCACATTCACTGATTTGGAAATAATTTTATTTCACTGAACTGAATCTCATAAATTATTATATTTCATAACATATACAAAAAAGTGCCTATCTTTGGCTGTTCAAGCTGAATTACTTTAATGTTTATGATTTCCTTTAAAACTGAACAATCAAGGTATTTAAAAATTCAAGAGATACTTGACTTAAAGGGCAACCTCTTGAAATAAATTATCCTTCACTACTGTGTGGTTCTCCTTCCCCCTTATACCTCCCTCCAAAGTTCTTCAACATGTGATTAAAAAGTACACACCAGTGTGTTAACCCATTTGTGCCAAAAGCTGTCCTGTTACCAAGTGCTATTGGCATGAGCTCCAGACAGCTGTCACCAGATATCAAGATATCACGACATCAAAAATAGATTTTTCATACAGATATCATAACCTGATTTTTGAAGGGTTTTTTTTACTTACAAGCAGTTATTGGAAGTATTTGTTCTTCTCTCTGTTACCAGAGTCTTCTCTAGAACAAAATTACTATTTTTCTTGTAACTTAATAGTAGTCACTGGAACTGTGACATCACTTGAAAACTACTTCTACCTAACAATATGACACAGACTTGTGGAAAAGCCTTTAAAGAGTAGAAATATGGAAATACAAAAACGCAAAACTATAGAGACTATAGAAACAGAAAGCTTCCAACAGTTTTCACTTGGAGAATGCAAAGGGGAAAATATTAATAGTTCCAATTTTGTTTAATAATGTAAACACCACTGAAATTTTTGTTGCTGAGGCAAAAGGGAAGAATTTTGAGCAGGCAAGGCTGGCAGCTTATACTGAGACATTTCAAATACATTTAAACCATGTTTTTTACTACAGTCTGAGGCTTAGTGATCTTACATGGGAGAGGCCAGTATGTAGAAGGGTTTGGTGTGGGTTTTTGGTTGCAATGTACTTTTAGAGATGTAGAATGTACTAAAACCAAGCAGTGAAGAACGCCAAACTGTTTGGTTGTACAAGCAGACCTGGCACTTGGAGAGGAAAAATGGCCATTACAAATGCAGGAGCCACTGAAAATACTGAAGTCTTGCTGGCTTCTACTGCAAGCAAGATAGTCTCCTGGGTATTATCAGGATGGAGAATTTACAACTATTTCTAACTTATGCTTATGGACATAACCTGCTTGAGACCTTTTTACATGCTCCACAGACAAGGAAGCCATCACATGCCACTGTTCCAGATGACAACAGAGCAAAGGGCATGTTTGCTGCCGTTGTGCTACTTTTGCAAAGCTGATGTTCACAGGACAGACAAGATTGAGGAACACTGCTTCCAGGTGATAAAATACTTGGAATGTTCAGACAAATAAGAGTTACATTCTCTGGTACTGTCATATTCAAGCTTCCAAAAGCTGGCCACAGACTGAACCTGCTGTTACAACATCTAATGCTCTTCAGGGGACTGTAGGGAAAAGCTCTGAGTGAGAATGAAGTGTATGACTATTAGGATAAATAGTCTTATCCCCAGACACAGATGTAAAGGACAACTCCAAACTCACAGAGTGGTAACAGTTTGCAGACACTGAGTAAACTACAAAACTCCCCCCTCTCCCACCATATTCACACCAAGGAGAGTGTAACAGGATATATCTGTATCAAACCACAGATGAATAGAGCTTTGTGTCTTGTTTCTGTTATTTGATTTTGTAGTCAATCACTAAGAAAAAGGGCTCCTAAGCCCTCTATAACTTTTCTATCATTACCATGTTATCTTTAACATTAAACCTGCACAGTTAATTTATTTACTCTTGAACAAATCCATTGCATTTCCCCATGTTGAATATTTACCCCTTCTCTACAATTAGTAACCGAGGTTCTAGCCCCATTTGTTTTTCACCTGTAACTACAATAAAGGACAATTTATTTCTATAATAAATTCTTATACCCCATTCCTGACCACATAATTAGACCACAAGGAACAAGTGCTCTAAGTTTCACAATGCTGCCAGAAGAAAAATGAAATTATGGTAGTAACAGTAAAAAGTTCTTAAGAATTATGTACTGTGCTAGATAAAAAATATCAACACAAGTAATTTCAAAATAACATGAATGTGACAGTGCTGTGAACATATACAGACTTCATCAGAAGACAGAAAACTCTTCCAAAGAGCACCTGCTTTTGTGTCCAAAACCACACCCAGAGTCCATATTCTTAAAACACAAGCCTCCTTAAGATTGGGAAGATTAATTACTTACATCATCATCTGACACTTTTTCTAACAACATTTCTTCCAATTCAATCTTAGTCAGCCATCTGCTGCCAGCCAGGTTTCTGTTTAAAATATCGCATATATTCTTCCTTTAATTAACCATGCAATTAGAGTTACATCACAAAAGACCACACATACAGTCTTCGTTCAGAAATACATTTTCCATTACAAATGAATGCAGATCACATTCCTATAGTAAACATGAGAAGGCCTACGTTGATTTTAAAAGATCTGCTTTTTGAAAGGTATGGTAGCTTCATTTATTGAATTAACCACATGACCATTATGGGTATCAGCTATGCATTATTCATATTATTGGAGTCTGAGATTGAATTAGAGTAATACTGTAATAGGAAGTGATCTTCCTCCCAACTTATGACTTACTTTAAAGCCTGCTGCCAGGAAAAATTTGGTTTACTAGCAGCAAAGAACAAAATCAAAGGCAAAATGTTAAAATCAAATTCTTTTGCTGCTGGTCTTTACTTTTCTGATCAATATAGAGAACAGTAAGCACAGTCAAAGTACTAACATAGCAGCGACATCCTGTATTGTATCCACTGTGCAATCTTTAGCTGCTCAGCACAGGGACTGCACTGATGACAGCAAAAGCAGAAATTTCTAAGAAAACTGCCTCATACAGAGATGCTAATGAAAAGAAAAACCAGTGCTTGAAGTGACCAACTAAACAGTCATAAATATACATACCAATATTATCAGGTAAATTTAAGCCAAAGATGTAACTAGCTTCTCAACTCCTCAGGTTTTTTAGCATTTTCAGCAGCATTAATGAAGCTGTGATTCAGTAAAACACTCCTTCTGAAGGTGTTTTTAAGAAGTAGTACTTCTCAAGCATGCATTTTAATGCTTTTCTGAGTCAGGACATGAGAAAGGATTATTTAGAAACCATGCAGATTTTAACAATGAATTTTAAAAAGCTTCCAATCTTGACAGGATCTATATACTTATTGTTACTTGCTACTTCCACTGAAAATGGAAAAAATTTCTTGCATGTGAAAAGCTATAAACTTGAAGTAGTTCAGATCACATCCTAACCCTACAGTTAATATTACAGAATGCATACAAAATCGATTTTCTGGGGAAAAAAATCCTCACACCAAATCCAAACAAACTCCACGCCTCCAAAAAAAAACCAAACAAAAAAAAAACCCAACCAAAAAACCTTTCCCACCAAACCTACCTACACTTAGGAGATAAATTATCCTATCCAAACTAATCTCAGAGGAAGTACCAAATCCAGTGTGAGAAGTAAGTCTCAAAAATCCTTTAAATTCTCTGAGCTTTACAAACCTAACAGGGAAGAAACCTTTCATCTCTGACTAGCTTTAGGTCGTTTTTCACATCAGTAAATCCACTGGCTGAGCTCTGTAAGGAGCCAGGCTATATTTCAGCAGCATGCAGCAAGAAACTAAATTCATTTGTTCTCTTGTCTGCTCAGAACCTAACATGAATCTATAATAAAACATTCTGTGGGTCACAGAATGCTATTTATATTATGAAGAAACATGAACTTCTGTTATTTAAGAAATTGAAATAATCTCAGCAAATTAATCCTTTCTCTTCCTAACATAAATAACAAATGGCTGAAATGAAGAAGTGACAAACCAATATGATATGCTCCTGGAGCAATGCATAAATCTGGCTAGAAAATACACAGCAAGAACAAAGATAAAAATAATTTGGGACTGGGAAAAAGGTAACTGTACAGAAAAGCAGTAAATGCTTAAACCAAAACTTCCATTTATTTCAAATACTTGCTTAACTTAATTTTCTAATATAAAATCCTTGCAAGGTATCTCAAAATAAAATCAAGCCCAAAGTCTAAGAGGAGCAAACAGCACTTAAAAGCATATCCGGACTGGATACACTTAGAAACCAACAACTGCAGATTTCCCAGAGTTTCTGGCTGACATGGATCTGTTCTGTCCAGTGGCTAACTGGACAGAAAAGATGAATAGCTTGCTGTGCATACCAGAGAAGCTAAAGAGAAAAAAAGAGACACTAAATTCAATTACTAATAGTGGTGGTGATAATTAAAGAAATACAGTCAAACGAGCTTTTCTAAAATTACTAGGTTTTGATGATTTCTGTTCAAAGAAAAATAGTGAAATTAAGTATTTTGAGACTCTTAAATTTAAATATTGGTAAGTTAAAATAGTCAAGAATTGTAATTAAAGGTTGTTAAAGAGCTCAGCTTTAAGTGCTGAGATTTTTAAAGCAGGAACAATATAGTTAGTACTTTAAAATCCCTTCTTTTCTTATAAAAAGTTTACCTCCTTTTTTCAAAATACTTCAATAAAAAACATACTCAGAAAAATTAATACAAAATATATGTTTTCTACATGTATAAATCATTCATATATGAATATACATACGTTTCATACAGAAACATAGAATTCTGGATATTTTCTGTTTATTTTCAAATCACATTTCCGAACTTTTATGACGCAAAGAATATTGAAAAGAGCAGAGAGAGAGGTTAAAGAGTAAGAGAAATAGATGGGGGTTCCCTACTCCAACAGAGAGAGCTGAGTGCTCCACACATATCTGGTAAAACTTTGCAACATGAAATTACCATACAAATATTACTCAAGGAATAGAGCAAAAGCCTGAAAATGTGTTTGTGGAATTAAAGGCAGGTAGGGTGGGGAACTAACAGAAGTGCCAAAAGCAGAATATGAAAGCACATTAGGAAAATTATTACCAATATTCATTCTAATTGGAAGTTTACCTTCTTTCCTTCTGAACAGGAAGGTCTTGCGCTATCAGCTGGTCTTGATGTTTCTGAACATTCAGAAATTTTTCGTATGTTTCCTTAAATGTATATGGAAGAAGTATTTAAATATTAAAATTTTGCTAATTAAAACACACGTTTATGTAGTTTTACTCTTCAAACACTTGAAATACAGAGGTCAGAAAACAAGCACAGCTCTAACAAAAAAGAAATCATGCACAGTTCAAATTCACTGATTTTGAATTCTGCAACACTGTTTTTTACCTTCTTACATATGCTTGTAAAAAAAATTCTCAACTGTATACAGAAAGACAACTATATTTGTATAATGAATGCAACTCCAAAACATACTGCACAGTAATTTCATCAGTGCATTCACATTTTGGTTTGACGTCTTCAAAATACTGGCAAGGTTTAATACTTAATTTTAGTTAGGATTTTTGCACATTTAGAAGTATCAGGTTTACTGGCGGTCTGTATCAGTCACAACTTCTTACCCTAGCATGTCTACATAGACTCAAAGTCGCACATTTACCATAGTATGAACTTAGGTTCTTTCAATATGTAGATCTACCTTGAATTTTCAGTATTTTTAAATGTTTTCTCAAAATTCTTAGCTAGGTTATTATTTTCAAACAATGGCAAGACAGTGATTTAGTACTTCAGGGAAAAAAGTGGGAAAAAAAAAGGAGAAAATAATCAAAAAAGTCACAGTAAAAACATTACAGAAGAAACATTTTAAATAAAGTACTTTCAGGGTTTTTTTCAGTTCAGAAACTTATGAAGACTATTTGTTCTAAAATATAACATCTAATACTCTTAATCACATCAGTGATCCAAATGCAAAGGTAAATAGGAGTATTTGGAGAAATAATTATAAATTATATTGAAACAACAGGACAGTTGTACTACAACCAAGAACTTCTATGCCAAATAATTTACTTTCCTTTATGAGTGAAATATAAAGCTTATAGTCACTTTCCTATACCACACCAATATGAGTTTTTGCAAGTACTAGAGAGAAACAACAGTGTTTGAATTAGTGGGGACAAAAAACAATGGTTTGGGGTTTTTTTATTTGTATTACTTACAAAAAAACAGTAAAGGAAGGAAACATGAGACAGCTCTGTCCTGTCAGATACTAACTAATGAAATATTAGTTCTTAACATAAAACTGGGATTTTTTAATAGGATGTAGAGAAATTTCTGCAACAGCTTAAAAATAACCCCAAAATAGAAGCCCTTTACTAAGTTATAAACACCTACTGTTCAAGCTGATTTTTTCTCTAATATAAAATACACCTGCACATACACTAAAAATATTTGTGCTTAAAATGTATGAACAAAGAACAGATTGTTATCTGAGCTGCATTCAGAGCACTTAAATAGAGACAACTCTGAAGTCTCTGACGCAGGTCAATGATGACATTTTTAATGGCACAAAATATTTTTAAAATAATTCCGCAGTTAAAAATCCTGAAGCACAAAATAATTCACCTTTGTGACAACATGAGAATTCATGTATTACAGTAGTAAGACTTTCAAAAATCTTTTATTTTTCATGAGATAATGTATCAGATAGGAACTAGAAAAAATTTTCAACTTAAAGTTTATTTATCTTCAAATACAGACAACGTTACATAAAAGAGCAGAAATCCTATTTTCAAGTATTTCCAAACTTCAGAAATATAACTGTAGTCCTCTAAGAAAAGATATGGTATTATTACTGTGGGGAAGATTTAAGTCACATCACTCTAGTAATCTTAACAACTCCATTCAGAACTGACCATTAGGTTTCAAAAATTACTGCCTATACATTAAAAGCACCGAGAGTATGGGCTAGAGAGCATGAGAGCTCCCTGCACCAGGCAGTTTTTTTGTATCTGTAGTTAAGACATGGAAAAGATTAAGTATGGAAACTTCTGCTTGGGACCACAGAGGGAGGGAAGAGAAGGGGAAGGAGGGCTGTGCCCATCCCTCAGCAGGCTGGGGAGAGCTAAGCTGGAACAGTCTTAGAGATTGGATCTGACGAGCTCCATGAGTTTCTGCATTTGAAGAAGTCAAACCAGGCACAAAGATGATATTTTGGTGCCAGATGCCTAAAAGAGGTACTGGGTTATTAGGTCTCATAAATGTGTAAGGAGGTTTTTCATCTTAGTGCTACTCTTGACTTACCTCTTGCCTTCAAAGGCAGAGGGTATCAGCGCTCTACCTGCAAAAGCAGTTTCCTGTCTGCCTCCTCACAAACATCAATCCTCCTCTAATGCATTCTGGCATACATTTTTATTTATTGATATGGTCAGCAAAAATACATGAACAGGAGCTCAACACAGCTACAGTTCTTTTAAAAACGAACACAGGGAGGTAATCACAGTTGTGACCTTAAGACAGACTGACTACAGTCAGAATTGCGTCTGAACAGCAACTCAAGTATTTTCGGGTAACAGGACAAGTTAAAAGAAGACTTCAGGATTTTGTTGTATTTGGAAACTATTGATAAAAACGGGCAAATAAAACAAGGTACGGTTTACAACCTACCACTCTTTAGCCTCTGAAATTGTCAGTTACAATGACAAAAAGCTTTAGAACAGCTGCAACAATAAAATTTTCCTGAAGACCCTCCCTAAGTAATCCCAAAGAACACCAACACTCCACAGCCTGTTTAAGTTCTAAGAACATGCACTTTTAAGAATTAAAATGATCTCTTTAAACTGTTCTAGTTAAATTACAGCAATCATGTCTATTCAGACAAAGAACCCTTTACACAGGAGATGAAGTCAAGCAACATTGAAAAGTAGCATTTTAAAGTAATTCCAAGTGTAAGAGAAATGTTAAATATAATTTCCTACATATACGTATTTCTGGCAATGAAAGTGGACTTGCAACTCTTATAAAATATAAGTACTAAAAAAAAAATAAAAATTCATGCATGTATCTAATCTCTGTATAGAAATAAAGCCAACAGACTGAAAGAACCACTCACGTGTAAAGTATGTGGATGAGCCTTTGCAAAATCAGGAATCACATCTAATGCCCAATAATTTATCTGACAAATCTTCACTCCCCAACAGCTAAAGAAAGCTTCTGAAGACACACTTGCTTTTTCAAAGCTGGCAGGTGAAGATTTTACTAATCACTTGAGGATTCAATAGTCCAATTCATGACTGTACACATCTGTGTGTCTTGTAAACTCAGCTATTACACAATCAAAATAGCTGATTTTACAAGATTGACTATGTACTGAAACGCTTCCAATTTCTAATAGAGAGATCAAATTTCAGATCGCTACAAGGACACTTATAATAAAAAAAATATTTTACTCTGCATTAAAATATATGGAAGAAGTGAGCAAACGAAATCCTAAAAGAGATTTTTATGGGGGGAAAAAAATTCTATTAACATTATAGTTAAGATATGCTGCAGAGCCCACATTTTACCTCAGTTTGCACTTTGTTTCTCGTGTTTTGAGTTCAGAATACACTTTGCAAGGTTTTAACTTTTGGAGTATTTTTGAGAGTCTGAATGCTCAGTTGTTAGAGCGTTTACCTCAATCCACAAGCCCCGATTTCTAAAAAACGTACAAGAAGCATGATTACATGGAATTACTATTTTCCTGTATACAATGGTATGAAGATACCGTTTTGTCTTGCACTGCACATTACAAAACTGCTATTATTCTAAAAAACTTTCAAGTGATTATCAAATGTACTATCAAACTTTTGTGAAATGCGATAAACATTCATTTGTGTATCAGAAGAAAAATAAATTGTCCTCTTCCCTACAGCTAAACTTTATTCAACAAGCAGAACAAAAACAATAAGGCATATAACAAATATCTTGTATGATAGTTCATTTCATATTGAAAGCCAAATATGCACACTGGCAAATATAAAACATACAAGGATAGGTTATTTTCTAAGTATTTATTTATCTTTATTTTCTAAGTGGGCAATATTATTTATTAGCACTAAACAATAATGATATGTCCAGTTACATAACTAAGAAGTAATAAAATTCAAGTTCCACATGAGCCTATGTAGTAATTAATGGCATGTAAGTTTAAGCTAAATAATATGTTTATCCTGTCTATTAGATTTAATAGCAATTTAAGAGACATCCTCAAATCGGATTGATTACTTACACTAGGTTGTATTAACATACGACTCCTTTCTGGACAAGTTAATTAGCTTTGAGACTTAAGAATACATTTTGTTAAATACATTGCATTAAGGTTAACCACTTATTAGTTTAATAAGTGGTTAAAACAATGTTGGGAATTTCATGCAGATTTTGGCTTTCATTTGGCTGACTTAAAAAAAGCCCCTGTTAAATCTCACTTAATGGATTTACATTTATAGAAGCCTATTTAATGAAAATATTCAGAAACAGTTGAAGAACACTCAAGTATCCTATACTAATGAAAAATGCATTTGTCAAGGCCATTTGTTTGAAGGCGGTTGTCACGCTCTTAGAACCAAACGTGCACTATACGTTCAGAGATTTCCAAGGCAAGCTTGCATACTCTATTGGCTAGGAAGAGCTAAAAATAAACTTGTGCTCCTTGTAAAATTTGTAATTTCTTCATTATGATGGAATGCAACAAAACATCTTGCCCTTGGGTTGCTCTGTTTCAGCCAAAACAAATGCAAATGGCTTGTCAGATGACAGCTGTTTGATAAGGCTCTTCTACAAGACCTGCATGCTTTACTTTTTTCCGTGAAACTTGGGATGAAAGGCAGAAGGCAGGAAGAGAATTAATGTAGCATACAGTCTAAAGGCAATGCTACAACCGTGATTAAGTAGAAAAGTTAAAAGGCAGATTTTCCACAGCCTTGCTGTGTGCAACCCATCCGTGTAACAAGTTGACAGGCCTAGCGCGTCAGCTCCATCATCCTCTCCGACAGCTAAAACGCAGCATTGCATCCCTTTTCAGAGAAAATTTGCGTCTGCACCATGAAGCGTTGTACATTATTTCTTAGCACTGCAGGGGGCTCAAGTCCATATGGAACCTTCACAAATATTACCACAGATCAAACCAGCGGCGTTTCGAGGCAGATTTGACATACCTATTTAAATGAACAGCAGGGGTCCTCGGGCTGCCTCGGGCTGTGCAGGAGAAAACCTCTGTGGAAAGCCTATGCTGCAGCTCCATTACTCAGCAAAGACACTCTCTACATTTATCATTCATTTCATTTCTGCCAGGGCAAGAAGCTCATTTGCCCAAGGTCAACAACAAAAAAAAAAAAAAGGGGAAAAAAAAAAAAAAGTGGGGGTGTTTTTTATTCTCCCAAAGAAATAAATGTACCTGACAGGAGGGGATTTTGTCCTTTGGGTACACAGAACACAAATAAATATCAGATCATTCTAAGAAAAACACTATACTCAGTAAAGCTGTGCACTGAATTTGTGACCATAAAGTTTTTTTTCCTGACAACTGACTAACCACAGAACTAACTTCTTAAAACTATCTAATGAGGAAACAAAATCTGACATGAATATCCAATTAAATATTTCTGCATTATAACATTATACATTATTAATGCTTTTGTCTTCTATAAGTACATATAAGAAATATTAATGCCTTTCCATAGACTCTTCTAAAGATGCAGATAATGCTCGTGATCCTGATGGTCACAGATATGAAAGGTCTGTTCATACTCCATGTCAAGACTCAGGGTCTAGTGGTGTTCTATTAGATACAGCTTTTTTCATAAAGGTAAAAGATGCAGATCCTTTACTCCTGGAACCATATTAATCAGAAAAAGCCTTAAGTTTGCATGAATAGAACTATCTTAGAAAAAATCAATTAAGCAGTTTAAATGCAAATTTTCTTCACACTAAATGTCAGCACAAATAACATTTCCTATAGCTTCGCCCTTCACAGAGATAAAAAAAGAGAACTATTTTTTATTCTTCCATGAACT
This sequence comes from Sialia sialis, assembly GCA_009812075.1. Classification (NCBI taxonomy): domain Eukaryota; kingdom Metazoa; phylum Chordata; class Aves; order Passeriformes; family Turdidae; genus Sialia; species Sialia sialis. The sequence continues at coordinate 63,963,836 of VRYO01002772.1, read as the reverse complement.
TTGAAGAACTAGCCATTTTTATTGTATGTGCATTCTCCACCACTAATTTTTGCCAGCAACCAGATACAGCTCACAGGAAAGCATTCAGACTATTCAAAACCAGTCCACAGCCAAAAAGGTAAAATGAACCAAAAATTAAATGAAGACTGTTACATAGTGTGCTCTCCTAAACGTGACACAAAAATGCTCATAACAATGAATATTGTGACACAAAAATACACATTGCATGTAGCTTCAGTGGTGATATTATGGCCCACTGTGAAAACATAACTAAACTCAGGAGCTCCTGAGTGGCACCTCTAGAATAACATGCACTTGACTGGGAGCTGACATTATTTATTACAGATAACATACTTACATGCATTAATGAATAATAGGACTGCTTGCCAGTATAAAAGAGGAAGTGAAATGGTCGCCCATCTTCTCCCCACTGGATTTCTAGTGGAAGGCAAGATTAAACAAGAAAGCAATATCAAATCACTAAAAAAAAAAAATCCCTTGTATTTAACTGCAGTTATAAACTTCTTTCATAATAATGCCTGTCCTCTTAAATATCAGAGAACAAAGATACTTTACAGGTTTTCAATCTGCCTGGAAATCTACTACTTTAGACAATCTTTTTTTAAACTAATCTCCCTCTGCAGTTATAATAAAATATTTAACATTATAGGTGTAAATAACATTTTACATAAGGAAATCCCTCATGTATAACTCTAAAGACTGTATAGGTGGCATTACAAATAGAAATACACATTTTAGAGTAAAAAGCAGTACAAAGTAAGAGACAACTGAAATCTACATTGAAAATTGAAAGATGAAAGATAAGCAGCTCTGGAAAAAACAGTGCTAAAACAAAGAAGGTTTTTATTAGCATAATACATCTAAGCTAAACTAAGTATGTGTACAATTGTCTTTTGTGGGCAACAATTCAGAACCTGGGTGATTTCTTTTGTATTATTACATTTGGGATATTTAAATACACAGACCTATCCTACATTTTACATAATTAGTTCAGCTAGAAAACAAATGTAGCATATTAATTCAGCATATCCAGTGTGTTTTATTCATTACAAAATGTTATTTAAAGACAAATATACTTCAACTTCAGAGAAAAGGGCAAACTTAGATAACATAACAAAGATCTCTTTCAAATAAAGAACAATTACAAAAATAAAAATCTGAGAGCTTTTCACAAATTGAATTGTAGAGAAAGGCCCAGGCATATTATCCAGTAAAAGCTGCAAAACTCAGCAGAAAAGAAAGAATACAGAGGAGTTTTACCCACATATACTACTAGTGGACTGTGTGATTTTCCATATATGCAGTTGTGAAAGCACATTTTGTTGGAAAGTTTTCAGAACAGTATTTTCAAAGTATAAATTTAAGTTTTTGTACTTCAAAGTTATCAAAGATGCACTACATAGACAAGACAAAGGTGCCTTAAGAGATACTTATTGAAAGTGTTATTTTTAGATGTAAATACAAAACTATACATTTTTAGTAATTTGTACAGTCTTCAGGATATAGTTAGCATTTCAAAGAATTCTTTAGTCCTGAAAGCATATAGAATAGTAGTCTAGTTCTTTCATAAAACAGCCCTTGCATTTTAAAACTATTTAAAGTTTAACTCTCTCCTAGCCTTTCACTTTCTACTTTTTTACTTCACAATACAGGAAAGTTAAAAAGTAAGGCATGATAAAATTTGAAAGTGTCAGATAGTTTAGACAGCCTTCCAAAGACACAAAATCCCCCAGCCCGCCCCCCAAAAAAGTATAATTATTCCAGCAGCAGGAAAAAGGAAGGAAAATTGCAAGATTTTAATGATAATCAGAAATGTTTATCTGAGACCTGATAGCTCAGATAGAATTTCACAGCCATACTACTAGTTCATACAAAATACTAGTCAAAAACACAACAGGTTTTGACCTTATGTTGTACATGTTCTATGTAAAATGAAATTGTTGATTTCAGTGAACTGACCAACACTGGCATATCACTGACATCTGGGACTTTAGACAGCGTCTGAGGAGCAAGACCAAAGACAGACATGCAGAGTTAGGACTTTAAGTCAAAGAACTGATTAGAAGAGGTTCCGCTCTGCCTATTATTCCAAAAAATTCAAAAGTCTCATCTTCTAGAGCAACAAAGTTGCAAAGAAAATTTTTCATTTAAAAAATGACTGTTTCATAGGTGATAGACAGTTCTGACAAAAAGCTACTGAATTTAACAAAAGGTTTTCTTGTAACTTCAAGAGATTATCCACATCATTCTATTTATTGCTTATTTTTAAACAATTAAAAAAATTTATCTTAGTCAGTTAATGTAACTTCTGAGAAGATCAGTGGCACTCCAGAACAGACCAATAATTTTTATCCTGAAACACAGAATATCAGAAGAGACTTTTACTGCTCATGTCTTAGTAGCCATTAGGGACATAGGGAAAAGAGCCAATCCATAAAAACAAGAAATTCTATATAAGCAACAATTAGAAATAATAAAATAAATATCTAAGAACACTTACTTCTCTGCTCTGGAAAAACTTCATTAGGATGCTGCAAATAAATAAAAAACATCAGCAAAAGGAAAGAGGCACTCAAAGTATCATGCTACCGTTATTCAGAAATGTAACAAGAAAACCTACCTTCATCACAGGTCTGGCTTGCTCGTCAAATAAGCCAGAAGGAAAGAGATAGGCAATAGCTCTCTGAAAACAAGAAGAAAGATCTTATATGTGACTTTTTCCCCAAAAAAGCATCATCAAAACATTTCTTGCTTTCTTTCTTATGCAAACAATAGCAAAACATTTGTACAGTAGGCAACAAAATCAGTAAGAAAACATGCCACATATGTGGTGTAATGAAAAGAAAAGCAGATAATTTCCTCTGGAATCCTCAGAAGTAAAACCTCATTCTGAAGGCTGTACCCTGCTGCATCAGAATGACTGAACTTTCCTCTGCCAAATGTAGTAGAATTTTATAGAATGCATTTATCATAACTTGCCAGAACTACTCAAGTGCAAAGACCACCTTTACACACGGTGATTTTCCAGTAAAATTTCAAGTGCTGTGAGTTCCAGAGGAAATCACAACACTTATCTATTTATCTTTCTGAAAATATAAGTGCTTGCTAACAGTGCCTACTGACAGACCAAGCATAAAGATTTTATTTAAGGCAACATGAAAAAGCCAAATTTTAAACATTTGGAATCCCACTTTCTACAATTTCCAAACACAGTTTCCTCAAGTCTAAAAAGTCATGTTTGTTGTGGCAGTAATATCTATTTTACATAGCCTAAATAAGCATTTCATTGATCATTGCATTTCGAAACAACTGTGAATCACTAAAATCTTTGCTGAACTTGAACTAATTGCCCAGAGAAGAAAGACTCAAGTGACGTCCTTTTTTTTTTCCTTAGATATGAGCATTATTTGCAGGTATCCTTAGATATGAGCATTATTTGCCTATGACAAAATGAATTTAGTATATCAATATTCCAAACCATTCTGGCCAAAATGTAAGGCAAAGCACCTTACAAAGCCCCATGACACACATTTCTATTCAACATCTTACTCTCCCTCTTCAATGTAAGTAAACCGTAATTAAATAATGCAAAAACATGCATTTGACAGAGCAGTTTTTTTCATTTGTTTTTAAAAACAAACCAGAAAAAGCTAGCCACTAAAAGCTCCCAGATGTAAGAGTCTGGCAAGCATAGCCAACTTCAGAGAGTGCACAGTAGATCTTCAGACAGAAATACTGTGCTTGTACAGTAAAATGGAGCAACCAAATAAACCCTTCTGGCAGAGGTCTCATTTATATTTCCATTAGACAGTACAGAACAGCAGAATTACAATAAAATCTGAGTTTAAAATCTTCTCTCAAGAAGAATGGCTCTTTGTTAGTTAGCCTACCTTAGGGCTATTACTCGCTGATAATTTTTTCCATATACTTGGAGTGGTTTGTCAGAGCTTCAACAGATTTAATATGCATGGAGTGTAAAAGACCTAACCTATTACTTTCATTAATCCCCTACTGGCATTCTGAACAGAAATTTTCAGAATTCTGAAGCAAACAAAAGGCTTAACTTGATTTTATAAAATGGCAATTTTGTTTCTCTTAGTGACTACTGTATTCCCATTTGTTAGTCAATGGGCATTTTATGCATACACACAGTAGGTGAACACCTATTTATGAACAAATGGGGATTAATTATAATGACAAGTGAGAAATCTACTGTGAGCCAAATGATGTTAAACCAACACCTTATATAATAAATTAAAAGAAATTACTACAGGGTCCTGAGACTGACTGTGTGTGTACTTAAGACATAATCTTTATATAAGCATTTCCAGAATCTCAGCCCAAACAGTTACTGTAACTATGACACCTTAATAAATGCCAAATATAACAATTTAATGTTTACTATGAAAAAGTAGCTGCCATCATTCTACTTCTGGGAAAATTTATTTTATGGTTAAGTGTCACTAAGTACACTCATGTCTTTCACACTACAGCATGAACACATCCTGTATTAAGAAATCCTAGCACCTACTGTCAGGTGTCCACACAACAACTAACAAAAGAATGGCTCATTTTATAAGCCTTTTTTTTCTCCATTTTGTAACAACAAAAAAATTAGTCTTCCTGACTTCTCTCTTTTTATGGAAAAGTAATCAAGGATGAACCATCCTGGAATGCAACAGATTCCAGTTCAGCTTTATTCAGAAGTTTCTTCTTAATTTTACATAGCTAGGTCCTCAGGCTGTGCTTTACCAACTACATAGAAAGTCAGACTGCCTCTAGGGAACTTCATCTACAGAAGCTGATTTTGTCTATGCAAATGTTTCATTTTTGTAGAAATCTTTTTTAAAAAGCCCTGTACTAGCAATATAAAAAGGCAGTGGATCAATCTGAGGAATTACATCAGAATTAGTCTCTCCAAACTGCAGAAGAAGCACATAACCATGAAATGATTTTCCTGAAATCTTTTTAAAGTGTCTGCAGATATGGAACACAGATTTCCTTTCAGGAATCTCCAGGTTTCAAACCAAAATTCCATAGAGAATTAATTGCACACGTCGCATTTTCCTGAACAGAAAAAGCAGGTGAATGTCTCTCTTAAAACTTTATAATCAAGCTGTAAATGCTAGCAGTAAAGTTGCCAAGAAACCTTTTACATTTAACTGCAGTTTCCCTTTCCAGGAGTGGTTTTCACCTCAAGGGTCCTAGCCAATACCCTTTTTTTAGTACTTATTTGGACTTGAACTCCAGATTAAAGAAATTGTTGTGCTGAATATCAAGAACTACTTTCTCAATGTCATCATGTCAGCTAGAAGATACATTTCCCCCACTCTAGACTCCATAGGTTCTGGGACTGCTATTTTACATTCTGTTTGTTAAATCACACTGTTGCCACAGTCCTTGGAAATAAACCATTACTTTCTAAAAAATGAATAATTAAACATCCATAATTATTTTCAGCAGAATCACAATTAAAAAACCTGGTACCTAATAACACAACAGTGTTTCCAAAAATAATTACATAAATTACTTTGAAAAGGTGTAATGGGGTACAGTCTGCTTCCGCTATGAGTTACTAAAAAAAATTGAGTCATGTCTTTCCAGGATTTGAAAATCTTTGCTTTTGAATTTCACTGCTGATCCACACAGAGAAGAAGAAAATACCCAGTAGCCACACCTTTAAAAACAGCAGATCATAATGAACACGTTAGTAACAAGATAGCTTACATCTGACATTTCTTAAACTTCACAGTTCATAAACTTAACTTTCCTGAACCAAACTAAAATAAATCCTGTTATATCATCATTTGTTGAGGGATCAGAAGAGCCAATATACTGCTCACAGGACCAAATGTCTTTCACTTGCAGCTTGAATTCAAGCCAGTTGGAATAAAAAGTACAACCCTCCATCCCTATTAAGCAAAAACAGAGAAACACAAAAATCTGGCAGTCCTTCAAACATGCAAACCAATTAATTAAATAATGTGTCCAGCAACCCAAGTGTATGCTGTGCAAATTCAGCATACCTGCCACACCCTCACCTCTCCCCTTCCCTGTGGATGTTGCACATCCTGACGTCTAATCCTCTTCCCTTCCTAACACCTCCCTACAAGCCCAGGTGTTTGCTCACTTTCTCACACATCACAGACTAACTGAATCAGGTAAGTTCAGCTGGATCAGTAAGACTCAATACTTTTGCTTTTTTTCCCCCAATGTCTTGAGAAACTAGGAATTCAATACTTTAATTCAAATAGAGTTGGTTGAGTCATACTGGAATAGGACACTTCAACAGTTCAGTTCTTCAATTGATCTTGCCCATTTTTATTGAAGCTCAAACTCAAAACATTCCACTAATTCCCACTGCTCAAAATATGTGCAAAGATAGTTATCTAAGTAACATCCACCAAAGGAAGGTATTTTAGGGAAAAGGAAAGAAGAAAAAAAAATTTAAAACTAAAACAAACACCACCTCTACCCTGGGGGCTCCTTCGCAGCAGCACCCTTTTTGGCAGCAGGCTCAAGAATCCAGCTCATTCCTTTTAAAATATACACGAAATTTTAATCATCAAAACACTGAAGTGAGAAGTGACACTTTATGCCATAACATTTTAATGAAACACCTGAGCAAAAGCTGTTTCAGCTTCTACTCCTCAACTTGATCACACGAGAGCCACTTTGCTTCTTAAACTGTGCCTCTTGAATCACATCATTTAGTCACTGTACTTCATCACTTCTCAGACCAAAATGTTTTCTGGAACAGCTGTTTTCCTTCTAACCACACTAGCAGTATTCTTTAACAGTTTTCAGCATCCAAAATCCAGAATATCTGGGATAAACCCAGGAATGAAAGAAACAAAAAAGTTAACTCTGAAATATTTCTTTTTTATTTAACAAGACAGACAAACCACAACCCCCACCCTCTCCCCCCCAAAAAAGTGACACAACTAAGTTTATATTGCAAAACAAACCCCTTCTCTAGCAACTAACTACTCAAATTTATTGAAACCAACCCATCACTAATCATCTAAAGCTGAATTCTAGCTTGTACAAAAAGAAGTTTCAAGTTCAAAGCAACACACCATTTTAACTCTATCACTTGAAAAAAAACAAAACAAGCAGAACAATCCACTGTCATCATTATATGAAAAACCCCATCTTCTTTTGACATTACATTATTTTTATACTGGGTAATCACTTCCAAAATGAAAATTAATGTCTTGTCATGAGCTTGCAGAGCAAAACAAAACCCCAAAAAATGTATTGAAAGAACCTGTCCTTATTTCTATCTTCATTTCATTTTTTCAAGATATGGAACAGAATAAGAAAACGTTAAAAAATACAGCAGCCAGCAGCTCAGATTGATGTGGAAATTAAAAAATACTGATGTAGAGTTTGCTTCCACTGGGAAAAAAATTAAAAAGAGTTGAAAAAAGCATTTGAGCTTCAACTATTTAAATAAATTCAAAATCCATTATTTATTGTAAGGACAATGCTGGACAAGACACTCTTCTTGCAGACAACAGACAGTTCAGAAACACATTTTGTACCGAATAACATTTCTGACATTTCACATTTGCCAACATTCATTCATTTCTAATACTCTGTGTTACTAAAATTTGAACATTATTTAGAAATGAGATGTGCCGAGTCACCTTTAAAAGCAACTGAATGCAAGCAATTTTTCATGAAAGAAGCCTTAATTTTTTGAAAGAAACCTTATGAGGAATTAAGTTTTTCAACATTTAACATTTTCAAAGTTAACCTAACCATTTTACTTTTCTAACAGTATAAATGCTCGTAGACAAAAACATATATTTTATATTCAAATTATTGCATCTGCTTGACAACAATCTATTAGGTCATAAGACAGACAACAAGCAAAAATGAACGCAGATCTTCAGCTTTTGAGTTTTACTAACTCTTATGGGGAAAGAGTATTGCTTTATGATGAGCTCGCATCTGAGCGAGCATTTAGTGACTGCATAAAAATGAATAATAAAAATACTGGCATATAAATAGGTCATGAAGCTTAAGACACTCTTCTTGTATTAATCTTACTTAGATTTCTGGGCTTTAAAGTGGAATATCACAGAACTGACAGTGGAAAATGACTTTGGGCTGTTTACTACAACTGTAAGTTAAAAGTTAAATCACAAAATAAAAGGATTACAGGCTCAAACGGGGAAAAGCACTAGGTCAGGACTGCAATCTCTATTAATTAGGTATCCCAGCTGGGCAGTGGGTATGCAGCTGTTAACTTGATCAATGACTTACCTAAATGTCATCTCTACTGATTCGCTTATAAATTACCAGCAAGTGAGACTAATGTACAGGTGCTAATTTATTTAAACTGTTCTCTGCAGTTCTACATAGCTTTATAAACTGCATCTGGCACCTAATGTTAGCTGTCAGTTGTACTTAGACATGCCTGTCCTAACGACTCTGTTCATTAGAAATGAGCACAAATTATGAAATATTGTGAAAAATGATACATCAAATGGAATGGGCAAAGCAAATCAATTAGAAAAACTTCATAGCACATATTCACACATAGGAGAATAAAACATCCTAGCTTCAGAGTGAGGTCTATAATACCAATTAAAAAGCAATTGGTAGGCTCGTGCAGAGTTATATATCAATTTGCTGGATTTTTTTCTCCTCCAGAAATATTGTTGTAATGCACAACTTAACTTTTCATTCCTAAATAAAAGCACCAATAAGAGGCAATTCTGCTTCCATAACATCCAAGGATTAGCAAGTAAGTCAACTTATTTTGCTGTTTTAAAACTTCACAAGGTTTAGCTTTTACTCAACTCTACCTAAAACTCCAGTGAAGGACAGAATCCTAGGATGTCAACTTTTGAAATACATGGCAAAGACTGATTAACAGCAGAAGACATGGAGGTATATAAGTACTCATCAGAAAGAATTATTGCTGTTCAAAATGTAAAGCTTGGTAATTCTCCTGCCAGTGCTTAAGGAGCTTTTATATTTTTATAACAGAAATTTAATTATGCATAGCAGACACTATTACACACTCTAATTATTTCCCAACACCTGATGGAATATGAAGAAATCAAACCGCAGCTACTCAGTATCAGCAAACAAAACAGTACTCTTTTGGCTCCACTTCTCCATCATTTCAGAAACAGTCAGTAAAGCAGTCCCATACTTGTCATCTGCACTGAATTTGTAAGAGCTAATTTTCAGAATGAATCTGCTTTTACTAATGGTAGAGCTCAGTTAATGTTCTGCAAATGATCGTAGTGCTGTGGATTTATAAAGAAGAAACCACTGCATAGATATGGTCATTTTGCACTTCTTGCAGTCTTGCTTTCTAGAAGCCTTCTCCCTAGACCTTGTCAAGAAAGAAAGGAAACCAGACTACTGATTAATTTCCTATCATTAACCTTTCAGGCAAACTGAACTATCGGCATCATCGTTGTACTGTATTAACATGGGAGGTATTCCAGTGGTAGACCAGTGCATGTTTGGTTTACAAGAAAGTAACTCAAAAAAATAAAGATCATTTAAGAACAGAAAAAAACCACCTGAAAAATACATGGAAAGGAAATTTTATAGCTTGCAGAGAAATAAAATAGCCAATGTAAAGTAACAGCCTGGTATTAGTGCTGACCTCAGTAAATACCTTTACTGCCAAACTTACCCACTTACACTGAGACTGACAGGGTCTCTGCACTGGCACTTGTTTGTAGAAGGGCAGAGAGATTTCTACATCTCTGCATGTAAGCAGATGCAGTATCAGTGCACTCACAAAGCTTGATTTCTAAGGATCTGTGACGCGAAGTCAAGCTGCCTTTATGGATTTTCTGATACCTGATAAAACTCAAGTCTCATTTCAGCCTTTTCCTCAACAGGCTATTACTCTGGATCACTTAACCTTGCTGCCTATTTTTAGAACTTAGTTTTGAAGCCTGTCAAACATGTTGAAATGAGCCTGTATCACAACCTATAGATTTCTTGGCATAAGCAGACTTCCAAGACCTCTCAAATGGACACAGCCATGCAGACAGAATTTTGCCGCTGAGAGAGGCAACAAACAAACCTCCTTGCCCTGAAAAAAAACTCAACCCTGGACACTTCTTGCTTTGCACTTAACACATCACTACCTTTATCCTAAGGGCCCTGTGGGCACACTGGGCTGCCTTGGCTACAGCAGTAGTGCTGCTGCTGTGCAAAGAAAAGTTTGGCCATGAGACTTTACGCAGCTTCACCTAAGAGTGAATGTCACCAAATGACATCTCTCCTTCTACCTCTGATGTACGATATAAGACAGATATGACAGAAGTGAAGACATAAAAAAAAAAAATCCATGCAACAAAACATTTTGAGTGAAAGGGAGCTTATCTTCACATGAGCCTAAATGACAGAGAGAAAGAGGAGGCCACCCATCTGCCAGTCATGAGAGGGAATGACAACAGAACAGTATGTTCATAGATACTGATATGAGCTTAAATTCACATCTACATTAAAATCCTCAAGCTAAACCAGTGTATTGGTTATAAAATATCCTATAAAATTTAATATACATTACCAGCAACCACAGTATCACACAAGAAAACCCTAAGTATACACAGCAGGTCAAATTGTGAGCAAACGTTTTGAAATGCTACATAAACCTTTACAGTGCCTCTTACAACCTCAGATCAAGAGGATTATCCATTAGCACTTTTTAAAAGAACCTACTGTGCTTTAACAAAATATAGTATACAGCTCTATGCTGGTATGTCTGACCTCACATAGCAGCAGAAGTAGAATGCCTATTCACAATCACAGTTGCAATGTTTGCAATGTATAGTAGAATTCTTGCTTATTCTGACAGTTTTATTAAAATTCACAGAGAGCTGAGGGGCTCATGCTGAAGTAAAGCGCTTTCAATATCTGAAACTCCATAGTAAATTACTTCTCCAACAGAGCAACTGTACTTACATCAATATCTTCTTGGGTAAAAGTTTCTGGATCTTCTCCCATCATGTTGGCTAAATGTCTCTTTCCTAGGTTGAACTCTTCAATCTGTTTTTTAATAAATGCCTCCGTGTACTTTTCAGGTCCTGAGGCTCTTGCATTTTTTCTCTGCACTGCTGTAGTGGTACAGATCATCCTTAATGTCTAACAAAAAAACCAAAATAAACAAAAAACCAAAAAAGTGAGATACTTATTTTGCATTTCTGGCATAGTGAGCTGTAAATAAAATGAATACATGAATACTACAGCAAGCTATTAATACCTATAACAAATTCAACACATCACAGGAATAAGTTATGAAAAGCTTTATTACTCATTAAACCATTTTCTTCCAACAGTTTAATGTCCATGAACAGATAAACACATTCTAAAATCTACATTTTCACACACTGCAATTAATTTAGAAGATTTTTTTGATGGAAAGAAACATAGTCTATCCTAAGTCAGGAACATCCTGCAAAAGCAAGGAAAAGCACTGATCATCATCAGAACAGAAAACAAAAATCCATCAGCAAACAAGCAGGTTTTGCCTTCACCTAAAGGCATCGCACAACAAAGTATGATAAGAACACGCAGGGCAGCTTCCTGGTGGCTTTCCAGAAGCCACTGACCAAAAACTGCTAAAAGTTCTGGAAAGGCCGAAGTGTGCTCCTTCCTTGTTTGTGGTGCCAGAACGGCAATTACCCTCTGATCTTTGCAGCACACAGGTTTGGTCTTACTTCTATCACGACAATCAGCTGTTAAGATGACTAATTTCACTGATGCTCTCTGCTAGACCAACAGGAGCTACACCGACAGAGCTGCAATGTCTCAATTCTGGCCTAGTGTCAACATTATGCACTATTT
>VRYO01002772.1:63903565-63950983 GCA_009812075.1 Sialia sialis | reverse complement strand
TGGATTCTTTAAGGAAAAAGGTGCGGCTTATAATCGTGAAATTACTGTAATTATTCTAAGAACTGAATGAGAACTGATTATTTGTGTGGTCGTCTGTGGATGTGTGGAGGGAGGGAATCACAAGAAAGAAAGCAATGTGAGACAGAAAAGCAAAGACAGAAAAAGAATCACTTCTCATTCAGAAAAATGCCAAGTTTTGTTTATCACACAGTACAATGAAAGACTTCACCCCATCCCTTCAACATGCCACGGCCAGGCTTTGTGAGGAGACAGTGCAGCCTCACAAGGCAGAGCTCCCATCTCACAGCTCACCCCTGCCAGCATTCTTTCCTCCACTCCCTTCACTCACCCTGTGCCAGCTCTGGCACAGGACTCCTCTGCAAGCCAGCTCAGCTGCCTGAATGTGGCAGAACACTAATTTCTGTTTCATCCCAACAGCCAGGCAACCCTCAGCCAAGCTGGTATGTCTGAGCAGTTCAGAGATCACTGAGAATTGCCAAAGCTGAACAAGAAGGTGGCTGAAACACTCAACTGGGAGGAAGAAAGTACAGGGGGAGTCCCTTCTTTACCTTTATTTCCTTGAGCAAACTATGAAATTGCCCCTGACACTCAGGGAGCTGCAGCCTCAGTCTACTTTAGCAAAACATTAAAAACAAATATATGCAGCAATGTGTGTGAACCAGTTAGGGTCATCATTACAAGGACTAGAATGAAGGTAGTATTCAAAATTATTCTATGTTCTCCAATTCTTGAGAATCGTCTTCTTCAGAGCACAATTCACACATGCTGAATATTTAGATGGATTTCACCCTTCTGAGTTCAGCTAATATAAATAAAACACTTTCTACCTTTCAGTAACTAACACAAATATAACAATAATCTCAAAACCCAGTTATAACCACAACAATACAAACATGTCTCATCAAAACAAGATTACATAAATGTATTTGCAAGGCAAACAGAAAGGCAACTCAAACTTGTACCTTCTGTTAGCAACATCAGTTAGCTGTGACAAGAAGCTTTTGGTGTTCTGCATTACGTGGTCAAGTCCTACATTAACAGGAAATGAAACACAGCTTTGCTTTGTACTTTCACAGAGCCCAGTTGGTATTTTGGACATCTGGCAGTCCAGGATGGACTGATCCAGCTTATCTAATTTGCTGCACAAATGTAAAGCTATTCATGACCAATTTACCCATCCATGCCTGTGTCAGTGTTTAATATACAAAACATAACAACTCTACTTGAAATTTCAGTTTGAAATTAAGACAACAATATGCTGCCTTAACCTGTATATAGCACATGCCTGGGCTGAAATATAGGTCCTGTGAATTCAATCGGGTTTGATACAGAAGGTAAAATAATCTTTTAATAAGTTCCCATGAGTGACCCTCTATACTTCTACCTGCCAGACAAAGATTTGCTTCTCAGGGTATGAACCTCAGGAAAGTAACACGTATCTCTGCTCAAAAGGATTTTAAAACAGGTCTAAGGTAGAATTTGGTGCTGAAGAGCCTGTTGCTGCCTCATACTCTCCACAGCTTATATATATGCAGCTCTTATATATGCAGTTCTAATCCTGGTTTGTCTTTTCCTTTTTCTTTTCTTTTTAATATTCATGTTTCCTGTGAGGAAACATTGACATACACAGAATTAAAAGAAAAATAATCAAAAATTTTAAATGTACACATTTTCCACAGGCAAGGCTCCTGTGATTTCCTTATAAAGCAGCAAGGAAAGCAAAGGTATCTCCATGTATTCCCTATTCTTCTCTCCTAGTCACTCCTCAGGAAAGAATTCAATTCATCTTCTAACTTGTCTTAATAGTAACTAATTATTTGTAATTCTTGTAAATGAACATATGATTCCTTATTACTTGTCCCAAAATAGCTTTCTCTCTGATATGCTTTACACAGAATACTCAAAAAAAAAAAAAGATTGCTTTCATCTTATTCCTGTCAATTTCTATTGTAATTTTCTCATTTTTGTCCTTCTTCCCTCAAGCTATTCATATTCTTCTCTAGTTTCAATTCGTCACTAATCAAAAGTCCCTGGACACACAAACTGTTCATAATTAGAAAACAGCCTCTTATGTAAATTAATATCTATTGTATTGGGTACCTCTTCTGGGATAAGAGCACTATTTCATGGGTGGCACGGGCAGAAACTGCAAAGCACAGCTAAATGCTTCTGGCATTTCAGTCAAACAAGAAAGCACGCTCCTCTACTTTGTGGAGGAAACCACAGAGGTTTGCATTCACTTCTCACACATTTCATAATGCATTACTGAAGACAGCAGCCTCACCATTTTTTTAAATAATAGTAATGCTTATTAACATTTTTAACAATGCTTGTGAAATAATACAGTCTTCCACCAGAACATGGGAAAAGGGAAAGCCTTTACTTCTTACGATTTATTGTGATTAACCCTTCCTTCCCAACTCCTTTCTGAGCAACTTAGAATTAAAACTGTTTGGCAAATCCTGATTTTACAGGGAAACCATAAACCTACAGAAAAATCAGTTTATGTTAAATCCGCCTTAAGAAAAAAATAAGCATTTTCAGACAACTTCAACTTCTCTGGCCTCCAAGAAGAGAAGTAAATAGGACTGTCTATTTACTTATCCTGTTCATTTTGCTTCACTTGAGTTACACGGATATAAACTAACCCAACTAACAGAGAAGTCAAGCTTTCTGTACTTTTGAGATGGGAGGAAAGGTAGAATGGAGTTAGATTTAAATTCAAGTCCAAAAGTTGTTCATTTTACATCAAGACACAGTTACAGAGACAGAAGATGACACAAATGACAAGGCGCACACACTGTTGCACCCTTCTCATGATTCTCCCATGCTCTAAGCTGGCAAGCTTCAATCACCTCCTTTAGAAAACCGACGCGTGCACAAACAAATTTGTACCAAGAAGTTCTCTCTGGGATAGGACATCACTAAGAGATATGGAACCGGACCTGTATAACTTCATCAGTACACAGCACTAAAGCTGCCCAGTGTCCAGTAATCCATCTACTGGCACAGTTGCTGCTACTGAACCCAGCAGACATGCAATATGGTCCTCTGTTTACTTGCTGCATAAGAGAAAATATTTTTTACATAGCAATAATACAGAATATAAATACTCAGAGCCATCCCAATTTCTAAAGAATTGCTTTTTCCTCAATAAGTGAGTTCTGGATTTCTAGAGTGCTATTACACGAAATGTGTTCTAATTGATTTATTTAAAACAATGCTGATATAATCTCAGATTTCAGCTGGCCTACAAACTAATTATGTGAACCAGTATCAGGTTATGTCTCAGAAGCAAAACGCATTGGAAAGCATCACAAGATGTTAGCAAATACGCGTAAGTGTGAAACCAGGTATAAAAAATAGCATCAAATCAAAGTATTTCATCAGAAGAAACTTTTTTTCGAAAATTAAGTCCCTTGGCAGGCAACCATAGAACTGCATCTCACCTGCTCAGAAAACTTACTTTCTGTGCATGTTTGACCAAATCTACATATTTTTTTGCTGTACACTGGGGAAGTAAAAAATAGCTCTAAATGTATCAATGCGTGGCAAAAGTCAGATGTGAATAACAGGGAACAGAATTCAGATCTGGTTGGTTTCAGGTTCATGTTTTCAGATACTACTAAGAGGCTTTTCAATTGTATCTTAGTTAACAATTCCAAAAAAGGCTTCTCTTACATTTCAAGCATGTAGCTCTAAAAGTCCATCACCAAAGTACTATCATCTCTTTCTGACATAAGTACATATAACATCTACAGTGATTTAGCTAAAGTACTCAACCCAATCAAATTAAATAGGAACTCTGAACTCTTCAGCTGAAAATAGCTATTCAGCACACCAGAGTGAATGACAGATAGTAACTTAACTAGACCCTTTTTTCTTCATAAACAGCACTACATCTCTGCCATTTGCTTATTGGAAGAATAGGAAACTACACCTGTTGCTCAGTCAATGCTAAGGGAACTGGAATTACAAAGTTCCTCTTCCATTTTGCCTCTCAATGCAAGAAACCTTAAAGTTAAAAAAATTAAATATTTTCCCCCATTAAGACAAGTAATGAACTAAACAACTGCAAGGGATTTTTAGGACAAGCATCATAAAAAATTTCTAAACAGTCAGGACAGGTAAGTATTTAATGTAAGAAGTTGTTATAGTAGGTCAGAACATAGATACATCAGCTTATACCCTGTTTTCAAACACAGCCTGTATCAGAGGCACAAGGACATGACAAACAGGTAGTGACAATTTTCCCAGGGCATTTGTCTGGTTTCCAGCAATCTGCAGGTGAGGCATGCTGGTATCTTCTTTTTCATGGTGCTCAGTGAAATTCTCTTCCAAGTTTCTCAGTTTCCTTTTTGCATCCACATAGATGCTTACCATCCTGAACATTCTCACCAAATAGTTCCACAGGTTAACTACACCTAATGGAAAGAAGATTCTCAAGGTTTCTGGGCCCTGTCTCCCATTAGTTCTCTTCATATCCTTTAGTTCACAGACAGCCAAACAATCTGTGCATAGCCACAGGCTTAGGCACTGATCCCCTCTCTGGGGGCAAGAAGAATAGATAAATGATCCCTCAAGGCCACTTCTAGTCCTACCTTCCTCTGTGACTCCTCCTTTGAGGACATTCTCTCATTTACAACACAAATCATTTTCAGCTAAAACTTCAAGGATGTGCCTCGCCAGGAAAACCAAGTTACTGTCATGATCATAACTTTCAACACAAGATAACCAAAGCAACACAAGCTATTCCAACTGAGAATGAAATCAAATATTAGAATACTTTCAGTTTTATTCTCTTTGTCATTCCTCGCACACTGTAAAAGCATGCATTCCTGAATGCTGCATAAAGAACTACCCACATGGGCACAGGTCTTTATCCCTAATGGGTAAAATTAATCTAGATGTAACCAATATAAATAGCTTAAATTGCTCCTTCCAGTATTCCATTTCATTTCCTTACTGCATCTTTCTTCTGTTACCCCATGGTTTGGTGTAGTTCAGTCACCAACAGCTCTTTAGACCATATCTTCCTGAATTACTTTGTAACTTGAAAGTTACCAGCAGGCCTTTTTATCCACTTGCTGGGCACTGATTAAACATACAGATAGGTGCATCAAATATCACAGCACAAATACTGACAGCAGATAAGCTTTTTGTGTTAAATGCCACTCAGCTGAACACCCCTATCCCCCCAAAAAATGATTCTGATTAGAAGCTACCTTACTTGTGGAGCACATTTCTCTCTCCACTACAGCTATTCAGAGACTTGCCCAGTGCAACCTGGCCCAGCGGGACATGCCCCTGCCCGTGGAGGAGGGCTGGAACCAGATGGTCTTTAAGGTCCTTTTCAATCCAAATCTCTCTCTGTGATTCTATGCTCCATGATCTACTCACCTGCTGACTGAACACCACGCACAGAATCACAGCATTGTCAGGGCTGGAAGAAACCTCTGGAGATCATCCAGTCCAACGCCCTGCCAACACAAGACCACCTGGAGCAGGTAACACAGGAATGCTTCCAGGTGGCTTTGGATTGCCCAGTCCCTGCCAACACCAATGTAAAGAAGTTCTTCTTCATGTTGAAGTGAAACTTCTTGTGTTTTAAGTTTATCATTTCAAATTATCAACCCACGACCTGCCATCTTCGGCGCTTTGCTCTGTTAATTCTAGGCTTAACCAAGCTCTGCTTCACCATCAAGGGAAGCAAACGCAGCTCACGGAAAGGACGACTTGAAGGCGGCACCAGCCCTCGACACTCCCCACGCAGCCCCGCCAGCCCAGGAGCAGAGGCAGCACACCCGGGGCCTCGCAGGCTATGTCTCCCCGCTCGGGGACACCCAGAGGGGACACTCCGGGGGGGACATTCCCGGCGGGACGCGAACTCTGGCCCCTCATGGCCCGCCCGGATCTCACCTGAGCGCGCGGCCCCGCGCCCCAGCGGCGGCACAGCCGCAGCACGCGCCCCACGGCCGCCGCCATCACCGCGGCGCTCCGCCCTCCCGCTGGCGGGCGGGGCCGGGGCCGGGTCCGCGCCTGCGCCGCTGAACGCTCGGGGCCGGCGCCGATTCTCGCTCCGTTGTGCCTCGGCATTCCTGGAATCCGGCTGTGTGGGACGGTGGTGGGTTATAGCTGGAGGTGCACTCACAGTGTCCACCAAATCAGCCGGACACCCCCGACGCGGCCTCCAGTCTCGGGAGGACAGCGCTGAGAGCGGGACTGCTGTATGAGCAGCGTGTCATGGGCGACAGCGCTGCTGTGGAGATTTGTAGAAAAAACAGATTTTACCTTAGCACTCATTTGTTTGGATTTTTCCCATGGAGAAAAGTGAAATCGAAGTGCAGAATCAGCTGGGTTGGAAAAGACCAGTGAGATGATGGAGTCCGACCCGTGGCAATCACCACCACGTCAGCTAGAGCAGGTCTCTGAGTGCCACGGCCAGTCTTTCCTTTACACCTCCAAGGATAGTGACTCTGGACAATGCCTAATCACTCTTTCTGTAAAGAAATTATTCCTAAAGTCCAATCTAAACCTCCCCTGGTGCAGTTTAAGTTCATGTCCTCCTGTCCTGTCGCTGGTTCCCTGTGAGGAGAGGCCGGTGCCCCCCTGGCTATGGGCTCCTTTCAGGTGGCTGTGGAGAGAGAAGGCCCCCGAGCAGCCTCTGATCCAGGCCGAACAACTCCAGCCCCCTCAGGTGCCTCTCACAGAACTTGTGCTCCAGACTTTTCTCCAGCTCTGTTGCCCTTCTCTGGATGGTGTATTTTAGAGACACAGCAGTCGTCTCTTGCTGGTGTCAATCCTGGCATCTCCCAAGGTGATGACAGTGTCTCTGAATGCTGAACCTTGGGAGATTGAGAGTGTTCCTAGTTTCTCTGAGTTACATAGGAAATACCCTTATAGGTGATAGGATTTTGTCAGTAGTTTTTTCTACCATGGGAGAAGTGGAAATTAATTAAAAACTGAATTTGAGAAGCTTATTTTTCTGTTAAGTTTATCACTGGTGGCCCTTGTGTCCCCTCATGCAGACGTAATAAAAATGGTTGTAAAAGAGGTTCTAAAAAAACTGGGCGTGGGCAAAGGAAGTGTTCCATGTGGGGAGGCCAAGGAGAAGCTGCCTGGAAAGTGCATCCATTTTTGCAGTTGCCAGCTGTGAAAGTGAAAACAGCAGCAGCTTTAATGACGTGGATACGTGCAAATGATTGCCATGAACACTGCACTGAAGGAGAGCAGTGACGTGTCTCTCCTGTGCACACCTGGCCAAGCACTGGGAACTGCAGCCACGCTTTTACTCACAGGGCATGTTGGGATGGCATATAGTTACTAGCTGTTTCTCCAGAAGAGGAAAAGGGGGTTGGCTTAGGGTCAGAGTGCCACTGACCCACCTTCTGATGCTCCAGCAGAGCTGAAGGGGTGGGGAAAGCCAGTGATGAGTATGGCCTCTTCATGGCCTATGGTGAATCTCATCTGCCATCTGTTGCCCCACAGCTTGGCTTTGTTCAGCATCAGAAGAGCTCTTCAGCCCTCACTGTGCTGAGCAATTGTTACTTCTCACCCCTGTCAGCTCTACAGAAACAAAGCGCTGCTGGAGTGAATGGTTTTTTATTCCCCACATGTAATTAATCATCAATTAAGCTTGAGGAGCAGGCCACCTATAAAATATCACCCACTTATTCTTGGCAGCTAGTTGATGTAAATACAACTTCCTTGATTTCCTACATTTTTCTACTCCTATGCTCACAGTGAAAAAATCCTGAATGCATTTGAAGTGTGGAGCATGATTCAAAGACATCAGGGTTCCTGCAGCCCATGATTTCAGTTGGAGGTTACAGAATTGTTCTTGCATATTGCTGAATACAGACTGTGGTGTATGTGAAGTCCAGCTCTTAAGGGCTATGTTGTGTTTTTCTTGGATCATTAGAGCTGTCAGCCCTTAGAAACTGATGGCTGCCCTTTCAAGGTGGAAGATTTTTGCACAAATTTCAGGTATATTTCCCCAATCATCATGCTTCTGCCAAGGAGTTTACCTGTGCTTGCTTGCCCCTAGGAGAGACTTGTACAGAGATCCCTGAGTGACCATTTTCTAGACTGGTCAGGAGTGCATGTGGTTATTCCTTGGGATGCTTTGAAGGAACTGTACTTCTGTGGTAGGCATGGTCAGCATATTCCAGAAAGACTCCTTCTAGTAGAAAGATTGCCACTTCTGCTTGAGTGGTAGGAGTCCTGGTTTGCAAGTTCAAAATGAGTTTTTAGCACAAACGAAGGTAGGATAAAAATGAGCAGTGATTATTTACATGCTCAACCACCTGCACCCCATCACTCTGTCAAAATTTCTTAACACAGGGGTGGAGGGAAATGCAGGAAACCATGTTTAATCTGCTTATCCCAAGATTAACTCCAAAGGGCTTCTCTTTCTGTCTCTGAGTTTAGTTGACAGACTGTAGATGCTTACCTAAGCCATACAAACTACCCCAATGCTTCTCTAAGCCCTCGGAGGAACTTTAGTCTCTTGTGTAGCAGGGATGTCCTTTTTGAGCCCAGCTGGGCAATGTTCTACTCTGGGGACCTGTTTCAATTTTGAGCCTCATTATCCATATCCTCATGTAACCTGCTGTCCTTGCTCTGTGCAGTCACAGAACTGGGGACTGTTGCCTGCAGCACATTATCTGCTTTTGTCTTTAGACTTAGATAATGAGGGGTAAGCATATCATTTGGGGCGATTCAAAGCTTTAGAGTGCTCTCTTTGAGGTTGGCCTGACATAAGCAAAAGGGTGCCTCTGTATGGGGCTTGAGGTTTCTGAAGTAAAAAATAATTCAAAGCAGAATAAGGAAACCAGGCTGAGCCAGTCACATGCATGCGTTGGGGATAGCTGGAGGGGCACATCTGTAGTATATGCAAATTCTTAGGCACAAACCTAAGGCTGAGCTCCAGTCCAAAGCTGCTGATTGCTTATGTTGCCAGCCTACATGCAGCCTACATCCTGTACAATGTGAGATTTGAGGTGTTCTTTTGTAATCAGAGATGGGATTTGTAGATAGCATGAGTTCAGTTAGTAGTATGGGTAGTGTGAAAACCGGTTGCTTGAGGAGCAGTGCTGGAGATGTATGGCTCTCCAGCTCACTGCCTCATAGAAGCAGTCTGAAAATTGGCAAGGATCTGGGGCAGCCTGAAGGTCCATTGAGCCTGATGGCTTCACTCTACCAATTATAGGTGCTCACAGAATCACAGAATATATTGAGTTGGAAAGGACCCATCAGTATCATGAAGTCCAACTCCTGGTCCTTCACAGGACCATCCCCAAGACTCACACCATGTGCCTGAGAGCATTGTCCAAATGCTTCTTGAACTCTGTCAGGCTTGGTGCTGTGACAACTTCCCTAGATAGCCTCTTCAGTGCCCAGGCACCCTACGGGGAAGGAACCCTTTCCTAATAGCCAGCCTAACACTCCCCTGGCACAGCTTAAGGCTGTTCCCTCCAATCTTGTCGCTGGTTCACCAGAGAGAAGAGATCAGTGCCTGCCCCTCCTTGTCCCCTCACAAGGAAGTTGTAGACTGTGATGAGGTATAAAGACAGGGCAGATATACAGAGAAAAAGTCTCCTCATTGGTAGTGAGCTGAAGAGTGTATCTTAGTGTATCTATGAGAGAAACTCACACAGGTGAAGAGGTCAGAACCTAATGAAGGATGTAGCAAGATCTGCTGCCTTGCAATAGAACAAGCTAACCTGCAGCAGAGGTGGGGGATTCCATCCATCAGAAGACAAAGCAAATAGTTGTAGTAGGGTTAAAACTTCAGAGGATACACTAATACAAATCCATTTCTGAAGAGATGGCCTAATGTTTACGTTTTCTGTGAACAGAAATAAAAGAGTAGATTTATTTTGGAATTCTAAACGAAAGTTATTCTTATTACAAAGTGTTTTCTGTTCTCTTTCTGCTGTGCCTTTCTTCTTTAAGCTGTAAGTGCTTTGGCTGATGTTCTGGGGCATATGTGCCAAAAGGGACAGCAATCCATAAGGGCTGACTGGGTGACAGAATCTCAGGATGTTACAGTATCCTCATGCCAAGAGCATTTCTCAGAGCCTAACCAGGAGCACTTTCTGGGTTGTCTTCAGGCCCAGAGATGTTTAGGAACACTCAGGTCCAGCGCTGAACAAAAAATTGGAGTTTTTGTCTAGGGAGAGCACTGGAGAAGAGTGGCTTGACAGAAAGCTTTGTGTTTCAGAAGCTGATCAGTATGTGTTTGAAAAAAAACCCCAAAATTAATGTTAAAAATGCAGACAATTCAGCAGTATTTTAACTCTGTTCCAGTTAAGTAATTTCCAGATAGTTTATGACATGTGCTTTTTGACACAGAAATTGTTACACATTGATCTTCCTCATCACTATTGAAAGGCTTGAGGCTGATATATCCAGAAGTCGTGCTTTCTTTAATGCAAACACATAAATTCTATTTTAAAAGGCTAATAATAAAATAGCTATTTCATTGCACCTACTTTTCTTCAAATGTGTAACAAGCACACTTCATTTCATAGACTGCATACACCAGCTACCTAAAGGTTGTCAATTATGTTACGCTATAAAAGGCACAGCACTTAGGGTGCTGTCAGTCAAGTCTGTAGTGAGAGAGATTTCAAGAATCTTTATTCCAACACTATCAAATATAAAAATAAAGCAAATTTACCTGACAACACCAAATACAGATGCATCCTATTTCATTTTATAGTGGAAGTGGTTTGAACTGGGCATAGAATTAGGAAAAGTGAATCAAGAGTAACCAGAGACCTTTATTTGTAAAGCAGTGCCCCATTTTGTTCCTTACCACAACTTTCCTTCTCCATGAAAGAAGGTGTTACCCAGATTTTCACTGCACTTTGGATCACCGCCCTGCATCTGTTTCATCTTTTCTTCATGGTCTGAGGATTGCTGATTGGGGTTTTTTTCCCCACAGTTTATGGGTATCATTGAGCACTGCAAAGCATTTTGGGGAACATTCTTTTCTGCAGTGTGATGTTCCAGCTCTGCCATAATTTATGTTCTTGGGTAGACCCCACTGAATTTACAAACGGTTCCCAGAAGGAAGGAGAACTTATATGGATGTAATTTGGAGGCGTCTGAAGATAGTTTTATCCCACATGAATGCCAGAGTCAGCCCAAAGAGATATAAATGCAGTGTCTACGCCTATTTTTAGTTGGCAAGTGCTTTTAGACTATGTAATGTGTCTTTGTCATTTGTCTATCATACACTTTGCCTCCATATGTTTATCACTGTTGCTATTGCTGATTCAGTATTTCAATAATAGAATCATTTGGAGCTGTTCTTTAGACTTGGGTTTGCATCAGACATTTTTGTCTCAGTATGATTAGACTAATGTCATTGCTGATCCTAGCAGCATCTTTTGAGTCAGAGCTGACATTATATCCAGAAGCTGGGCCTCGGCTTCTGAATAAAAGAGGCCTAAGAGACAAAGTGACCTCAATTAAGTCACATCAGCATTGATTAGGGCCACCTTCCCTGTATAGCACAGCTGCTTGGAAGACCCCAAAATAGAACCAGAAATACAAATAATCTCCCTCTTCTAGACACAGAGCAGTAGTAATTTTATCCCTTCACTCCACGGGAGGAAATATATTGATATTCCCATGAACACCTGTTCATATTTATAAACTTTTCATTATTGATTCTTTTAAGGGCTAGTACAAGCATATATTCAGAATAAATAGGTGAAAGCAGTAGTTTTTCAGAGTGTGTATGCTTCCCAAGATTCATTTGCAGGCAGGGAATAGATGTTGTAAGTCCTGTCTGCCTCACCAGATAACCAGAAAATGCATCTCAGAGCACGCCCTCCTGGGACAACATGAGGGATTGGCCATTCTACAATTTATGGATGCTGCTGGAGGTTGTGAGCTCCATTTGTATCTTTGCCAGACTGCAAACTCTCTTTTGTTTTGAAGGTTGGCATGTGTCTTCCTGTGACCTCACATCTTTCCTGCTGGATTAAAATTCATGCAGGTGCATGAGGCTCAGTGACCAAGCACTCTCCCATAGGGTGCTGTGCTTCCAGACACTCAGCTGATCCTGCTGAGCAGACCAGGTTGTGGAAGCTGTGGTCATTTTGGCCACAAACTAGTCTAACAGGCTGCACTCACCTTCTGAGAACTGTATGGGAGCTGAAAAGTTAGACAGTAGAAATGGTTCTCTCAGTGTCTCTGGAGTTCAGGAAATGGCAGATCCAGCACCTTGCACTTTTCTATCTTCTTGGAGATGTTCTAAAGAGAGCCGAGTGGTTATTCAGAACTAAATTTATTCTCCTCTCGAAATGAAACTAATGACCAAAATATCATTCAATTCAGAGCTGAAAAGGAGGCTTTAACTTTACGTTAATAGGCTTTGAACCAGTGTCTGAAATAATGAAGTACAAGAAATTATGGCTTAAATTATTTCAGGTTTTAAAACAGCCATAGCAGCAGAAGTTTCTGAGTCATCAGGATTTCCACAGAGAAATCTAATGAAATAAATACAATCTTTACCAGAAATAACAAGGAAAGAAAATGAAAAAAAAAAAAAAAACAAACGGAAAAAAAACCCCACAAATTACTGCTCTTACTTTCTGACCATTATGTTCAAATGACAAAAAAAGTAATTTTCAGTTGTCTGCTGTAAAACTCTTTACAGAAACAAGTAAGTCATGTGCCTGTATTGAATCTATGTCACGGCCATAAAGTGTCCAGCAAAACCACCTATCTAACATATTGCAGATATATTTCCCAGATGATCTGAGTAAAGAACTGATCATTTTTGGCTGCTGTCTTACTGCAGCAACAAGGCACTACCTACAGTCTACCCTGTGGGTGCCAGTACTGAAAACCCAGTCAACGTGACATCTGGAAGTTGTTCTCCTGCAGTAAAGATCTTAATCCATCATAATCTTGTGTGGGTATGGTTGGAAAGGGAAGTAAGCACGGTAAGCTTCTTTAGCATTCACACATCAGTGCAAGAGGTAACCTGAATGCAGAAATAGTACTCTGCTCTTGGAGAACTAACCTGGCACTTGGAAAGTAATTTTGCTTACAGGTGTTTTATGCCTGCCTGGAGAACCTGTCAGACAGTGACCACTTTGAGCAAGTTCCAACTGTGGGGAATACTCCTGAGGATAAGAGTAGGAAGCACTAATGAATACTTTCTCTTTTCAACCTGACCTACAGGTAGAAAGGCAGTTCCTGTTTTGACATCTCTTGCTCTGCCATCTTCAGCCATCAAAGAAAGCACTTAAGAGGGTAAATGATATTCTGGAGCTCCCTCATGAAATAGCACACGTAATTGAGATTATTATAAGTCTCAGTAGAAACTGTGTGAATCATCACCTCCTTACACGTGAGAATCTAATCCTGCATGTCAGCCTAAATCTGAACATCTGCAGCAAGCAACTGTATTTCTCATATTATGATAACTGTTTCTAAATGGGAGGTGAAACAGAAGAGAAAGTTTGCAGATTTTGATGGGGAAAAGAGAAGGAAACTCCAACTTCTGTGATCATAGTCACCAGCTGACTGATTTACTTACTTATTGGTGACATAAACCATGTGCCATTTATAATGTGCTGCCACAATCCAGCCGGACATGGTTGGCTGGCCGCAAATTATCTTGAACCTTGTGGAGGTAAGTAGGCTCCAGCATATTTTAAAGATGCCAGACATTTTGTCTCTTTGGTCAAGCTTTCTCAGTCATTTATAAAGTTACATGGAAAGGTCAATCTGTACTTACAGATACAATATGATTTAACCAGATTACATTATTTCTGTTTACTTAAAAAATAAATAAATTTTTGAAAGCACAGCAAAATGAATGAGCTTGTTAAATATCTCTTGGGAAAGGATTTCACTGTCCCCTGGGATATGACTGCTAGTTTTCCACTCTTCTGAATACATTTTAAAAAGTTAATCAGTCTGAAATTTCAGGAAGAGTTTCTGTTGGAATATAGAGGTTCTGAGCAAGTATAGTTTTTTAAATGAAAGAAGCCTTCAGAAGAAAGTCTATTTCTGAGTGAAATTGTCAGGGGAAATGTGATACTATTCAAAATAAAAACTACAATTTCAAACATTAAAAATAAAAGGGAAACAAGGCAACTATATGCAATTATTCTGTTGCATTAAATTAACTTATTAATTTATATGAGGAATTATTGGGAATTGTTTGGAATTAGAGCTGAGCCAAGGCCAGGATTCTGCTGCCATATATCTTTAAAGAACTTCTTACCTGGTGAACAAAGCTTTTGCCATTAATAATGGCACACTGTTCAATGCCATGCACCACAAGAAGGAGTTTCAAAACCAGGTCCTAAGAATTTCCACGATCAATTAAAGGAGTTTTTTGAGACCAGGGGCTTTCAGCTTGAGGTAGAAAAGGACAGCTCTGCCACACTGAGGGACCATCCTCAGGAGCTCTGGAGATTGGCCTTTTCCCCTGTGTCTGATGTCTGGCTTGCCAGCAGAAAGTCATCAGGTGCTTGTCAGGATGGCAAGCACCCTATTGATTGTTAAATCTGCCTACCTTTTGTCAGTGCTGGCCAATACATGGTTGAGTTACAATATGAAGTTATGTACATGCAGCTTGCAGCCTTTTTAAACCCTGCTGAAGATTTCTGAACAAGCTGACCCAAAAGAGAATCTGTAAAATAGAAGTATCTTCTTTTTACTTAAAACTGTTCCTTAAAACAAAATATATAGTGTTTGTTTATACTAAAACAAGATCATATCCATAAATCAAAGGAAATAATAAAATAGAGTAATTAATATTAATTCTTTTGTACCTATTCTCTGTTTGCTTTATAATTTGTAGCAGATGGAAGCCAAATGTTTTTAAAGAATCAAAACTAATTTTATAATGAGATGGTTAATCTTTTCAAAATAACTTCTCTTTAAAATGCCAGTTATCTTTTTGATTTTAATCTATAAAAACATTACTGTTGGAATATGATAATATTTTTACTAGCTCCAAGTAAATCTACATTCTTGAGCTTTCCTCCATAATCCATGTCTGAAAATTCTTCCTTTTCACACCACTATCTCATTGTTTTACTTGTCTTTGGAAAAATCTAGAAACCTTTGTGCCACAGCAATATTCTCACTGTCTGCTAGCAAGCTGTTATGATTCTATTTGTGGTAGATTTTCTTGATTTAGAACAAAATCTGTTTTTTTTAATTTATTTTATTGCATGGACATATATAGTACATTATGAGTAATTCTAACACAAACCAATAAAGAAGCCTGTCTTTTTTCTTAGTTAAGATTTAAAGAATTTCTAGGTCAATATTTAAAGAAATATAAGTGAATATATGGAAAGAAAATAAACAGAACTAAATAAAGTACAACAGAGAAGGACGTTGATAAAATATGCTTTAAGTGACAATTCCAAATGTTCATTTAGGAGTAAAAATAAATGGATGATGATGGCAGGACAAAAGGCTGTGGCAGAAAGGAAGATATAGTATGTGTCCAAGGCACCTAAATAAACAAGACTGAGAATAAAAACTCTTTTTCTTAAATTCACAGGAAAACTTTCTTAAATACTTCCTTAGGTTGCTTAAGCAAGGATTCAAAACATCTAATATAAAAAGTACCAAATACAGATGAATTGGTTTTCATTTAAAAATGCAACTCAACATTTCAAGTGGCAAGATTATCTTCAAATTTCCAGCTATGATCTATCCTGATCTTTCCTCAAGTCAATATCTAGAAAGACCTCTGAAGAAACCTCAGAAGAGCAAGTATATTCACATTGCGAATTTCTGGGATAACTTATCAGGTAAGTAGGCTACCACTGCAGAGAAAGCACTCCTTCTTGGAAAGCATTTAATACATCACTCTTGCTGGGAGTAGCCCTGTTATGTCAGGGCTGTTGTAACAGAGACAGCTCCTACCTCTTAAAGACAAGTAAGGAAAGAGTCAGGCAAGTTGAACAAAATTCTCTGTAGATTGGAGGCTCGTTTGAGAAATTTTTATACATGCGATCTCCAGAAGTAAAGTTTACAAACTATCCTGTTATGATGATTTCAGAAATTTCTCCAGGAATTTTTCTAAAATGGAATATACAGTTTTTGAATGGCTGTTATAATAGAGGAAAGGTTTATAGCAAGTGATTTTGAAGCAAAATGTTTTCTCTTACTTTTGCAACAGAGAAGAATGACTAATGTTAATGTAATTCCATGTCAAAAGTACAAAAAGTGCACAGTTCTACAAAGTAGGTGATGCTACTCTTAAGTTGTGAAGGAAGGCACGTCATGTGTACTTTGCACTTCACATTTTATGATGCCAGAAGTTAAATGCATAATATAAAATTTGCAGGAGCTGACCTGTATGATAATTATGATAATTGGAGACATTTCTCTCCAAGGCGTGAGCTCTAATAGTTAAGGAGTGACTTGATGTTAAAATAAAAATCTCACTATGCATTGATTAATTAAATAAAAAGTATCCAGAAGGTTTATTGCATAGTAGTAAGAGACATGATTTGTACCTTCTATGGGTCACAGAATGCATTTATCAAAATCCATATCTCTGTTTACTGGAAGTTCAGACTGCAAGAGGACATACTGTTTCATCTGAAAATTACAGCTATGAAAATTAACTCCTAGGTGGGAAGATGTATAAACCTCTTCATTTTTATATTGCCTATAACAGCAGCAAACTTGTGCTTTGTGGTGCTTCCATTTCCATTTCTGATAGCAATGAAAAGCAGTACTTGTCTCACTTTCATCCACAGGTGTACCCCAGGCTAAGAACAGCACACATGGACAAAATACTGCTCTCCAGATGTGTATCAGAGAGTGCCCTGGAGTTCTGAGGTTGAGTGAAGTGGTCCAGCTCATCATCCACTCTCTCAGTGTGTCCAAACCTTTGGAGAATGCCTCACGTCTGAGGCGTTCTGAATTTCAGTGGGGGCAAGTATGAATTTGTGCTGAATATGTGAAGAGGTTAAATGTGTCTTCACCTGGCAAGTGCTTAAACTGTTTGGTGTTAAGCATAGCATCCTGGGGCTCTGTTCTGGCACTAAGGCCAGCTGTCACAGAGTGGCTTGCAACTGCTCTAATAAAGTCTTACCCTTCAGCAAAGAGCATCCACATCCACACCACCTGTTAGAAGTGGTGCCAGGGCTGCACTGGTTCTTGAACTATGGCTGGCCAAGTCCTATATGGAAAGACAAAAGCTGTGCTTGCAACTATTCCAACTATTCAAACTTCTCTAAAATGTTCTAACTGTAATTTTACAATATAGCTGATGGACTTCCCCTACCCAAGAACTTTGCCTAACACTGCTTAACTTAGCAATATATAACCCTGGAGACTGGATCAGTGAGAGAGTCCCAAGAATCCCACAGACATAGCCCAAGGAGTCTGATTTCTATGGCCTGGCTTCAGGACATCTAGAAAAAAACCTCTGCTGATTTTAGGACTCATGATGACACTGAGGTCTTTGTGCACAGGTATTGCCTCTGCTTGGAGATGTTGTCCCCAGGCTGTGAACTAGGCTTAGAAAGGGATGGCATTCTCCCTTGAAGGGCTGAGGTGGTTAGCCCTAAATAAGGTGACATTTGCTCTGAGCTGTGGGGAGCTGTGTGACAACACACACTTCCAGAGCTCACCCTATTCAGATGAGATCCAAGCTAATTTCTCAGTATGCAGCTACTAGACACTTTTGTTCTTGGGCTCAATTCTTTTATTGGTATATGTAAGCAGAATATATAGATTTAGAATTAGAACAATTAAACTATTTCTCCTCAGGAACCTATGTTTTTTGATCTATGATGAGTTACTTTAGGTGGCAAGTCAGAGTGTTTTCCTCATGAATTTTAGGCTGAGAATATTGCTCTAGCTTTTAGATTCTGTATGTACTAGGTGATGTTTCGAGTTAAAAAGAGGCTTTTTCAGAGCCTTGTTGTCAGGTCTAGTAGAACAACTAGCTTCTGAAATCTGTAAGAACAGACTCAAATGAAAATAACCTAGATAAACCAGTTGGTACAGGGAATGGTTTCCAAAATGAGGTTAACTTGTCTCAATTCATCCCCTTCAAGGCTTCTCCTTTTTAAAGACAAGACTTCTAGCACAAATCCCTCTGCCTGTTTTGGCTGATGCAGGGTGACACAAGGCAGGCAGTTTAATTACCAATGAAGTTGATCTGATGTGCACAGACTGACACTGGAAAAGAAAACCCAAGTGGTTGTATTCTGAAATCATGTTCTTAACTGACTCATCAAAGTTATTTTCGTTTTGTTCAGTTAGAGGAATATGATGATGACACATAGTGAAGAAGCCTTATTCTCCCACCCATATTTGTTTGTTGTCTTTGTAAGTACATTCTATTAATGGTATATATTTTTACTATGTAGATGATGCAATTTTAGAAGCTGCTTTCCACACAGTTTAATCTGAGATTGTATGCCATAACATTGCTTACATTGATATGAATACTACTTGAGCTTACAGTGTCAGAGATAGCTATCTCAATAGGATAGTAAAACAGCTGATTACTTCCTGAAGCACCTCTTTAAATCAGGAATCCTCACAATAAAATGCCTTTTAAGAATCTTTTTAATATTAGAGCATTCAATAGTTAATCACCTTCAAAAACTGTAAGCTACCATGGTAAAAGGAGGAAAATGTCCTTCCTCTTTCCACAGGTACTTCATCCTCGTTTGAAATTTAAATGCAGCTTTGGTTTATTATTTTTGAATGCCTTCATTTAAAAATTAATTCAAAAAGATTTTTTTTGCAAAGTTGAGTAGAAGATAAGAATGCTGAAAGCCTCCTCTCAGTCTAGACTGCTATTTTTTGTGTACAGAGGCAAAATGTTTGATGTCATTCCTGAATAATGTCCAGCAATTTTTTATCCATCAGTTATCCAAATACAAGCAAAGGTCAACTCCATATTTCAGTGACCTGACTAGTCCCTTTGTTGAATGGCCAGCTCCACTGGGCTGCAGATGGTCACATGATATAAAAGTATAAGACATCACAAAAAGAGGTGCTGTAAGCTCTGGAATCCTATTTTCTATTGCATAGGATTTTGTCCTCAGTAGAAAAGTTCCAAAAGTTTACTTTATTTGATCTATGTAAACTAGATAAAAATCCATGAGGCTGACACTTTGAATTCAGTTCAAACTTGTTTAGATTAACGTCTCTTAATTAGCAACCTAAGTGAAAACAAAGCAAGGGTAAAATCACTTCCTATGCACCACTGATGGATGTGTCTTCAGTGAAGAGTTAACATGAATTATCCGTGCTTGAATTACTCTGTTTGTATAAGCTCTGTTTGCATGAAAGCAACCACACTGTGAAATAACACTAGAGTTTGTTTTGTCCACGCTATGCTTGTATGTAATACTAACAGTTGTGGATGGGCATCCTATGGATTTCTTTACTGGAGCAAGCTGCAAAACAAAACAAAACAAAACATCCCCAGTTAATTGTTTATAAGAAAAGGCCGACCTCTTTAGATGAGCAGAAGGCACTGAAGGACTGTATACCCTTGAAGTTTTCCCATGGAGCAAACATATGTCCCTGCTACAGGGAGATCAATTGTTAGACTGCATCCATTAATGGGCCAGCAGTTAGAGCCACAGGCTTCACCACGCTGAAGTTGGGATCCTAGTTAAACGTGGGAAACATTTAAGCTAAAGTTAGCTTTGAAGAAATGTTCTTGCATTTGGGATTTGCACTCCTGCACAGTATGATGCAGATCTAGTGTAGCAAGATTTCATTATATTGCTCAGATCTGCTTAGTGACAATAATGTGTCAGATTCAGGATGAGCTTGCCTGGGTGCACTGTGTCTGCTGCTTTTGAGGTCGGGTGCCTGCTCAGAGAAATAGTCTTCTTATTTTCCTGAGCCTTTTTCTGTGATATACCATGTTCTATCTATCCTCTGACATATGTCTAAAACGTAGTCATTACACTGAAGATGTACTTTCTCTACTCCAAATATTGAAAATAAGAAAGAAGGTAACAGTTTTCAGGACAGGTTAATGAAAATGGCAGTTCAGTGTTGAGGGAAATTGAAAACAGTAGCCAGCTATACAAAATTTTAAAATCTGTTTGGGAATCTAAATATGTACTTGCTCACTTGAATAAATGGCCTGACTTTTGGAGGTGCTAAGTTGATCCAAATTCAGAATGTTTTCCATCCTCAAAAATCTGGCCAATTGCTTTCATGTCTCTCTGTGGAATGTAGTCACCCAAGTTTGACAGTTTTGGCTCTAAGGTTTAACTTGACTGAAAACAAACTGGCTTCAAAACTGTAGGGGAGGTTAGCAGCAGCTGCTCAAACCTATGTATCCAAGAAAGAAAATCTTAAAATGTCAAATGGATTTCTTCTCATGAAGTCAACCAGCAATAAACAGGAACAGAAACATACCTGGAAGGGTAAAACCTCAGTCGGCTATTTCTTGCTCACATGATGTTTCTGAGCAACCCTGCCTGGGGTCAGGGGCTCAGGTGAGCTGTTGTACAGGAACCTGGGGCTTGTCATTTTCATAACAACATCTATAATTTAGATACTGCTCTCTTCAGTTCTCAGGGAAGGAGCTGTGAGCTGGCACAATTATAACCGCCATACCATTTCTCTTCAAAATAAATGAATAATCTTGCAGGAAACAAGAGCTGCCCAGGCTGTGGCAGACTGGTAGAGAATGCTGTAAGATATTTGTAATGCTTTGTGCATCTGTGGATTATATGAAGTTCAAGATAGACAGAAAAAGGTAGTTAGGAAACCTTCCAATTGAATTTGAGACTCAAACTGAGACTTGAAAGCTGAGACCAGAATTAGTGAACCTTTTGGTTTTAAGTATTTGAAATTCTAGCATAAAATTATCTTTCAGTAATGGAAAAAATAGAAATTAATATTGAAATGATTCTGCATTCAAGAAGTGCAAATCTGTCTTCAAGTTCACTTAGCAAAGTGACATTTAAATTACTATGAAGAATTGTGTGTGCTATATATTATTTGTAATTTCAAAAATGTTGGGATGAGATTGTCCTGGGATCAGCATATGATTAAACTGATTATATACCTTATATACATGGTATGCTTCTTTTTCAGTCACAATCAAAATACAACCTTCTTTTATTAATATAATAATTTAGATGTCATAACTGAAATCTCAGTTAAATATTTTTTAATTTCTATTCACAGCCTTTTATTCTCTATTAACATGCTCATTCCTCTCACCTAAAAAAAGATTCTACTTTTCCCATCACCACGATGGCTGACATCTGCTAGGATGACCCCCTGCCCCTCGCAGCCAAGCACTGCAATGTAGAAATGGACGACAGACAGATGCTCTTCTCCTCATTCTAAAGAACTTCAAAAATACGGATGGGTGCAGAAGAGGGCACCAAATACTAACTGTCAAAGCAGACACTGTTTTTCTCTCCTTAACACCCATGCTGAGTATTTTTCTTTTCCTCACTCCCAACCCCCATATATGCATATGTGTCTTAATACTCAAAATAAGACTTACTATTTTATTTTGAGTCTAGGAACGCTTCCATCCAATTTCCTTCAGGCCTGTTGATCTTCCTTTTCTGCTGTGAAAACAAGGGTGTGAGTAGCAGAAAACTAAAGAATATGCTACTGTAACCCATGCTGGCACTGTGTGTCTCTCCCGACTGCCATCTTTAAGCTCAGGCAGCAGAGGTTAAAATCACTAAGCTCAGAAACCCACATTTCAGTTCCTGTTACCCTTGCTGTGCCACCCTGAGTGTTATACAAGGAGGACTCTTAATGTAAAGTGAAGACTGCATAGTTAAAATTACCTCAGGAAATTCCAAAATTAAGATTTCAAGTGTGATATGTTAATGGGACTGTATTACACAGATAGCACCTTCTGCATTTATATTGCTTTTATAGTTAAGGCTTATTATGTGTCATACGTGCATTCTGACCCAGTTCTTCAGAATCCATTGAAGTCAAAATAGTCAAAGCTTTATCACTGCAATCCAGGGGTAATTGAAGAATTACATGCTGATGACAAGGTGCAGGGATAGCATAGAAGGCAGAAATTATGAATTTACCTAGTTCTAGTATTCCTGTTGTCCCAGGACCATGGAATCAGACTGTTCCATCATTGTTCTCTTCTCCTATAGCTGTCGTTTGCACATTTTTCTTTATTGTGGCTGAATATCTGTAGCCTGGTCTATACATAGCTCCCATGGAAAACAGGAATTCCAAATTACAATCCTGTTAGAATTGGGCAAGAGTAGTTTTCTTCAGGATTAGTAGAGCACTGAACAATGTGGGGAACTAGATGGCCAGCTAGTGATGTATGAGAGCAAAGCTCTTGAGCATGTACTGAAGAATGCTTTGTTTTGGTGTCTAGGAAACTTTGTGGCTGAAAGCAGAGACACTGGTAGATACTGGACATATGAAATGCAATTCTGCTGTGATTGTTCAGAGACTCGAGAAAGGTTGGTGTGAGAGAACTGAAAAAATTATGAATCCATGAATTTAAAAATATATAGAAGTATGTATTACTTTACTGGCAGTAGAATATTCTGGACACACAATGTGTTGAATGCTTTGTTTTTAACTATTTGTCTTTTAAATATCTGCTAATAATACATGAGCCCAAATTTATCCACACATTTCCATACATGGGATAGGAATCTGTACAATACCCTTTCATCAGAACTGTGTATTACTATGCACACTCATAATTCAAGCTTCCCAAAAGCTTGGGAAACAACATGGGTGCTAGTAGCTCAAAGTTAGAGTCTCTAAAAATCTATAGAATAGAGACTCTGTAGACTGACAGTGATGCTCAGACCACCAGTGCTGAAAACCTCAATAAGAAGTAGCTGTCTGTGTGTGTTAATTCCAGATACTCCTCTATCAGGCCACTGAGGGATTTCTTAGGGTTTGTTCCAGGTTTGAGAAGGAAAAGGAGCCTTGGAAAATAGCTATAGGCATCATAGCCAAATCATGGAAAGCTGAGTGCCACAAAAACATATTTGGACTTCTATTGAAACAAAAAATAATTCTTCTAGACAGCATATTGAGCTAATGTTTTTGCTTCTGTCTTCTAGTTTCCATCTTGGTTTCTGATATAAACTGCTTGTTTCCAGTTTCTTGGATCTTCACTGCCTAGTATTGTTTTGAATCTTGCATCCTTGTCCCATGAAACCACAGTTATTACCCACTTATTGCACTTCCAAATAAGTACTTTCACCCCTTTGCTCATCTTTCTTTTGGGAAGAATTCCCAGCAGATGTCTGCAAACTTACCTCATTCCCTGCTTTAAAAGCATCTCAAACCCTGCAACACATACACCATCAGTCAGGCTGCTGGCCGTGATGCTGAACAATGTCATCTCTCTGTTTCTTTGTGTTCCCCTCTAAGTGCCCATGTTCCCAATGCTGTCTCTAGTTTCATTCTTAGACTTTCTCCTCTTTCAGGCAAGAGGACCTTTTGTGAGTTGCTGGTGCAGCACCTTTTTTTGCAGTAAGCAGTGAGGGTATAAATCAACACACTGGGGCTGATTGTTTTAGGCAATCCCTGTATTCCCCTATGCAGATTGTGTGTCAGTTCCTCTGCTGGATCCCCAAGATGCTGGTGGTGAAGGAGAGGGATAGTTCAGGTGGTCCTTCTGACCCAAACTTCTGTATGAAGTATTCTCCGGAGCAGATGGAAGTGAAGGCTGAGTCAGGTCAGGTCCCACATTCTCACTGTTACAATGGCCTTTTGGTCTGCAGGGAAAGTTAAAGCTGCCTTCCACAGCTTTTATTTGGAAGCTGCTGCCTGGCGATCTGCCCCATCTGCTTCGTGCAGGCAGTGAATCAAGCCTGTTGTGCTTAAACCATTGACCCCTACTCTGAGAAATACCAGAGAAGAATAGACTTTAACTAAATCTTTCAGTAGCACTCTCTCCCCTTATTTTTTTTCCTTCCTTCCCATTGTTTTGAAGCCACGTCACTTTTTGTTTGCTGGAGGAAGATTAAACAAAGGAAGCCACCAGTGGCGCTGGGTTTTTTGCCACACGTGTTGTCTGTATCACTCGGGCAGCCTTCCAGCAGGTATACCCTTACAGCTGCAGAGCCATTCACTGCTGAGCCATAAAACTGCTGACAGGTCTCACCATCTGTGAGGAAGACTGTGTGAGAACTTCCTGCTATTACTGGGTGGCTTTCAAGACAAATGTCAGTGCCGACCCCATTAAGATAGCCAGCATTTTAGAAATGTCATGATGTATTGCAAGGCTGTTCTATTTCTCTGTCCTGGTAGGGTGAGTCATGATGTTTTGTAGATGTTCTCACATGAAAAAATACTTGAATGGTTATTATTGTAACAGCATGAAACACTGAACAATTGCAAAACTCTTCCCATTGAGTGTCTGACCATATAGCAAAGATTGGGGTGGGAAACTGTGGAATTTTAAGGTATGCTGCTAGCATTACAAGAAAGAAAATGTCAGAGGGAAGAAAAGCAAAACCAACCCAAGAGCTAGCACGCAGAACTTTTGTAGCCGGACACAGTCTGTGGGAAAAAAGAACAGTGGCTCTGTATCTAGTCCACGATTCACACATTTCAGCCTTGCTGTTCACTAAATAAGAATACTATTTTCCTTAAAGCAAAAAACTCTCCTGTCTGACAGTGTATTAATTAAATTTCTAGCTGATTATGAAAGATATTGAAATAAAAGTAATTTGAAATGGTACCTGGCTGTAGCTAAGCCCAGGGCCTCACTACAACTTATTGTTTCAGGTACCTCATAATCATGTAGAGCAAAAAGATACATGTCTTTTCTAGCTGATCAGTATTCAGATTACAGCCACTGTTACCCAAACATCTTGCTTTTATGGGAAAAAGTATATTTGTGCTTCAAAAGCCAATTCATGTCATACAAAGAAACAAGTTGGAAAAGAGCCTTAGCTAGTTTAAGCATCATCTGCAGCCGTAATGTGGACAAGGAGAAATAACCACTAGGCTCCTACTTCAAGGCCACAAAAATCAGTGAGAAATCTTCCCCTGCCTTCAGTGGATCTTGGATCATATCCCAAAAGATGGCCTCTGACTTGACAAAGTTACTAGCCTTTTGTTCAGTTTAATTATGCTTAATGAACATGACTAAGGCATGTTTGAGCAGTCCTAGGATTGCGTGAGCAGTAGCATGATTTAAAGAGGCAAAAGTTATCTGGCATTTTTTAAAGATTAGCTCACACCCTTCAAACTTTTTAATCCAGATGCAGCTAGCTGTTACGGTTGTGTTAGCCATCTGGTACTATAGTCTTTGGCTGCAAACAGAAGCAATATGTATCACCACTGCTTTTTGTTTCCAGGAAAAAGGAACGCTGTTTTTATGATCATCCATTCATTTGGTATCAAGCACATTTCACACATGAGTTAACTGGAGACCTGCAGTTGATATATTCTGTGGTAAGAAGAAGGGCTTTTTATGGCTGATGGTAGAAACAGAGACGCAGACGGAAAGGTTGCAGTTTCAGAGTAACTGAGTATAATATCATTGGGTTTTTTAGCTTTCCCTTCATAAAAAGATTCTTTATTTAGTGACACATCTCAAATAACAAAAGGGTTTGTGCTTTCTGGTTTTGCAGTTCAAAGCAAATAACATCTTCAGCTATATTTTGCTAAGCATAAAAACATTTGTAATTGCCTTCCACAAACCTTCTCGGCAAACTACAAGTAACTTGATTTTATATACTTACTCCCTTGAAAACATTTTATTTTGTTCAAATAACAGATCCATGCAAAAAGTTACTAGCAATGGAGAGCAGAAAGGAAACTGCAAAGGCAAAGGACATAGTGGCTGCTTTAAAATGTTGTTCTTGGTACACAGGAGTACTAAATTACATCACCCAAGGGAACCTCCTGACTTCTGATTGCAGGGGATTGAACTAGATAACCTTGTAAGGTCCTTTGCAACCAAACCCTTCTATGATTCTGTGATTCTCTCCAAGGAGACACGAAGTCTTTTTGAGAATAAAGGGAATGCTGCTGTCACACCATGCAGTAAAGGACACCAAGGACTCCTGTGTTGTCCGTATCCTGGAGATAGGAGTAGAGCTGGAGCAAGTCTGTTACCTCAGGTTTTTCTATGTCTCCTAGAAAAAAAAATTAACACTCAAAAGGATGGAATAAGATAGCAAATCCTGGGTTCATAGTTAGTGACTTTGTTTGACCAGTGCACAAAGTCAGGAAGCAATATGGCCCAACAAGCCCACTCAGCTATTGCCTATCTATCAGCAGTTGCAAGTGCTTTTTGAAGAATACAGTGTCCTGACAGGTTGCCATTAAAAATGCCCCTATAATTTCAATGAAACAAACCCTTATTTCTGCCAGGTTGAGGTGTGGGTCCCTTCTTTCCTCTCAGTTACACCCAAGCTGACCTGCACTGCTCTCAGTAGAGAGGCTCACTACTATGATTTGGCTCCCAATAAGCTGACTAGCAAGGAAATTTTCCCTGTTCTATGCCTTCTGTATCTGCACAATAAATTTTGCATACCTAAGCATGTAACAAGACACCTGTCAGCATTTACTGCCTGAAAATTGTACTCTAGGGCTGTTGGTGACCAGGAGATACCTGGGAGGGCCATGTGGCCTTTTCTTGAGCTGTCCCTCTGCTAAATGCATCCTGCATCCTACAGCATTCAAACCCCCATCTTTACCTTATGCATGTCATCCTGCTATTGCATATTTTAGGTACCTGTCATCTCAGTATCTAAAGCCAAAAAATACAACTTAAGCAACTGAAGGGGAGCTGCAACTGAGGGCAGATTTCAGTGGAAGCTACTAATCTAACCTGCTGAGATGTCTGAGACACTTCCACCAAGATATATATATGTATGTATATGTACTTGAACAGATTAAAGGATCCAGGCTTAAGTGCTGATGTGGCTGTTGAAAATGGCTCCTACATCATATACACTTTATTGGAAAAAAAATTAAGTGTTAAATATAGAGAAGCTTCAGAAATGCTGCAAATACATATATATTTATGTATATAGAGAGACAGAGATGCACAGTCTTCTCTAAGCAACAGCAAGTTATACCAACTAGTATAGCTACTCACATATCTGCAAGAATAAACAGGTCAGAAGGCTCAGATTTCTTGGCCCAATAACCCAGATTCCTAAAAACTCACTGGAAAAATATTTCAAGTGATGGGACCTAACATTAAAACAATGGGAATTTACTCTTGGGATTAGAAGGGATCACCACATTACAGGCAAATTAGCAGGCAACTGGATTCACCCCGTCTGTTAAGATCTAGTAAGACATTCTGCTTCTTAGTAGGTCTAACTTCATACATCTGATCTTCAAAATGGTCTTGGGAAGTGTTCTGCATGGGCAGGCTCTGCTAAGGCTGAAACACAGGGCTGTGCTGTGCTTCTCAGAAACAGTGAGCTGCAGCACAGAGGGTAAGTGCTGCTCTTTGCCATTTGCCTACTGCCCACTCCCAGTCCAGCTGACTGCCATGCAGACAGGCTCTCTGGCATGTCTGAACATCCCCAGGAATATGGCTTTCCATATGATCTGAAACACCATGCGGCAGCCGTGCCTGCAATCCTGCAGTTGGCGCAGCAGGCAGGGCTGATCTTGAGGGCAGACTTTGGCAGGCAGGAGAGACAGCCCCTGGAGGGAACCTCCATGTGTTTCATTGAGAAAGGAGCTGGCAAGCATGACTTTTACACAGCCTTGCTACTGCCATTTACAGTTGGTGAGCAGTGAGGGTCAGGCTGCGTGCTTGTGGTATACCTGCAGTTGTAAAACATA
This sequence comes from Sialia sialis, assembly GCA_009812075.1. Taxonomy (NCBI): domain Eukaryota; kingdom Metazoa; phylum Chordata; class Aves; order Passeriformes; family Turdidae; genus Sialia; species Sialia sialis. The sequence goes on along the minus strand of VRYO01002772.1, from coordinate 63,923,179 downwards.
TTTTCTTTGCTATTTTTCTGTCTGTGTCTATATTTGTGTTGTATGAGTCCACTGTTCCTGCCTGAAGAACAGTGCTAGCAGTATCAGGATTGAAAGGAATCCCCAGGCTGTCCTCTGGCAGACAGAGCTGGAAACCTCCTCTTACAACTGCCTGTGTTTTGCACTTAAGCGAAGCAGCAGCTAAATCTTGTGCCTCATTCTCTAAGTGCCCATCAGTTTTTCTGTCTCTGGAAACAGCAGCACTGACAATTTAAAGAGGAGGAAAGGGGGGAAGAAAAGAATGAGGGAAGAAATGAGCAATGTTGAAAGCAAATAAGGAAAGTAATGGCATAAGGGGAGGCAGCGGGTGAGCTCCTCTGCCCTGCTCTGCTCAGGGTCTCATCCATCCTCCCACCACCATAGATTGGCATAGGAATGTAATGGGGAGACAGACACATTTTGAGGCTAATATACATCCTACATCCTCCCCATCACAGCTGCATCTGGCCCTGCGGTGGGTTATCCTCTCTCTCCAAATGTTCAAGTCATTATCAGTTTGACAAATCCAATATATATAGAAAGATCTCCAGGCAAAATCTGTATTTCCAGAAAACGAGATTCCTATACCATCTGCAGCTAATTGTTTCATACCATATTCGTCTCAGGCCTGCTGAGCCCACTCTAGGCCTGCTGAGCCCATCACTTACCCTGGTTTTACACAGGAGGAGCTCTACTGTCTTCAGTGGATTAATGTGATTAACACTTTTGTGTATGAGAGCAGAATTTAGGGATGAAGGAGCATCCACCACTGCTTCAGATCAACCTCATCATCACCCTGACACTGACAGGCATGTGCTTTGGTGGTTAGGCAATGAGTCTGGTTTTCAGAGGAAGGGAAGAAGAGGCAGCCAGCCAAAACTGGCTGTGGTGAGGAAGGGAAAGAGGAGTTTCTGCCTCTGAAGTCAGATCCAAACCACTGGGCAGGAAGATGCCGGCTGCAAAGGGTTGCAGCCATGGCCCGGCGCTCGTCTCTTGCCCAGGGTGATTGGCAGCATTTCCCCTCATTCAAAATTAGAGAAAACAACAGAGCTCAGCAGTAATCTTGATTCTAGAGCCTTGTTGAAACTCTAGACACACATATCTGACAGATACAACAGAGATTAATGAGCCGTGACCAGAAGTTTGATTTTTCTGTCAAGTGCTCCCATCCGTTTTTAATAAACAGGGGAACAACATAAACTGCAGCGCCTGCTCTCCTCTGTTTAAACTGGGCAGGTTGCTTTTGGTACCATGAGTGTCTGTGCTGAGTTATGACTGTAACCACTGAAAAATGCTGGGGTTTTGCTGGATATTTTTTTCCCCTGTTGGCCCTTTTGTGGCATCTTTTTTTGATGAGTTTTTCTCCTTCCATATTGTTTCTTTTCTCCTCAGCATGGACTGTCTGGTATTTTACCACTGGAAGCTGTCAAATGTAATACCATGTTTACAGCTAAATGAGTTCAATTTAGTGTCATTGGTGTATTATCTGGAGCACATAAGTGCTTAAAAAGCCCACTGCTTTGTTTTAAACAGCACTCCTCTTTATTTTTTTATGGGGTTTTGGAACATGGTTTCCTCATCCCTTCCAAGTACAACAGACTGAGCCAGCTAGAGTGGAGCCTGAGGAGCATGTCATAGTCTCTTCATGCTTCTGGTTTCTTACATTATAATCGGGCATTGCTCTCATAAAATAGTAATCAGTACATAGACATCTGTATTTGTCAGGAATTCATGGTAAAGCAGTCCCTAAGGATTATATGCCACAGAAATGTGTTTGAGAATTCCTCTATATTTATTTCTCACAAACTGTGATAGAAGCCACAAACAAAACAAAAGAGGATGGTTTATACCCTGAGGTATTTATAGGACTGGAAAAAGAGTGAGGAAATGCTGCCATAAATCTAACTGGCCACAGAATGTCACTCTTGCTCCATGCAAATAAAACTGAAAGGAAATTTACCTGGTAATATAAAACCTGAGTCTTAAGGAAGGCAACTCAGGGAAGCTGTTGCCTGTGGACAGATGAAATATGGCTATGCAGACATGAATGAGTGGGTACACAAACCCTCTCCTACAGGGAACCCAATGACATGCCGGAATCAAATGTCTTTGCAAACCTCTGATCTGGGTCTGCATCTGGGTCTGAAGTCAAATCCTGCAGGTGACTCTTCTCCCAAAGAGTCTTGACAATAGGTGGGTTGGGGGCTTTAGAGGGAGAAGACCCCTGGATCCTAAAAACCCTCCCCACACTAAGACAGACATGCACAACAGGGCCCAGCCTGTGCTTAGGGCACTTCAGTCTCCCTGCTGAAAATATCTGATTATCAGCATGATTCCAGCTGTGAGTGAGGTCCTTTGTGAGATGCAGGATCAGGACCACGGAGAAACAGCTAGGCTATATTATTTCAAACAAAAGCTGCTCTTGAATAAAAAGCACTCACAGTTTCAAAACATGAAATAAAAACTGCCCTGAAACTGAAATTGTCCTTGACTTGATGCCGCATGCAACTGAAATTGCCACTAAATTTAACAGACCGATGCTTAGCATTTAATTGCCCCTGAAAAAATGTCACTGTCAGGAAGGCACAGTATGAAAACCCAAATCTTTTAGTTTTCATTCAGTGCTTCATTTCAGGTAGCAGGTACCTGCTTCTCCAAGCTGTGACCTTGAGCAGACTACAACACAGAGGTCACCTGCCTGGGCAAGAAAGGATCCCACCGTGGTGCCACCTCCATGTGGAGGGGGAAGACACCAACTGCAAGGCACTTCTGCATTTCTTTTTGGGGGAAAGAGGGCTTTGCTGTGGTCCAGAATGAGACTGGGGAAGCAGAGTAGAGATTATTTCCCGACTCCCCAGGTATGAAGGACTGAGATTCCCCATGCCACCTTCTCGATGGATGAAGCTTCTCTGGAAAAGATACGGTAGCTTGTGTGATCTGTCTGTGATCTGCTAAAAACACATTTTTTAATAGATTTGCAGAGGTGAAAAAAAAGTGTTTATGCATTTACCACTTTTTGCATGTGCAGAAGTGCAAATCTTAAAAAAAAATTGAATTTAAAGAGTAAAATGCAAACATTTAGATCAGATCGAAAATTCTGCAGTGTTGGTTTTTGGTAAGCCTTGAAACATTTTGACTTAAGTATTTTTTCCTGATGTTTTTTGGTCTAATCTTACTTAGATTTCAAAATAGAAACTTACTTTCAGTCTGAAAATTTCATATTTTCTTTTGAAAGTTATAGAAAGAGGGTATTCTGAAATTTTTTTTTAAAACATTTTCCAATTGTATTTGAATATGGCATTTTCATTTTTAAAATCCCATCTCCTCCCTAAGGCTTTGCTTTTGACAAATCCACATCCTCCAGTGAAAAACACCACAGAACACTTCCAAATTTTGCCTAATATTTACATCTGTTCTTCTCTGAGAATGTGTCACAGCTGTAGATCAACAGGAATCACATAGAACACGGTTGATTTATGGTCAAAATAATATTTTTAAATCAACTTGTATTTAAGAGTAGTGAATAGCACATGTCCATATACCAGCAATGTATCATAAGGATTTTGTACTGCTTTTACATTTTTTACATTTCTTTTGCATAATTATACACGATTCATGTGTGATTGTAATTTTTACAATTATTTTACATAATTACATGTTATTAGAGCTGAAATTTGGGCACAGTTAAAGACTGCAAGCCAGATCCTCAATGTTTCACGCACCCACTCTGATGGCATCATCTGTCTCCTGAGACAGGCAAATTGGACCAAAAGGGACTACTGTCCACTGAAATTAGAACAACTGCTGAGAGATACATGCCTGTGAAGTGGCAAGGAAAAGGAAATTGTCACTGCTGCTTTTATCCTCAGCTGCAGCTTTGGCCTTGTACGGTGTGATCCCAGTTAGACACAGCGCTCAGGGGGAGTTTAACAGATTTCACTGGAAGCTGCACACTGCTTTCCTGCTTCTGTCCCCACTGCCTTCATCTCTGGCCCCCAAAACCACAGGTACTTGGATGCAAGGCAAACCTACAGAGGGGCTTCCGTTTAGTCCCAGAATATTGATTCCTCTGCCAGAAAAATCACATTTTCGATGTGCTTGGTAAATAAGGGGAGGAAGTGTCCCGCACGCAGCAAAACCTGGGGCGTTTTCTTCACCTTTGCCAGGCGTACAGGCATTTTCTTCAGTAGAGTCATTGCTTGGTGGGACACACTACCCTCTGTGAAGGTGAATATCAATCATAAATTTAGCTCCTGGCCTTTGCTAGCACCCTATTTTTGGCTGGTCTTCTGTTCCTCAGAGCTTGGGAAGGTCTCTGCCAGCTGAGATACATGGGGCGGGTGAATGCCTTATTTCCTTGACTGGATTATCCCTTATCCCTTCTGCATTTTAAGAGATTTGGTGGGCCTGTTAACAGCTTCTACCTGTTTTAAGACCTGTGACAGGAGGCTGAATGGTTCGCTTCATGCAGCACCATTTGCCTGCCGTTCCTGCTCACAGTGTTGACATGATTTATGTAAATCATAAAATGTGGTGGGGTGACCTCACGAGTGTCCAGCTCTCCTCACGCACGTCTCTGGGCAGAAGGGCTAGTATTTATAAACAGTGGTATATTCACATCTCAGTAACCTGCTTTATTTACACTGCTTGAGCAGGGCTGCTACTGCACAAATGAAATATTATTCCCCACCATGTGCGTTTCGTTTTTCTGTCGGCTCTGTGTTTTCTTTCATGCATTGCCCTCCCTGTCGGTGAGTTTGTCAGCAGCTCTCCCCAGCAAGGGGCTGGGGAGATAGGAAGGGAGTGAGTGAGGTTTGCTGCCATTTCCAGAGCAGATGGTGATGAGTGAGTGTGGGACCCCAGACCGGCAGACTAGCAAAGTCCACACTGGGGATACAAGCTGAGCTCCAGTTTCTGCAGGTTAGAGGGGAGCAAGCCGGAGCCCTGCATTAACAACCAGCTGGGCTGCAGAAACACAACCTTTCCCCATAGAAAAAGCCATTGCCTTTGCTTACGGTGCTCCAGCCATCACATGTTTCACTTGCTGTGCTGCTGCTGGTGGGATGCTTGCTCCTAGGAAATCCTCGTCTTGGCCGTTCTTTGATGAGGGTAGGTGAGAGTTAGTCAAGCTGTAATCAACCTTCTCAGGCATCTGGATATGGTTGAACCACATGGAATTTTCAAGCAAAATCATCTTTTTGCAGTCATTTTTAAGGAGATCTTTTTACTACAGCTTCCAAAGAGCTCATGTCTGGCTCATAAATTAAGAGAAGAATGTCTTCTCTCTCAAAATAACCACAGTAATGAACTCAGCAATAAAAACTGCTTATCACCCTTCTAGTCTGGGGGCACTTTGTTTTTCATTTTTTCTTTTTACCACTAATTTAAAAAGGGGTAGGAAGGTTTAATGTTTCTTAAAATACGTTGTTTAAAGCTGTGTCTGGTTCATTGTCTCACCAGCTTCTGCTGTTTTGAAAATGTGTTTTTTCTTGACAAGATATTTATGGCAAATATTAACTTATGAACAAGTCAAGAAAATCAATAGCTGGAACTCTGTCAACCTCAAAAGACTGCGAGCATTTCAAAATGAGCTCCAAGGCCTGAAACTCCAGAGGAGAAAGAGCTCTCTATTGCCTTTACTGATGGAAGGGGAAAAGTGTCTCATAAAAAAGCTCAATTTCTGTAAACTGCGTGTATATGACTCTTCTAGCAGCACTTGAACAACATCTAAATCATGGGGCCACAAGTGCTCACCAGCTTTTGGATTCAGATGCCAATTCTGGCAACATCTGGCTGTGTGCAGGGATGAGACCTGTATTTCGATGGATCCTCCTTCTACTTTCCTATGCTGCAGTTTCCACAGGAAGAAAATGCCTATGTCTGGACAGAAAGGGGACAGACAGTGCTGTGAAACATGATGTTGGCAAGCAGGAAACACGTCTCCCATGTTTGTTTGAAACTAGAGCAGAAGCAGAGCTGAGGAAGGATCAAGATTTGGGCAGTCACTTATTTGTTCAGTACCCCAGGAAAGTTTGGCTGCCAACGCGGGGTCGCGAGCTGTGTGATGGGGGAGCAGCTCTGCTGGGGCCGGCAGGCACATCTGGAAGCAGACATTTGGCTTGCGGCTGCAGCCCATGTGTCAGGTTTGGTGTGTGTCTGGAAAAGTGTGCTGCAAGGACCATCACCCCCAGGACTGGGGAGGGGAGGGCTGCAAGAGCCAGATGGCTGAAAAACCTTGCTAGGGAAAGTACTTTTCTCTTTATATTCTTGCAAATCCTTTTTACCTGGCCTCCAAGTTCACAGCTGCATTTGCTTTCCTCTTGTAAAGATTTCTTTTTTGTTGTTGTTATTCCCAGAATGGGATGGAGGAATTCCTGTTTGTTAAAGGCATTCGGCAAGGCTGTGGTAAGCCTCCCTGGTTTGCTGGTTGAGATCACAGGGCAGTTTAGTTATTTGTCAAAATGCACTTAGTGAAACCTGGGCCCTCTTGCTTTTCCCCATCTTTCAGAAGGCTTTTAAGAAGGGTGGGATTCTGCCCTGCCTCTCTCATAGCAAACAGCACCTTTTTTTCCTGTCAGCAGTGGTATTACCTTTGCACAGCCTGCATAAATAGAGGTAGTAGAATCTGGTTTAGGGAAATTTTCAATATTCTTCAAGTATATAATAAATTATTTCAGAAATCTAAATGACACTGAAATGAAAAATTGTCCTGTTGCACCTAAGGGATATTTGGCTGGGGAACCCCCATGCTTAGATTTGGTATTCTGAAAAATATCAATATTCTCTTTAGCTTCTAGTTGAGGAACTGAGACCACGTTGTAATTCTTACAAGATGGATTTCCTGCTCTCACTCAAGGGTTTTTCCCCATAAAGTATGGTAGGAAGTGTGTTGAGCCTCATTAACTCTCATCTTGTTGCTGAAACAGCACTGGAAACTGTTGGAGATGTATATTAGGCAAAGCTGCCTTGGCTTGTGTGGACAGCAGTGGGAAGCTGCTGTGAGGTGAGGGGAACCAAGGTATTGTGAAAAGCAAAAGGAAATCAAATATGAGTCCAGAAGGAAGTTTGTCTATGGCAATGTGTACTATACCCCATCTTTTTTATGTGTCAGTACATCACATCAGATTTCCTTTCCAAAATCAGGCGAAAGTGAGTTGGCAACTGAGGAAGCCATTTCAGACCACTGTCTTTTGAGAGAGATCCACCTTTATTGCTATTGTATTTGACTGTCCACAAAATCTCTGTAATGTCTCCATAGACCTCAGAAAAAATATTTTGCTTTCTCCATCATCTGTTTTACTCTGGCACTGTTCTGTAGGTTTTTGCTGCTTCACATTTTACAGAGGAGTGAAGGAGAGGAAAGCTAGAGATTCTTGCACTTGATATTTACACACTGGACACAGTCTTCGTTTATCTCTTCCCAAGTTTAACTCTCAGTGAAATTAAAAGGTCACCTTGAGAATTTATCTCTGAAAACACTTCAGCACCTCCTAAAGGGAAAACAACTAGGGAACTAGCAGTGCTCAGAATTTTGTGCTGCGAAGGACTAGACTGCAATCTTGCACACATTCTGTCTATTTTATTCCCTGGCTCAGGGCTGGGATAGCCCACATACGTGACTCCAGATGCTAGCAATATAGAGTACATTGAAAGCAGAGCTAGGCCAAAATGTTCTCTTTAGACTTCTTCAGGAGTATGGGAAAGTACAGATTGAGATTTAGGGTGTAAACTTTCCCCATTGAAAGTTTGATAGAGTCGGTGTGATTTCTAGGTGGAAGGAGAGAAAGCTGGGGGAAACATGTTTCCCTTCAGCGTATTTACTGCATAACGTGAGCAGCCACACTCTCTAACCCAGCAGCAGATATTCTGCCTTGGATGTTGTATACATTATATTGCTGAAAGAAGAATAACACGGTATTAATGTCCAGCTATTACAGGTCTTAACCTCTTAGCCCCGAGGGACTGCTCAGAGTTTTGTCTGAAGAGTGCCTGTAGGGGCAGGCTGCAAATTTGCAGGTGCAAAGTAGTGTTTGCAGCTACAGATCACAAAGGTGCAAATGCCACGTTCTGGTCTTTTGCTCTGCCATCAGCCAGCCTGCAGGCAGAAAACTGTGCAGAACTCTGGTAAAACCTGTGATCCTAATTGTTTAATAACATTCCAGTCAAAGGATGTATCACTTTCTGCTTCTGTGATGTGCATTTTCATTTCTTGGATGGGCTCGGACACTGCCTCTTTCTGACAGTTTCTGGAGTCATGACCTTTAGAGTCTGTGTGTGGTTTCTTGTTCCTTCTGCATCCAGCTTAGAGATTTTACAAATCTCCCACCAAGGGGGGTGGATTACCCTGACTCCTGCATTCTTTTGTGCTCTCTAAGAGCTGTAATATTTACCAACAAAAATTTCTTCTCAATCTAATCCAGTTCACATGAATATCACATGAGGCTACCTCCTGCAAGAGGCAGCCTTAAGATGTAGTGCATGATTTTATGCTGTCTTCCTTTCCTTGTCTTTATTTTGTCTTCAAAGGAGCTATCTGTGCAAGAAGGGCAAAAAGACACAGGCCTTTGAGTGCAGACCTGCCTGAATTAATTGAATGGCAAGCACAGACAAATACTGGCTATCTGGAGAGCATGCAGTACAGTGATTTCATTTATTTAACATATCGGGGTAATTTCCAAACTCCAGCACTGCCACAGCACTGTGAGGGAAGCCTTGTATTGCTGCATGAGTCCAGCTTGTCTGCCAACATGTCTACCCGTTCTGCAGGTGTATGTGTTACAGCCCAAGGCAAAAATATCCATGCCTTTCCCAACCATCTCATGGTGCTTCTGCAGACCAGATGGTTCCAATTTGAGGCCTACGCTCGGTGATGTAGCTGTATTGAGTTTCTTCCCTGAAACCAACAAAACCTGCTTTAGCATTTTGCTTGGATTAAAATATTTGTCCCTTTTTTTTCACAGGGCAGAAGAGGGACTCCTGAAGCCACTGAAGGAAGGAAATCATTACAGGGTTCTACAGAAGTAGGTCATGTGCTACAGCTGCTCATAGTTTAAGAGGAAGAAACATGGGACCTCAAACATGGAACACGACTCCTTCAAAATGCTTGAGAGCAACCCAAGAAAAACATCCTCAGAGGCTTATTTAATAAACATTATCTATAATAGTCTCAATGTGTGCTCATGTTTCCTTAGGAGTTTGCACCTACTTCCCAGAGCTAACAAGATTCCAAAACAGAGTGCAGAATAATTTAATGAAAAGGATTTAATAGTTTGTGTTAAAGCTAATATGATCCATTAGGAGCTGTCATTTTATAAACAATGAAGGTATGTTATCCCCCCTATTGCCATAAAGCCATTCCACAAAAGGTTTGTAAACAATCAGTTACGATCTATAGAACATTCACAAAAGAAAATTAGATCCTCATTTGAAAAACGTGCTTTTCCTCACATTTGATTTATTTTTAAGTAAACTTAAGAGGACTCTGTATCTATGTAGTAAATGGATAAATGTCTAGCATGAAGACCACATATATATGTACACACACACATACATATACATAGTGTATCTATATGTGTGATGTGGATGTGGATGTGTATGCATATGTGGATTTCATTAACAATCATACAATGTTCATTATCTTAAAAGCACTGCTATTTCCAGAGTTTAAAAAAATGCCTAAAGTCAACTGTTAAATCAACTGAAAAGTTTTTAATTATAATCAAAGTGTCACTTCGCAGTGGCTGCTTCTTTTCTCAGTAAATTTAAATTTTTGTGAAGACTCGACCTGTTTTCTAACAACAGTGAACACAAAAGATTACCAACTGAAACAGGGCCAGTTTTAACGTGTGGGATTGTTTTCTTCACAGTGAGACTTAAAGAAATGGTGAAACGTGTCATTCTAAAAAGAGACTCTCCAAATCTTGGGGCTCCTTATGCTCGGTGCCATGTTCCACCAGTGTGAGCCTTGAGGATGGCAACACTGTTGTGAGCCACAACTTGAAGAGGCCTGAAGAAAGGCACAGAAGATCTCCCCAGCCCCTTCCCATGCCCCGTGTTTTTTGGAAGCCAGGCAGGAATGAAGTACGCGAGAAATCAGACCGAATGACTACAAGGGAGGTGCTTCTGGTGTACAGTGAGGTAAGTGTTTGAAAAAATTAGGTCCATAAAGTGTCTTTATTCCTTATTGCTACATGATCTAGGAGGAGTTGAAATAGTCAAAAGATGACTAACTTGGTAAAAGAAAATGGATACAACATTATTTATAAAGCAAACTCCTCATTTAAACAAGGCAGCTTTTTCAAACTTAGATCCTTACTCAAGAAAACAGGCAAGAAGGAAACTTCAGTCTGAGGTCATTCTGTTACATATTTACCTTACAAAGATTTATCGGATTTACTTCTGCAAAGTTTGTCTTAGAACTGCCAGGTTCTTGAAAACCACGTGTCTGAAAATCCTACTAGAAAGCTGAGCAGAGACATGTATAATGAAACAGAAATTAATTGCAACAAGTATTAAACAGATTTTGCTTAGTCCATATATTTTGCTTCTTCTTTTTATAAATGGTCATTATTCAAACATCAGATTGGGATAAGTGTGAACATTAAACAAGAGATCCTACTTGAAACATCTTATAAATCAAAACGAGAATGAGGAGACTGTCTTTTCACATGACAGCACCACCAAAAAATTATAGGATAAACCCACCCCAAATGTATTGTTTGGGTATTCCCTTCTTTCCTACAGCATGTAAAATTTCTCAGTTGAATAAGAAAGGAAACAGTTTTACATTTATATTCCCAATTATTGTCCATGGATTTAATAGAAATTAATATTATTGATTTACAGTGCTGCCTTGGCTGTCTTCAGAGACTGGCTGTCTTAAGAGTCCCAACATCATTTCCTTGTTGGTCAATGGACACATTTTAGATATTTTTAATGTGAACCCCACTGAGTCAGATCTAGCATTAAATTTATGTCTAAGATTATTCAAATCTTCTACTCAGTGCTGGGGAAAGCCAAAAGGAACTCACAAACCATCACAGATAGGACAGACATTCATATCATGAAAGTACTTTGTCAGCTTACAGTGTCATTGTCACAGGGATAAAAGTGCAAACCAGTTGTTTTCAAATAGAAGACATCCAAATAAAACTAATGGCAATGGACAGAAGTCAAACTCAGTAAAAGCAGCTGAGCAGACCTATGAAGTCTGAGGATTCATCTGAGCTCCCAGAATCCTGGGATTCATCTAACTAAACATAGCTGTTTCCATTGATGTTTTAAGTGTTTATATCACTTAAAGCTCCTTTTGAAGTAAACATGTAGAAACAGGCATTTTTAGGTGGTACCTACTCAGCATCTCCTAGGGCTGACATCTGTATCTGACTAGATGAATCAAGTTTCAAAACACCACTTCCCCTCTACTGAAATTGAAGGGATCCAAGGAATCTCCCTGAAGTGTCAAAGTATACAGGACAAATGTCTGAAACTAAGGATTGAAGGAATCTACCCCATAGTCTATTATAGCAGCTTCTAGAAAGAAAGTTAACTCCATCCAGGTTTAAACCAAGAACTGCTCTTGCAATAGAGAGAAAGGATATAGAAGCATATTGTGCCATTTCACATCCTTTTGGGTGAGAAATACCTAGATTTTATGGTTCTGAGTTGCTATTGTTACTGGTCTTGACCCAGATAAATAATGGGTGTGACGAACTTGTTTTAAGCTTGATTATATTTTATGTATATTTGCAGTATAATGTAGTATTTATGTCTTTGACTTGGTGAGCATAGAGCCAGGCTCATCGTTTCAAGCATAATTAAAGTATTTCCTGCTCCCTGATTTTTTTCAAATGAAAATTATTAAGAAAGAGATAATTTTTCACTCAAATGGATTTGATTTTCATGTTTTCTTACTTTCTAAAATCTCCATACGATTGGAGAGGACTGAAACAGCAGATGCAGGAAGGGAAAACAGATTCTTGTGCTCACATTTGCTTTTGTTTTCAAGGCAAATTTCACTGCTTTAGACTTCTTTCTTCCCAGGTAGATAAAGAGAAAACAAAATATTGGTGCCAGAGACAGGTGCCTCTAATGTATTCTTGTCAGACATGCTGGGAACAGGAGAGCTCTATTTTTGAAATACTACTGTTAGCTACATTACGTGGAGGTCTTGTTAGCGGTAAGCAGCAAATTGGTGTTTAGCGATGCAGCTGACAGCACTTATTAATTTGGGGGAAAGGGAAAGAAATCTCCAAATTCTCAGGGAGACAGGCATAGTCTTGTGTGTCAATATGAGGAATTTATGCAAACATCCTCTCATTCTAATGAGGTAGAAAAAGCAGTACTGCAGAGACAGTTGTAAAATAACAGCTTATGCCCCGATTCAGGAAACATGTACTTAAACCATCTTTATGCAGGACAGCACTTAATCCTCTGCTTAACTTTGATTTACATGGGTGCTTATGTGGTATCTCAGATAGGGATGACTAAAGGCTGGGATGAGCCCTGCCTCAATTAATAACACATACAGCCCTGCTTTTATCTAGTAATGTTATTAACAATAACAGTAACAACAATAATTTGTGACTAGGTAGATACTTTAATTTAAATAGATTAAGGCTCCCTGCATTCCTGAGTTGGGAGGACATTTGGGTCACTCTCCCAGGTTGACAGAGCTCCTAAACAGATGCCCAGTGTGGGCATCACACCACTATGCTGTCTGAGATAAAGAGAGCAATGAGCTGGTGTGCCTGCTTCGTCTGTCCAGTAGCTGATTCCCTGTATGTTCACTGGGCAGTTTGAACAAAATTAATAAAGGAGAATCTCCTGTCTACAGAGACAGTCTGTGGCAAAATGTAGAAATATTGGGGGTCTCCTGAAGCCCTCCAGGACATTGTGCAGTCACAAGAATATTCTTTCTATTGTCATCATCTAATAACATACGAAGGGGGATTTAAATTAAGTTACCATCTTTATTTGAAACAAAAACATTGCAATTTGCATGACCAGTGCAAACTGCTTCTAAAACAAACCGATTTGGAAAGAACATAAGTATGAGATATGTCTGGTTTCTTGTCTGGGTTACACTCCAAAATTTGATGATCACACTCAGATGACTAAAATAATGAAGGTGATAGATTAGTGTATTGATGCATAATCACTGTCTAGCCTGAAAAACTTGTGAGCTGCATGATTTTGAGAACAATTACTTGTAATTAAAGCAATGCTGCTCCCCCCTCAAAGAAATATTTTGTGCATAACACCAATTAATTACATTTTTTCAATGAGAATAGCTCTTAAATGCCTGTGCTGCTATTTATTTCTGACCACATTCAGAATTCTGAAGAGATATGAATTATGTATTGTTTAGCAGTATTATTTTGGGGCTGGGATTGCAGAAAATACCTCCTTTTTCGATAGCATCTCTTGAATAAATTAAAAACTAACCATTTCCACAGGGTGAGGATATGAGCTAACTCTTATAATGATGAAAAGGAGTTTTTAGACAGACAAACATTGTCTGATGAAGTCAATCTATCCATCAGGCTTAACTATCTGCTTGTCTATTTTTGATTTTCCACACTCTTTAGATACAATTGTTCAAACTAAAAAGCAGCCTCATGCCCTGGAAAGAAGAAATCTACTATTGTACTAAATAAATATTACTACACTTGCCTTTAAAAAGCAAGAATGTGTCCTTTTTTTCAGTACAGTATAGGTTTTCTTTTCAATGGGGTTGCAGTATAGAGTTATAGCTGATCTCAGTATTAAAATATTGCTGTGAGAAAAGGTTTTCAGTAGTCTAGCTCTACATATTTGAGCTATTAATTCAAAATGTGCATTAAAAACTGAGCCTGGCATCTGAATCCCTGTTTAGTATTTGAAACATCACATAGACTTCAAAGAGTTGTATGAAACAAAAGAGGATAGGAACCATCCATAGTTTGCTTTTTTCTAAAACTACAGCTTTAGCTCACCAGTTCTGCACAAATAAACTCTGTGGTACATCTTTAAGTGAAATAAAGTACAAGGTCTGAGCTTTATTCTAAGAGATGTTGTACACATGCTATTCTCATTAAATCTTTTCAATTCTTCCCCTTCCCTAGACACCACGGAAGCCTCTAAAAGAATTGGGTTTGGTAACCACATCTGACACCTTTCCTTCTGGCAGCTGTGGTTCCCTGAAGAGATAGATAGGTCTCACTCTCTTTTCTGCTTCAAAACAGTGAGTTTTCACTTCTGAAAAATGGACAGGCTTCTCCTGATAAATCTCTTACGAGGCTTGTATCACTGGCAGCCACATGAACTGATGTTTTCTCCCCAAAACCTATATTCTGTATGAGTTGCCATTCTCATCTTGATAAGTGCTCTGCAGAATGCTGACACAGTGTCTGCCAAGAGAGGAGCAAGGACTCCTCCTGCCTTCCCAGCTTGCTCCTGCTACCCTGAAATTCTGCCTCTATCAACATATGGAAGAGAAACATCCTCTGATAATGCCCATGTACCCAACAGACATATGAGCGGCTGTACCCAAAGAAATGCATTTTTAGTACGTCATAAATATCACACATGCCCTGGGAACAAAAAGCAAGACAAAATTTCCTTTAAAATCAGTCAACACTCTGAGCAGAGAAAGTTGTCCATCTAACCACAGGCTCACTTGTGAATGGCAGAGACTGAAATCACGGCCTTGATTCATTTGTGTTTTTCTGTTCTGTAACCCTGGGGTCTCTGCAGTAGCTCAGCCACCCAAGGAATGGCAGGCTCAGTCTTTTCCGTGACCCACAGAAACATTCTCCATGTCTGTTTTGGCAGCTGGGTGTAACTCAATCTGCTATGGTATCCACGCTCAAACAATTCTACGAGTAAGCAAAACAGCTACTGTTTTCATCTTACCATGTTTTTCATAGTATCTAGATGTTGAAATAACACTGCCAAAAAATTGACATTTTATGCTTTGACAATGATTGCTCCTGATCATACTCATGATCTCAGGCACAGCAAGGGGCCCAAGCCTTGGCTTCCCAATGTGTCAGTCAATCCTCAGCACCTATCAGGCACACACATGCTGCCACCAGCCAGAAAGTTCAAGCACCTCCGCTTGAAAATAGCTGCAGTGGTGCTGGAAAAGGAGGCATGTTTTCCAGAATGTCTCCAACACGTGAAAACAATTCTGCAACCAAAACTGAGAATAGCCTCTGCAATCGCTACTCCTCTGAGGCAGCCAGCTCACTCTTGGGTGCTGTAAATACAATAGTAATAAACCGTACCAAGGAACCATGGTACAGTAATGTTACAGTAAATTCTGGTGGGATTGCTTTTGAGGTGCACCAGCCTGTGAAAGAGGAAGAGAAATGGGAGACACTCACATGTTCGAGGGAATGAAGAGGAAATACCTTTGCAACCTCACTTCCCTACCTCTGAACACAGCTCTCCTGTACTTTGTCTGTAGCCTATGGTGCCCTGGCAGCCCATTCATGCATAGAAAGACTTGGCAGAACACATGGTTACCCTTACACTGAATTCTTTCGCCATGTGTGTTTAATATATCTCTGTGATCTGATTCAAGTGGAGCAGATTTGAATACCTCATTATACGGAGACCAATATGTCTTCATACACACAGTAATTATATTGTTCATTCTGATGTTAGAACGCTGTATCTCTTGCTGAAAGTCAGAGTACTCGCATACATTTTTTAGTCACTTAGACATAAGTGACTATGCTGACATTCAAATTCTAAACAAATTGCTAATGAGCTTCCCCACTTCTTTTTTTTTTTTTTATCTTCTCCCCAAAAGCAGATTTCTCAGCCTCTGAAAGAAACAGAATGGAAGAGCTTAAATGAGAAGACACACACACATGACTGCAGTCTAAGGAATAGAAGCCCATTTCTCAGCCAGTGTGCACTGCCAGAGCTGTGTTGGCTCCTTGGGGAGAGGGAAAAAGACAGGAGAAGCAAGAGGATGGAAATACTTTAACCACACTTCAGATGTCTACCTTTGTGCTTGGATTTTGTAATGAAGATTTATCTAAATCTTAGCAAGTTAGTGTTTTCCTCTATTGAAAATGCTGTGTGCAGCAGTTGTTTCTTTCCTTTCTCCACCCACAACCCTTTTATTTTGTAGTAGCCTTTTTGGTTTGGTAATGATAATTGTACTTGTGATGCTACTTAAGGTGTACTCTTTGGTGTTCCCAAACTATGTCTGAAGGTACTCTGGGACTGCAGAATACCCTCTGGATGTAGACACACATGACAAAACAGATAACACCTTATGTGACCAGAAGTGGTTTTTGCAGTTTAAAGGACAGGCCTGAGACGACCATAGTGACTAGCACAGGAGTGCCCTTTGAGAAATGTCCCTTTAATGTGACCTGTAGTGCCCCCACAGGCAGTGCCTCAGGCAGACTGCAGGCATTCAGAGCTCTTAGTGCCCAGACTCCAGTCCCTTCATCACCACATATGGGTAGAACCCCCTGATATAGCATTACCCTATACAGGTCACTAGCACTTGGGTTCTAATTGCTTGGCACTCATCTTTTCATTCCTTCCAGTACCTTGATACTTGAGGTCAGGTGTTGAAATGCCACTTGGGTATCTGGGACCTGAGTGTTAGCAGCTGGCTTTCACTCTAGCTCCCAAATCATTTGCTGTGGGGGGTCTGTATTCAGAGCTCCCTGTGACATTCATACCCTTATTATTATCTGGTGTTAATTAAATTTCATATTGTTCTTAATTGTGTGCATGGCCCCTGAGACAATGGGAAGGATTCATTATTAAAAAGGCAGAATTTTATTTAGTGCAGAATTCAGTGCTGAGAGAGACCTCACTTTACCTACCCAGGGAAAAGCAGCAATAGAAGGGAAACAGCTGCTGGCATATTGGTCAGGAGTAAAAACAGTGGTCGAGGCTGAAAGCAGCAAGACCAGTAAAGTGAGAAGAAAATTTAAGCCCATGTGTTTAAATTCAGTCTTAGACTAAAAGACTAGTAATAACATGTATCATCCCACTTGTCTTTCACCAATGTCATATTTTTAGAAAAAGTTTCTAGTGTAAAATTTACTCCTTTTTCAGTCAAAAAATGATTCAGCTGCAGGAAGGAAAGGCATTCAACAGGATGGCCCAGAGCACATTTAATGAGCCAGGCAGGAATAACAGGCTCTCTTTCCCTTTTCCCTCTCAAGGGCTGCAGAGGACATTTGTAGGCATAACTATGGGCCCCCTTCTTGCTGATCTGCTACTCCACTGTGCTGAATTACTTTCCACTTTCTGTGGGGGAAAAAAAAGGATACCACTGTGCAGCAAAGCACATAACTTCTTCAAGGGGTGATGAACATTTGGTAACAAAAGTCCTTCTCAATCTATGTGGCTTGCTCCGCGTACTCTGTTAGCTTTTCTTCCACGTGAAAACTGGAAGTACGTGTGCTTTCTCTGCAGTAATATATTGTGCCCCAGTGATATTATCCTAGACAAGTATGGCTTTCGCAGGCTGCATCCTCTTGTCTATCTCCCTGTTTGTGGGAAAATAAATGAACACACAGTGTATGTGCTTGTTCTCAGAAAATTCAAGTTGTGTTTGCTGGTTTTCTTCTTTTTTTGTCAAACGGCTGTGGATGCTCTTTCATGGCTTCCCATACAAAAAGAGTCCTGATCAAATACAGTGCATACCAGCTGGCAAAGGATGGGTTCTCAGCAGGCTTTTGGCATTTGATACACTCATGTATGTGAACAGGTTGATATGATTAAGGTTAGCGAATGAGAGACAATTCCAGATTTTTCTAATTTTTGAATAGCATTAAATATTTGCTGGTGCTTTTTATTTTGAAGCAGTCAGGATGCTATTTAATGTTCACAATGGCAACCTGATGGTTAAAATATAAGGGCCATTCTGTCCTTCTACCATTGCTATGACCATAAACCAGATTTGCAAATAGAAAAGAATACAGCACAAAATAGGATTGCATATATATATATGCCTAAGTTCTAAAAGCTTCACTGTCAATGAGAGAAAAATGACATGGATTTC
This sequence comes from Sialia sialis, assembly GCA_009812075.1. Taxonomy (NCBI): domain Eukaryota; kingdom Metazoa; phylum Chordata; class Aves; order Passeriformes; family Turdidae; genus Sialia; species Sialia sialis. The sequence goes on along the minus strand of VRYO01002772.1, from coordinate 63,905,136 downwards.
TTTTTCATTGCAGTGACAAGTTATTAGGAAGTGATCTGGGGACTTCTACACCTGTAAAACCAAGGGCACTGAGGGGCAGAACTTAGTGTAGCCACCACACTGCAATTTGTTGGTTGCCTTGGGTCTCCTTCCAGCCCCGCAGTATTCCCAGTTCTTTTTGTGCTGTACTCAGGAAGGGCACAAAGCTGTTTTCTTTCCAGACAATTTTACCGATGGGCCTGACTGCTTAATTGGTTTGGCATAGGATGCCAGAGCTCCACCATTTGTCTATGCTTCCTGTTTGCTTCTCGTCTGTAATTCAGGCTGTGGAACGGCTCTTGAAAGTTTAGTGTGGTATGGTGCGGCAGATTGTGTAGCAGATTGTGTGGCTTCTTATTTGGTGACAAATTTGGTGTTATTTAGATGGCCTTAGGTAGCTCTTGACCCTCCAGCCCCTCGACTACTCATTTCCAGCTCCACGTCATTGCAGTGCTTTGCTTAGCCAGGTGTTTATGTGGCCATGAAGTACAGCAGTTCAAGGAATTCATCTGGTGGGAAAAGCAGATCTTGCGTCCCCCACCTTGTTCACTGTTTGGCTGTGGAGGAAGTTTTGCCAGCACTGCCCAGAACTCCAGTCCTGGCACAGAAGTACCACTTGAGGAATTGCAGTCTGCACCAGTCATTGCTCTTTGGAAGCACAAGTCTCTGCATAGCACTCACAGAATCAGCCCAGAGCCTGAAATGCTTTTTCAGCTTTTGCCTGCAGGGATCAGAGGAGTGTTAGTATTAGTGTGATCTATTTATCTCAGCTGTATTCAATTCTATTTTTTCAATACAACATTCTTGGGGATGAACACACTTTATACATGGAAAAGCAGGATGTGCTCAGCAAAACTTGTCTAACAAAAGCTTGTCAAGCAATATAGGGTATGTGACTGCATGTGTACTCCTATGTATGTTAGCCTGAATGACACCAGAAAATTATGCCAGGAGATTAATCCTTTACCATTGCCTAGTTCTTCCTTCAATGTCAGGAGAAAGTGGTGCAATGTGCTGTAAAAGACACATACTTTGCCAAGGTTGCAGAATTTGATTTAAATAAAGTGTTTTCTCAAAGATTTTTCTTGCTTCCAAAACTGTTAAAACAGAGAAACTGAGAGATCTGCTACAAAAAAACCACCTGGTTATGACTGAGGAACAACAAGGACTTCAGACAGATGTTTCATGGATGACAAGCTGGACAGGAGCTGGCAAGATGTGCTTGCAACTCAGAAAACCAATGATGTCCTGGGCTGCATTGAAAGAAGTGTGGCCAGCAGATTGAGATCTACTCCACTGAGATGAGACCTTGTCCACAAAATGATTAGAGGGCTGGAGCACCTCTCCTGTAGGGAAAGACAGAGAACTGAGGTAGAAAAGAAGGCTCCAGGGAGATCTTCTTGCAGCCTTTCTGTACCTAAAGGGGATGCATAAGAAAGAGGAGAACATACTTTTTAGCAGAGACTATTGCTGTGGTGATGGTTTTAACCTCAGTAAAGGTAGATTAAGAGTACAGTCATTTCACAATTTATAAGCCGCACCTGATTATAAGC
>VRYO01002772.1:63887677-63902565 GCA_009812075.1 Sialia sialis | reverse complement strand
AAGGTGGCCGCCACTGCAAAGGCGGCAAAGGCAGCTCCCTCACCCGCATGAACGCGGCAAAGGCAACTCGCTTGCTCGTGCGAAGGCGTTGAAGCCGGACTGGCCTCACCAATCCAGCGACGGCCCGCTGCCCGCTTGCCAATGGCTCCGGTTCACCGCGCACCCGGCAGAGGCTCCACGGCACCTCCATCGCCGGCCAGCCCCCACTTCCGGGTTGGCATTTTGCTGGGATTTGTCCATAAATAAGGCGCACTTGATGATTAGCAGCACTACTGGGCTAGGCTGGATTCTTCAATGAAAACGGTGCAGCTTATAATCATGAAATTACTGTAGTAAAAAGGAAGGCATTTTGTATGATGAAGGTGGTGAAACACTGGAGTAGATTTTTAGATGGTGAAACACTGGAACAGAATTTTAGATGCCCCATCCCTGAAAACATTCAAGGTCAGGTTGAACAGGGCTCAGGGTGACTTGAGCTAATTAAAGATGCCTTCTCATTCCAGGGAGGTTGTACCAAATGACCTTCAAGGATGCTTTCCAACACCATTCTAGGACTCTATGATTCTATATTAACATAAGAACTATATTTTGATTGTGGATTAGGAAAAAAATTACAATTACAATTAAGGGTCAGATTCTTATCTAACCTATTTTAGTGCAGCTTCATTGGAATCAGTGGAGCTTTGCTGATTTACAACAGTTGAGATCTAGTCACAACTTTCTATAACTTAAACTAATTCCTGCAACACATTTATTTTGGGCTCGATTGAAGAATTTTAATATCAGGATTGATTAGCTTTTTTTTCTAAATTATTATAGCATCTTTACTTTTATTTTAAATTTACCTTTCCTATGTGTTTTTTTAGTCTCTTGTCATCCTAATTTATCTGTTAAAAGTTTTTCTGACTGTCAAATACTTAGACTATCTTTCAGATTCTCAGGTGACTAAGATAGGATTCTTTCTTTAATTAAAAAGAAGAAGATTGAGTTTCAGGGCAATCATGTTTTGATATTCCCATATGTATCTAAAGTCACTCAGCTTAGGAGAACAGGGCTTCAGTTTTTGAAATTAGACTTTGTTAAATTGGACTATGAAGGTGCATTTTCCTATCTGACTAAAATACCCATGGTTTTAAATATTACAAGGTAAGCCCTCATCAACTCTGATAGATGCTAAATGGCACTGCTTTACTGTCTTGATTCTGACCTCATTTCTTACACTGTCAAGGTGGTGTAAATCCTTCAAACTAAATAGAATTACTCTAGGTTTAGACTGCCATAAAAGGTTAAAGTCTACCTCTACACCTTTGCTCCCCAAAAGAAAAATGGCTTGTCATGGTAGCCACTGCTACCATAACCAGTATATCAGGTAACACAAATTATGGTGTGGTACTGAAGGGTTTGGAGTTAGATTAATTTATAACACATAAAATCAGACCTTCTATTATCCTAAATTAAAATACCATCTTTGGGGTATGGAACTTTACTAATCATTACAACTAATTAGAATTCAGAATCCACCTCTGAGACACCATATCAATAACATCACTGAATAGTGCAGGGCTGGGCTTCTTTGGTTAAAAAAGAGAGTTGGTTCACAGTATATGGTCAATATCACTTCCAAAGCTCCCTATGCACACAGGCTCAAGAGCCCAAACTGTTTGTGGCCACTTCTGCTCCTCCCTCCTCACTCACTTCTGCTCCCTTTCAGTTTCACCAGCCTGCAAATCATTAGGCAGCAGACATCACTAGCTTACCAAAATGTGTGCAAAGTAAGCCAGATGGAGGAAGAGGGGAAGATAGAGCTAGTGTGGGTCAAGCAGCACTGCCAGTCTCCATCATCAGATTCCATAGATGGACTCTGAGGTTCCCTATCCTGTGGCCCAACAGCAAATGCCCTGTTCACATTCTTCCAGTGAAGGAAGTATTTCAGAGCTCACCATGAGAGTTCTTGTTGAGATCCAAGTCCTTACAGTGACCCTGGCTTTTAATAACACATACCCACTTTTGTGGTTTCAAACATTCACACAGTCATAGTTACTCACAAATTATTCTGCCCAATCTCTTTAAAGGAAGTGGGTGGAAGGGGTGTTGATAAAAATCTCACCCTTCTATTTTCTACTCCACAGTTTTTTCCTGGTGAAAAACTTATGTGCTCTAGATGGTGGCTGAAATTGGCAGCAAAGGAGTCACTAAGATGAAAAGTGATTAACATGATGGTTCTGTTGACCTTGATAAATTTACCTGCCAGGACAACTGAGGCACTTGCAGAGCTTTGGACAAGCAAGGGCTGTGGAAAAACCCATCATGGGACGTCCTATTAGCTGAGTGGCAATGGCAGTGAAACAGTGCAGTGAACAACAGTTAAAAGCACAGTAGAAAAATATGCCTCTCAACGAATTTGTAACTGAGAGGTCAAGAATAAAGAAAATTCTGCTACAGGTCCTCTAATAGTCCTGATAGAGTCCAAGCTTTATGCATCTGGTAGGTACAGGTAGTGGAGTACCAGAGTCTTCCAAATGGCACCTACTGCCTTGTGAGCTATCTTTCTGTTTTCCATTATTCCCATTTCAAATTGTGTAGCAAAAGTAATTTAGGTTGTACATTTCTAATAACCTTTTCAACCCCTTCCTCAGCATTTCCTGAGAATAACAATGGCCATCTTCCTTGCCAGCTGAGATGTGGTTCAAATTTCCATTAATGATTTTTTGTTTTTCTTTTTCTGTACCTGACCATCCCTCATTTACAGCATGCTACTTTTTTGCCATTATGGATTCTTAGCAGCTCTGATCAAGTTCCTGCCTGTCCTGTCTCCAGATAAAATGGTATTCTGCAACTCCTTATGGCAAGAAACATGCAGTTGTGAACTCTGTCTGGAGCCTGGGTCACAGAACAGTAAGTGCACATTGGGAATCTGCATGCCTCCACATCAACGCTTGTAGGCTGCCATGACCAAGAACATCCTTTTCACTGCTGCTTGCAGAAAAACATGGAAGAACTGGTGAGATGTATTGGTGTCCTACTGCTGAAATAAAGTCCTAGATGCAGTGTGAATTCTTTATTTTGGAAACAGGAAAACAGATCCTCCCCAAAGAACTCTCCAGGAGGATTCTCAGAACTAACTCAGCAGAGCTGGATTCCTACGCTCTGGATGATCTAAGGCCAGTCAAAGTGCAGAGTGAGACAGCAGGTAGTGGGGCTGCAACATACAATTATCACAGATGGAATTTTCTGACCAATAATGCATCAACCCAGCACCAAAGACTACGTAACAGGTGTTAGAGACAGATTAAAAGCACTCCCACAGAAATGCCATGGACTGCTCAGCAACATCGTGCATGCAGTACTCACTCGTCGAAGAGCTTTGGCCACATCTGTGTTCTTGATTAGGAAAAATATTAAAAATAAGATTAGCTCAGTTGGTTAGAGCATAGTGCCAACCATGACATAGTTGGGGTTTGATCCCTGTATGGGCCAATCGCTCAAGAGCTGGACTTGATGATCTTTGTGGGTGCCTTCCAGCTCAGAATATTCTGTGACTCAGAATATTCTGCAATTGATTTCTTGCTTGAATATGCAAAATGGACCAGTAGTTGATCCTGCCCACACTGCTGGCTTTGCCTGGAGTTTCATTCAGAGTGAGCAGAGCTGGTGCACGTGCTGCGGAGGAGCTGTTCACACCCAGCTAGAGCTGCAAAAATCGATGGGCACCTGAGACAAGCTGCCAGCAGTGGAAACCATCAGCAAAGAAGTCTTCTGTATTGCTCAGTTTGTTATTTACACTGGACCTACATTTAAAAACACTGAAGGCCACTCGGGTAGGGGTGTCATTTAGTCAACCTCATACCCGGTTCCTGCTCAGCACTGGGCAATACTTCTGCTTCTGTCCTCTGACTGATCTCATGTGGCTGAAACAGGCAAAGATAGGAGTTGTTATTATGTTATGTTTACATGTATTTATGTGTGGTAGAAACAGCGGGGGGAAAAGTGATCATGGTCAAGTGAACTACTGTAGGATAAAGAGAGATAAATAATTCAGGTTCTCATTATAACAGAAGAGTGCAGCTTTCACAGGGACGACAGGGACTGTCTTAGTGTGAATTGGTATTCAGTGGCTGTTTAGTAGCCATAGCATGTAATCTAGCATTAGTATTAACATAAATCAGTGGCAGGAATTAATAATATTTCTAAAGTCTTATATGATAACTGGATCCACACTATATTGTTTAGTTCTCTTGGGCATTTTAATGATCATGTAATAGAAATGTTTGAGTAGCTGAAATATTCTTTATAAAGCTCTATGAAGGATCTTTAACACAATGTCTTTAGCAGACAGTTTTGATGGAATGTGTTGTACAAAAAGAAATATAACTATTTTTGTAATATGAGTATATTTCATTAGCTCAGTCCACAGCAATATGACATTACATTTAAAAAGGAATACAATTAATAACAATGAGAGGGGTTTTTTAGCTCTCAGAGTATAGCTGGAGGAACTGAGCAAGGTGTCAGGGCAATTAAATAGAGGGACTGTATTACCTTTGTCTGAACACTCATAACATCATCCTGTCTCAATATGTTGAATAGGGGATTTCTTTGCAGTAGGATTCATAATTTATTTTGATGTTTCTTATAACTCAGATAATAATAAGATGGACTTTTTTATTAATCTTTAAAAATGTACAAATCTTGGGAATTAGCATGTCTGTAGATCCGTATATTTTTTCCATTTTCCATAGAGTACGGAACGATTGTATTAGAGATACACACAATAGCTTCTCAGCCTGAACTTAATGGAACCATCATATCTGTGCTGTGGAAAAGTACAAAATACTGCTGGTGCATGTACAGCACATGGATTAGATAACTGCAGTCCAGGGAAAAAGTTATACTTTGAGACTATTAAAATAATCAACATGAGTATTATTTTATTCAGCATTAACTTTTATGTTCTACGTTAAATGACAATGAAACCAGTGGAACACAATTCTTCCCCAGAGTAATGGTACCAGGCATTTCTTTCATCTCTAAAGAGGTTTCTTAATATCCTGCAATCCTAAAAATGCTATTTTTCCCCCACTTTAGGTCAAATTTAATAACAATAACAGGAGATAAATGGATTTGGCTCAGCTAAGCCTTTGACAGCCCTGTGGATGGTAAGTAGGGATCTCTCCCCTCCCAGGAGAAGCAGCAGCAGAAGGCAGCAGGGGTATTCCTATGAATCCTTCTCCCTTGGGTCTTAGTCCTTTCCATGGCACTCACTTCTAGAGGGTCTTCCTCTCGGCCCAGTCTGTTCTGCATGTCTGGGTAGGAAGGCCAGGAGTCCTCCTTGGCCCTGCAAATGAGGTGGTGAGGAAGCCATGTGAAGTCTTTGAAAAACATAGGGTTGCTTTGAGAAGGAGAGGCCCAAAGTGGAAGCTCTCTTCTGCAGGTACAGCTCACTTGTGCTCATACATCCAGAGCAGCAATAGTTATGTGGGGAAAAGTGTTAGGCAGGTGCCAAGGCAGAAGCAACCTTCCCCTTTTGCCCACACCTCTGTGTGCCTCATTTCATGGGTGCCTGGCAGCAGTGCACCGGGGGCTAATAAAAAACCACTGTCCCTGGGCTCAAAGGGAATTAATGAACAACTCTCAAGACCATTCATGAGTAACATTATAACTCAGCAGGGAGCAGTTTCCTAAGCCAGGGAGCTGCAGGTGACTCCTTCCACAGCAGCGCCCCGGTTAATGGCACATGGCGCCAGCCGCCCCATCCTGTCCCTGGGCAGCAACTGACCTGGCCCTGCTTTTAAGCTGCCACATATGCAGCGACACACGGCGCCTCAAGCGATTAAATTGTGAGGGCTGCCCTCCCCTGCTCGGTGTTATTGACAGAGCCATCAGGGCAGTGATGCATCGGCACCTGCTCGGCCCCAGCGGGCCGGCGCAGGACGGGCCTGCTGCCCAGCCACCATGTTGGCGGAGAGGCCTCGCGCCCTCCCATCGACCTGCCGGGCCTCGGCGTTATCGACCGCTCCAATTTGCAGGAATTTATGGTATTGATGTGGGGCTGATTAACATTTTGTGCCACAGCAGTTCAATACAGGCTGGTAACAGCTTTTAATGATTAATTGACTTTTATGATTCTGCCTGGGCGCTGTCAAGCCGGCTGTGAATGGCGGGCACGCGCCTCCACAGCCGCTCTCTCCGGTGGCACCGGGCAGTGATTGAGTGCCTGGGAAATTAGTGTCCTTGCTGTCTCGTTTCATGAAAGATAAATGCTATGACATTTAATGTAGACCTTAATTTAGAACAGAACTAAACAGATCATTTTGCAATTTAATCATAAACAGGTAAATATCAAAATTGTTTAGCATTTCATGAGACAGGCAGCAGAGGTAAAGCGAAGTGGGCAGCTGTGGAATGGGAGAGGTTAGGTGAGATAAGGTAATAAGACTTGGAGCCAGAGATGTTTTAGATGTTTTAATAGTGACAGCAGCATAAATTAGACAGTATATCACATCCACCATTCAGGTATGGTCTGCCCATATGATGATCTTGCTCTCTCTTTCTCTTTCATCCTTTAATTTCATTCGCTGTTTCTACTCTAGCTGTAAGGTGAGGGCTTCTGACACATGACATGATATGTGGGAAAAAATGTCACCTACAGTTAATTTGTTACCTAAAACAAACATAATCATTATAGAAAATTTGCAAAGGAAAACAAAATTTTATTATACCCCATAACAACTGAAAAAAAGATTGTATGGAAAGCTGTGTGCTGTCAACTCCTACCTTCCTGTGTTCATATTTATAGCCTATGCCTTTGCATTTGTGTTAATTAAAAAGATTGTAAGTTTCTTTTTAAATAACTGTCTAAACAAAATGTCATATTATGCGTGTTTATACATACAAAAGCTAAAATAGCATATTTTGGTCTTCTTTGAAATTTTATTCTCTAACTTCTCACTACCCCATCACCCCCTCAATTTGGTACAATTTTTAGAGGAAATGAGGCTGCAACAGGCCAGATTCTTGAATCATTTTGACCCACTTCGACTGAGCTGGGGAGCTGCTGAATCTCCCCATTCAAGGATTCCCTTGGCACGAGGGAGTTCCTAGCTCATACAAAGCTGACAGAGCCAATTCCTATGCCATCTGTTCCTACAGAAACCATTTAGAAGAGCCTAGTGGGGGCAGAGCAGGGGTGCAATTGAGGTATTTCTGTATTTTCCTCTCCCTTTTCAAGACACTCTCATGGAGGCAATAGCTAACCTGTGCAACATGAATCCCAAAACCACAAATCTAAAATGAGCTCTCTAGCTGTTCCTCTAAGCTTTACTCAGTACAATTTGCCTGGGATAATCCAAGAAGCCACGCAGAAAAGACCAGCTCCAAAGGCTCTTCTCTTTAAACCTGAATCACTCTGTGGAAGTCAAGAAGCAGTCAGACAGAGTTGAACTGCAAAAGCGATTGGGCTGTAACATCTGGGGAAGGGGGGAAAAAGGGAAGGGGACAAACTTCTGGACACAGCTGAGTGCATCCACCTCTTCACCCTGATCAGCAGAAAATCTCATCTAATAGCAGTCCTCAGCCATCTATGTGATACCTGGAAGGGGGTGCTTAGCTCATGAATCAAAATTCACAGTGCTGAGCAAGACTCTTAAAGCTCTGTGTACACTGGATGTTTGCCTATGGATTTGTCCTGATGAGCTTTGTGACTCTCCTGACGCTGTTATCCAAATGGCACGTACTCTGGCAGGTTTCTCTGCTAGAAGGCACCAGCTATTTTCTGAGAGGTAGTAAGGGATGGCTTTTTAAACCACTTCTCAACTAGTGCCACTTGTTACACTGTCAGGAGGAGCACGTCCTTCTCAGTGAGCTAGCAGGCAAGCTGGTGAAGAAGCAGGGTCCTGCCTTCCCTGGAGTGAAACAGAACAGAGTAAACCTATCGCAGCAAGGAGGTGGTGACTATGTGCTGAGTGGGAGTCTTGATGTACTGTTTCTTTGTGGGTTTTTTACACCACCACCATTCAGATATTTGCTTCTGTGTCTCAGCCCAAGCTTCTGGCACATTTGGAGTGTGACAGCATACCACACATTTCATTGGACAAACCAAGGTGCCTTGCAGTGTCCCAGAATCCAGTTCTATTGCCTTAAGGAAGAGAAAGAAGACAAGGTCCCAAGGGCTTTTCAAGCTGTAAGAGGAGAGGAGAAGTAAAACACGTCAAAGAGCCGTAGTAGGATGCTGCTGTCATTGGGTAGCTGTGGGGATAACTGCTGATCCTTGGAGAAGCAGCACGTTCCTTGAGCCACACTGTGACCTCCCACTTTGTGTCATCACAGAGCCTGGCTTTCAAGGACATAGGACACAGGTCAATGGCTATTATAGCAGCCCATTATAACCTGGGCAAAGGTCAATCTAAGCCACCATTCACACTGTGCTTGTGCTAACAGCTGGCCCTCAACAGAATTCAAGTGTGCTCACACAAGCTGCCCACGCATGGTCTCCACTGACCCAACTGTTTGAAGATCCAGCCTAGGGAGCAATCTGGCTTTAGATATCAGCAGTGAGTAAATTCCTGGGTTAGGCCACAAGCATGGGCTAATGTATAGGCAACATGCAAGCAGAAAAAGCTTAAATTCCCTTGACACTGACTGGTGAAATCTAGCACTTAAAAAGTGACCATTTGAAGATGGGTACGGTGAGATCTCTGCCTGTTCCTGTGGATACCCATACAGCTATAGCTCTGGACCTTAGCTCACAAGACCAATCTCCAGGATGATAATGCTGGATATTCATTTGGCCGGGATCACAGATGGAGCAGACATGTCTGCTTATACTCACCGATGTAAATATACCCTAAGCATGGGCACAGCAAGCTAGGTATGTCACTGAAGTCAATAAGAAATCCCAGTAACGGGAATTTTGCTCCACATCAGAGCTGCAGGTAAGAGTGTCTTTGAATGTCAGCTTCTGAACCAAGCTGTCCTGTGTTTAGCTATCTTACTTGTACATTTTAAGGCAGGTGGCTTGTTTCTTTTCTCCTTTGGGATGAGGTTCATGGTGATACCAATCTTAGCTAATAACTAGTTGAATGTGAGCCCCAGAAGTGGAACTTGAGCCCTATCTCAGCAGACTCTACAATAATGTAGAGATAGTAGTTTCATCAGATGGATACAGGTGAGAATGGGAATAGTGAAGAGACACTGCTTCTGTTTTCTCTGCTCTCTGGGTCACTATGCAACAGAAAGTCCAGACTATAGAGCCAGAGGTAGTAGAAAGGAGTGCCATGAGTGGTGAATGTAACAAGCATTCCCAATGAGAATGAGAGGCTCTGATCCCTGAAGTTTGGCTCTTCCCATTTACACATAATGTTAAAACAGCGCCTTACCTTTGCTCTATTTAGCTCTCACTTCTGCTGCTCACTTCAGTGCAAAGTAGGATGTGGTCCTCTTCCCTGCTACCTCCTCTTTCTCAGTGAGAGTCTCCTTAAGGGACCTTCAAAATCAAGAGAATTGAAAACTTTTGTTTCCCAAAGCATTCAAGCTGCCAGGCAATTGCACTAAGGGCAGACAGCGGTTGTCGTGTTTGAAAGGAAGTGGCTGAGAACGCTGAGACCAAGAGTAAATGAGACTATGCTGACATGGTCTTTTGCAGATGGAGGTGAGCCTGCTTTGTCCTTTTTCCAAGCCAGATGGGGAACTGCTTTACTGTAAGCTGATTCTGAGTAATAAAACTACACCCCTTCATGTTCAAAAGCTTCTAGTTATCACCGTGTGCTCCAGAAAACAAGAAGGAGGGCTCTCAATTGCTGTCAAAACCCATAGTAGTCCTATGTTATGGTCCTGTGGACTTTCGGGTCAAACCCCATAGATTCTGATCCAACAGGGTATGAGATAGGGAGGCCCAGCTTGTGGAAGGAAATAGGAATGGTTTAGCTATGCAAACCTGTAGTAGGGCCAGTTCAAAATGTAAAACAAGCAGGCTGTTGCTTTTTCTTTCACATGTTGCAAAAGAAAGCCCCCAAACCCAACCCAAACCAAATAAAAACACGATAGCACTACTTTGCTTCAGACAGAGATCAGGAAAATGAGGCAGAAGCCTGTGTCTTAGAGCAGCAATGGGTGCCTCTCATTCTTTTTTTCTCTGGCAAGACTGAGAGTCTTGTTCTCCTGAACCCTGAGGACCTGCTCCAGGATTTGTCTTTGCTTTCACTGTACCTTAACACTTTCTGATAGATAAAACAGCAGGCCCCCATCTCCTCTGCCTTCAGGAGGGTTACACTCATTTTAACTTGAGCTGGCTGTGGATGGGAGTGGTTAGACACATTCAGGAGGACAATACTGGCACCTAAGGAAGTGACACCCAGCAACATACAGGCCTGGGAGACACCTAATCAAGATTGGCAGGATTTTCTGTGTGACCTTCAGTATGCACCTTCATTTTGTCTAAGTTGCCTTTTAGGCATGTAAGGGACTGTTTGGGATCATGCTCAGGTTTGTCTTATGGTGCCTTGAAGAAGTTCTACCCACTTACCTGCAAAAGGGAGATTTTATGCCTCCTCTTCCTCCCTTGGTAAAGGAGACAAGGAAGAGGCAAGTATTCTGTGTTGTTTGAATAGCACAGCAGATCAAGAATCAGAGAAAGAAGAGACAAGCTGTGTGGAAAAAATGGCACAGTTTTAATAAGCTGTATGACTACTCCAAAGGGTGAAATGCAACCTTCACCATTTTTATTAGGATGCTACTCTGACTAGGAAGTATCACCTCTTTACATCAGGCAATACAGGAAGAATATTGTATTATTAAGAAAGTTTTTCTCTGAGAATGTAGAATGACTGGCATTTAATCTTTTCCCTTGCTCTTCTGTCATGTTTCTCTCTGTTCTATTGCATATTGGGCCATGCATATATTGCATTCAGTGAAAATTCCCATATTCAGCCTCACTTACTTTTGTTTCGGTGCATGGCTAGGGATACTGGAGAAGTGTGGTGGAGTGTATTTATAATTACAGCTCAGATATTTATCCATTCAAAAATAACACAATAAAATTTTGAACAAAAATAATATTTAGTATTTTGCCAAGAGAGTCTATTGTTTCTCTGCAGTCACATGCCAGCCATTACTCAACAAAATTCCACACATTATCTTTCTCATGAGTTCAGGGGGCAGTTGCCAAGTGAAATTTCTACCTGTAGGCACTGATTTAGTTTTCTTTTTATGATTCCTCTTCCAGATTTATAAGAGAATTTAATTAGGCTTCTTATAGATTTTTTGGGCAATTTTTGAATATATATATCTATCTCCTTCTTGGTTATGATCCCCTTAAACTCACTGGATGTCCCAAATTATAAGCTTTGCATGGAATCAGTTGCCTTTGGCTATGTTTGGTGTTATGTTACCTTCTGTTCAGTTAACGGTGTGGAGATAGACCATAAGCACTGGAAAAACCTCAAAGCTCTTTTCTGCTGTTTTGAAATTGAGAAAGCAGAAACATAATTGCTTTTGTTGGATCACAATCCTGAATAGCAAAAGACTTTTTAAACATCTGCCCTTCCTTTGATTGGCTTTACATCTTCTCTCTTTTTTGTCTACTGTTCATTATTCTGCATTTTATTCACTAATGAAAAATTCTATCCATGACAATATTTTCATATGCTGTAAGATGACTGTGATTCAATGCATTTAATCTGATCTAGCCCTACAGAAAACCTTAATAGAATGTGACAATATATGTTAATTCTGCGAGGTTTGTATTTCTTTCTCGCTTGTGTAATATCTGATCAGTCCTGCTACAATCTCAGTGCAACCTCTTGCAACCCTGACTTTTAGCAGAGCCAGAGTCTAACTCCCAGCACGTATTGAAGTCAAACAGCACCATGTAGCTATATGGAAAGTAAATTTTGCTTTCTTTGTCGTTGAAGCCCTGCTCTCATGCAGATCTGTGACAAATCAGCACTGACTTACATTCTGCCAAGATCAGGTGTCAGAATTGTTACGTTTTATACGGGATTCTCTCTGATGGGAAAACTTGCATGTGTTTCCAGGTGCTGATCTCCCACTCGCTCTTTATCACTAGTCAAATTATTTGATACATCTCTCTCCTTTCTTGCTTTTTTAATGCCACTGTCAAATACCTATCATGACATTAGTATGCATTCCCAGGGAAATGTAGCAGCCAGAAATAATGCTGATCCCTGAGTGGATTGGAATAATCCATTCATTCTGCAGGGAATAGCTATCCCTATTCAATAATAATATTGAAATTAAGAAATCACATTCTGTCTTTTAACATGGGAAGACAATACAAATAATTGGGGAATTTCTTAATGAGTCTGTTATTAAAACAGTATCTAGAGGAAACCTGACAACTGAAATGTGGCCTTTTCTTTTTATCCTGGTTTGAGCATAATACCTGACATCAATACCACAAGAATTTTCAGTGCTACCTGGGAATAAGGGGAAATGAAGGCAGGAGACTTTTGAAAAATCACTTCTGATTTTGCTCGTTTAAGAGCTACGTATTTCAAAAGAAATGAGGGCCAAACTTTCAAGTGCCAATAGTCCCCTGTCGGATCCAGATTTTCAGAAAGATTCCATTCTCATTTACACTTCTCAATAGAGCATTTTTCCACAAGCGCTCAGCAGCCAGCAATTCTTTCTGGCCAGGAAGCCATTGAGAAAGCTGGCCTTCTTTTTTTTTTACCCTTCTGTGCCTAAAAGGGAACGGGGAGCTCTTTTATGAATAAGGTTCTTCAGACAAGTTATGCTTGATGAGCCTGACTGTGAGGGAAGAAGTGAAGTACAACTTTCCTCTCTGAAGCCTCCAGAGGCTGTGGGCCCTAGAAAGATCCAGTTTACTGTTGGGCAGAGATAGTTCTGAGAGAGCTAGCTTGGAGACTGGAAGGAATGGAGAAACACCCATAATTCCTCCTGGAGCTTTGCAGTATGTGAGGGAACAAGTATTTCCATGAATACCAGAATTATTCCGGAAGCCTAGTTTCCAATGGAGTTAGTGTTTCATGGCTGACTGACATTTAAAATGAATTATACTATTGCTGCACTGTGAATTCTGCCCTTATCAGACACTGGAGAATCCATAGGGGAGAGAAGCCTTGGCTGCGGAGTGGATTCCCTTATATCTAATAAGGTATAAGCTCTGACTGAAGCTTTCCTTCACATACATCCAGTCTCTTTCCCAGGTGGATTCTCTCCGTGTCAAATGAGAACCGAGCGTGGGCTGCAGCCTTTCCACCAGTAGAAAAACTCTTCAGTTTTCTATATTCACAAAAACTTACCAACTTGATTATCTCTGGAACCTCTACCTTTCTGTCAAGTTCAGCTGCAATTACCCAATGTGTACAAAAGCACAAAAGTTTTTAGACAACTGTGCACGCACACACACACAGTGTAATTATACGAGCTGTGCTTCCTCATGGAGCCAGGCTAAAAACACCCACTGATAAACTCTAAATGATTGAAGCCTGCTGTGTCTCTGAGTGAGCTGGGCAGGCTGTAACAAAGGGCTAAGTGGAAAGAGAAATAAATTATTCTGTGTCTCCTGTCCCATATAGCAATCAGGCACGTCTTCCTCCACTGCTAGCCATAGGGTCTCCCCATCAGACGTGGCCGCTGCTCAGCCCCTTTGGCACGGAGTGCACTGCGGGGACTGGAAGTGATCCTGGCTGGTCTGCCAGTGTGAAGGATTGGCAGTGTTTCTTGCAGTTTCCTTTCCCATGAGCAACTAGCAGCAATCAAATACAATCTAGCCCTTATTATTTGCCGTTAGTTTCTTTGATTGTGATTTGGAAATACGTTGCTAAGGAAAGCAAAAACCGTGGTTAACTGATTGATAGAAAATAAGAGTCATAGAAAACATCTGGAGAGCCAGATGAGTACAAGCCATTGTTTAATTTAATACCCTTATAATATTTGCAGCAAACAGCCAAGCTGAAGGGTGGATTCTTCATCATTTTTATTATGTGCTTATTCCAAAATATTAGTGAATGGGCCTTGACAGCAATGTTTGATTCCTGCCCTTTTGCCCAGATATTACCATGTCTTGGCTTCCTAGCACTGTTTAAGGGCAAATTATCAGAACATAGTATCAAAATATAAGAATGGTCATACTGGATAATACCACCATCCCTCTAGACTCTTGCTTCTGATGGTGACTAATAGCAGATGTTTAGGAAAAATTACAAATCCAAAATATGCAGCCATTGTTCTCTGACAAACTCTCATATCTTCTAGTGATTAGCAACTAGAGAATAAGCTGAGCCAGAAGTGATATCTTTGTGGTTTGGATGGATGGATGGATGGATGGATTGATTTTGTTTTCTGCTTGGTTGTTCTTCCTCAGACTTTAAAGGTAAAAATAGGTAGATTATGTTCTGCCTAGGAAAAAATGCTGAAAAAAATCTGTTCAGCTGGAAATTTTGGAGCCACTCACAGGAATTAAACTTCATCAAGCTGCAGTGGCATGTCTAAGCTAAGGTTACTCAATCTCTCTGAACTTCTGATCTTCGCCCTTCAGCCTAACCATACATTTGTTAGGCAGCAGAAAGCAGTGGGGAGGATGGAGTGGGACTGGGGGTTGAAGCTGACTGCAGATGTCCAGAGCCTCCCTTCAGGTGGGCTGGAAGAGACAAGACCAGGGCTGACCATATAGCCCTTCAGCTGCAGCCCTGGGAACCAACATCCTGGTTGAAACTTGCTCTTCAAACCCCTTTAAGCAGAGTGGTCTCTGAGTAGACAGACATACTTGACTGAAATGTAGTTAATGGCCAACTTACTTCAATTCCTCACAGGTCCATTCCCCTGCTGATCACAGCTATTCAACAGCTGTGATTTACATGCATGTCAGTGTGCTGTGGATATTTCTAAGAACCCTCGTGGGCCCAGGA
>VRYO01002772.1:63876046-63886369 GCA_009812075.1 Sialia sialis | reverse complement strand
GAGGAGAGGAGAGGAGAGGAGAGGAGAGGAGAAAAAGAAAGAAAAAAGAGAAAAGAAAAATGTGGAAATGAAGGAGGAGGAAGAGAGTGAAGAATGAAAATGGAAAGCAAGACTTGAATGTGTTTTGTCTCCCCGAGTCAAGTGACTTCCTTGCTTCTTCGGGTTCCCTTACAATTACGTGGTTGTTTCCTTACCTGTTTGCCCTTGTTATGAAGCTGCTCATATTGTAAGTAGATTTTTTTATAGTCTAACATGAGCAAAATATTAGCTTGTCAGAAGTGGCTGCTGAGCTTGTTGAGCCTGTGGCTCAGGAATGCTGATATCTGAGGAAGTTCTGTGAGTAGAGAACATCCCTGGGGGCATCCACTGCAGCCATTTCTAGTTCTCTGGGTGCTGTTCCTGCCCTTTCTCACATCACATTCATTTCTACCCAAAACTGATGTGGTCCTAAAGCTACCCCTGCTGAAGCAACCTTCAAAGCAGAACAGATACCGAGTAATCCCTGCCCTCTGCTATTCCACTAGCACACCTGTCTATTCCCTGTGAAAGGGTTTTCCAGCAAACGTACACTAATATAATGCCAACAGAGCCACCTCAGTGGAACTGTTTCGATGAACAAAATAATAAACACGCAAAACAATTTTTTTCCCTGATATTTTTCTGTCCACCTCAGGCAATTGTTTTCATGCTTCTGACAGACAAAGCAAGGATGGAAAAACTTTCTGCATTGACAAGAAATCCTGAGGGTTGTGGAACAGAATATTCACTGCTGGTTGTGGTTGCTGCTCAGTTGTCTCTCTAGACTGCCTTATTGAATGAGGGAGTTTACTTTTAGAACTAGAGATTAATGGTGATTTTGGGTTGATGCCATTACATTTTAAAATTTTCCCTTCTTAATGGGGCTTATTTAAAAAAAGCACTAGGGTCTCGCATTTACTGATACTATAGGAAATAAAAACAAGGCCAAAAATAAAGTGCTTTAAGAAAGATCAACAGATAGCCAAAGGACTGGCAGTGTTTGACCATTGGGATGTATTTATTGAAAGAGGACCCTTTTTGAAGGACAGACTCTGCCTAGGCAACTGTGGAAACAGCCTTCTGGAAGCAAGTCTGGCAGAACTGATAAGCAGAGCTTTGAACTGAGAAAGGAAGGGTACAGAGTCAAAGACTCGAATAATCTCCGCATGCCCATAGAGCACCAGAGGAGAAAGTGCAGGTACACGAGAGTATGCCAAAGGATAAAGAAATTTAAGTGATCAGAATGGTAGGAAGTAAGAATAAAGTGCAAACTGTGAATGCAAACTGTAAAGAGAACTGCTTCCAAGGTAGCAGTATAGTGAGTGCCAGGTTCAGGTCTTGACAAAACTGTGTTTATGGGGTAGAGAAATTTTTAAAAACAATATATGTACCAAAAAAGGGAAGAGCATAAATTAAGCTGCTGGGCACTAGGAGGGACAGGTATACACTCGTAACAGAACAGAATAGCAATCACAGCTGGAACACTGGTCTCCAAGCACATGCATTATTCAGAAAAGCAGAAGTAAAGGTGAAGGTGATGGCAGAGAACTGTGCATTAATGACATGAAACTCTGCAAAGAAGGATGTGCAGAAAGGATAGCATGCAAAAAACAGAATTTATTTCAGTTAAAATCATTTTGGGGAAATCTGGTAAAGGAGAATACTTGGACAGTGCAAGTCCCCTGATTTTCTTGGTTATATGTAAACGCATCAGTGATGCCATTAGAGAAACAAGTTCTATTGAGTTTGTATCATGCAGAAAAAATCTTACCTCCCCAAACATGAATCAAGAACAACCACTACTAAAAATTACAGACTCCAGATATTTGTGGTTGTAATAGTCAGCAAATATCTTAATAAAATTCTCACAGAACCATTAAAAAGTAATGCTGATTGACACTTGGTTTTGGTAACTGGTAACTGCAGCAAAAAAGAAAAAGGACCTTGGTTCAAGTGATTAGGGGGCTGATATTTCCTAATTAAACAGAACAAAAAAGTGACTCTGCTAATAAGTTTTTGCATTTCAAAAGGGCAGAGTTTGGTAAACTTTTGGAACTGATTATTAAAGTCAGATGGATTTCTGAGTGTGGGCAATAAAATGTGAGAGGGGCTTGGAGCTTCTACATGTCTGAGCAACTATAAGTTTTGGGAACCTGTGTACCAGACAAAAGAGAAAGCTTGGTTGTGTAACCACTTCAAGAGATGTGCTAGTACATTAGGTTGTGTCTTTTAAAAGAAAGACCAGGTCTTAGGCAAGGAATGGACTTAAATCTGACAGGAAAAATCACACCAAAGTCTTCCTAAGCTTTTAGGATGATATCTTACACAGAGAGAACAGTGTAATACTCTTCACTTGGGTTTCACTACAGTGTTTGGCACAGCAGTGCAGAAGATGTTATTTGTTAGCTGGAGCTCTGCAGAAAAACTGTGTGTGTAATAACGATCTGGCTCATAGCATACAGGCACCCCTGGAAAAAAAAAAGCATCACAAGGCTGGACAGAAACAATTAGGAAGGCACATCAAACTAAGTGTAGGGACAAATCTTGTTTCATCTTTTCATAAGTGATCTTGATTTTAGTACAGACTTCTAAATTTTTAAAGATGCAGCATTTTGAGGTATCATTCATTGAATAAAAAGCATGTCAAGACACTGAAAACCGGTAAAGATTAAACAAAAAATGTAAATGCAAAGTTACTACTAGCAGTAGAATTTCCTGTAAGTGCTCCAAGCTTATGAGTAAACACAAATACCTGGCTATGCTATGCAAAGTAATTCTTATGCTACAGTATGACCCGGACATCAAAACAGGCCACTACATTCCAGAAAGACATTTATCAGAAAGTGTTAATGCTTTAGGAGAAAACCCGAGAAGACCTTGTGTGCAGCTCTGAGCACCCATGCTCAGGAAGGCTCGATTTCAGCTGAACCACCACTACACTGAGGTTGCAGGCTTGATCTCTGAACAGACCATTCACTTAAGAGGTGGAGTCAATGATCCTTGTAGGTCTCTTGAAACTCAGAATGACATAACTTAGAATCGTAGGATTATCTTAGAATATCCTGAGTTGGAAGGAACCCACAAGGATCAGTGAAGTCCAGCTCCTGGCCTTGCGCAGAACAATTCCAAGAATCACTCCATGTGCCTCAGAGTGTTGTTCAAATGCTTCTTAAACTCTGTCAGGCTTGGTGATATAACCACTTCCCTGGGGAGCCTATTCCAGTGCTCAACCACCTTCTGGGTGAAAAACCCTTCCTTAATATCCACTTGACCATTAGGAAACAGGAAAAGACCTGAATAACTTGGGTTGTTAAGCTGCAGGGGGAAAAAAAAATGAAAAAGAAATAAAAAAACAAGAGAAGAAGCAAGATATTTTCTAGCTGTTAAAGTCATCACTTGAAAGCAAATCTATGTGTTTGTGACAAGTATATCTCTATATTGCTAGTCCAAGTTAGTCTTGTGGGCTCAACCATGGCTAAATATCTGAGGGAGAGATTAAAGGGAGAGATTTGTATAATGAAAGAAAACTGCAGGTTCTTCAGTGTTTAGCAAATCTTTTCTCAGCTTTTCTGTTCCAAACTATTGCTAGTTTGCCAAACATGAACTGAAAGACACAAATCTTGAAAAAACTTTTCATTTCAATTTGGAGCCATATTCTGAAGCTTGAGTCATAGAAGAGGAAGAACGTGGGGTTTCATGGAAAATTTAAAACATCTTTCTCAGGCTATTCACCTGAACTTTGCCATCTGAAATATTCAGACTGGCTATGTCCCACATAGAGAAAATGCCCCGTTCACTACCTACCTGTTGGTAAAACATCATCAAAAGTGAAAATAAAGTTGCCTAGGATATTTGTCTATTTCCACTTCATGTGTATGCAGGGCTGCTCTTTGCCAGTTTGAAGCTAAACCTTTGCAGAGCTAAAGACTTGCTCTTTATCTTGCAAGAGGCCATAGGAAAGTCCTCATTGGCTTCACTGGGATCATATATATTGAGTCCTTACAGATGAGCAAGTAGGTATTTTCTTGTCTGCCCACAGGGTCCATCTAATTCTGCTGTTTCTTCAGAGAGGTCCTTGTAGTGGAATTTCCAATAATGGTAACAGCTCCCCTCCTTCTCCCAGGTATGTTATTCTGAAGGTGCTTGGTTATGCTTCTGCCACTGTTCTGTGTGTCATGCTCTTCTCTTGAGATTCACCTGTCTGGTCTCCACCATGACTCTGACAATTTGCTTGTTTCCAGCCCAGTGCTGCAGTCTGACTCAGCCTGATGCCCTCCCAAAGCTTAATGTGACCCCACCACCTCCACCTGGCTCCAGCTGATGCATGAGCCCTTGCAGTGCAACACACACAAAATGTTTTGGTGCATGTATGCTTCTTCTACCACTGCCCAGTCCAGCATCTCCTTTGCCTTCATATCTCCTGCTTGATGGGGTCTCACTAACCGGAAAATGAGAGAAAAAATTGAGTTTATCATGGTGTAGATTTAACTCTATATAAGTTGTGTGTGCCAGACATGGGCAAAAGGTTATATTTCAATCCATTGCAACCATATGAAAAGGTGCTCCTATATTCATTTCTGCCTGGTTTTGGTTTGGGTTTTGGAAGTCTTTATTTTGTTTAATGCCTGGCTTCTAGATTCACGTTTTTATGCAGAAAATGTTTGAACAAAAGGGAGAGTTCAATTCACCCTGTCATGAAAAAGCTGTGAGACCTGCTTCTAAGAATTGCTCCAGCCTGAACTGAAAAGGGTGCTAAAATAAAATGCCTTTCAATTGGCATCACTGTAAATTGATCAGGCTGGGTTAATTTTTCCTGAACCTGTCTGAGAGATATTGTTTGTTATGGGCAAAACACATTGACACTCAGGAATAACAGCACCTCTTGACTAGTCCTGAACCCTGAGCCAGTCAGTGCTGAACGCAGCACGTCCTTATCCACACTGCCTACAGACAGAACAGGACCCATCTACCCTAACTTCAGCCATCTGGCCAGGTATGCTATAACTAAGCTAACTGCCTGTCTGCCTGCTATAATTGACTGAGCCGTGCAGGCAGCTTCAAAAGGTGATTCATGCCTCCCTTTAGTGGGTGCCTAAGCTAGCTGGCACGAATTGCCCTCTGTCTTTCTCCATTCTCGGCAGAGGGAGCTGAGACTTGGCCTACACATTAACTAGTATATGGCTAAAGTTAGTGAAGATAAATCCCATCTGCAGTTAGTACTGGATCTGATAACTCAACTGCTAAAGCCCCATTTGAACTGCAGGCATTGCTTTTAGAAATAGGTATCACGAACTTATTGGTATCAGATGTTGTCCATAAACGGGCAGTTCTAAAGGGAGGCCGGGGTGGGGGGAGGGATAGTAACCCCTTGATTGTGAAATTACATGATTACTAAATGAATATGATTCTTCAGCAGGCTGTTTTTAATGTTGGGGTTGTGTTTCTAATGAAGGAAAACATGTTGTATCACTGATCCATATCACAGTCCTCATGCTGTCTGCTATCAAGAGAAAGCAAGCTCTAAACTCAAGATCTATCAGATTTTTATTCATACCTGAAGAAATAAAACCATAAGGTTGTTCTTTTTTAAAATCAAAATAGTCTCTGTGCAGTGTATCTGATTCAAACCATATTGCTAGCAAGGTGGAACCTTGAAAACATTAAGATTTTTCTATGGTAAAAGTTAAAGATTAGAGGGCCCTGAGGAAACAGAACACATGGGCCAAAAGTTTTAAACCCAAATATTAAAGATAGTCAGCCAAGTCAAAACATTGGCATCTACATGAAGGGATTGTGAATTACAGAGGGACTGAGCACCCGCTGAGTCTACTTATTCCCTAGCACTTCTGAAAACTACTCCAATTTTAATTAAATAACTTCATGTGGATGAAGTTGCTTCAATTTTGTACAAAGGAATATGTGTGTTCCTGGCTTTGCTAGAAGAACCCCAATAGGGTTTTGTCCCTTGTCTTTCTGCACCAGAATGGGAGGAACAATGACAGAAACCTTTTCTGACAGAGGGTTTTTTTCAGTTGAATCAGAACTAACCCCAGAGAAAACCAAGAAAACAAACAAAAAAATGAAACCACCAAAAAACAGAGGCCCATCACATAAGTCACCAATGACTGATCAAAAGGAAACCTGTCACCACAGCTTCAGAAAATTTGAACTCAAAAGTTTGTAATGGGCTCAGCCCCATCAGTTGAACAGTGAAAGATGCCTCTGACTTGCCACAGCTTCTGCCTGTGGCCCTTCTGGGGCTGACCTGGGAAATGCATTGTGCTAAATTATCTCAAGAAACTGTTCTCATTTTAAAAGTATGAGAAAACTCACAATGCTGAAGTAATTTAGAAACCAAAGCTTAACTCCTGTGAGTAACAGAGAAACCCCAAAGTTACTCTAGATTACATAGTAAGAGAAAATAGGTGTCATATTTTAGGTTGAATTAAAATCTTTATGTCCCATCCCAATAGACACAAGTTAATATCTGCTACTGTGGAACTCAAAGTAGCTCTCCACCACCGATATCAGGAGGACCTTTCCTAAGCTAGAAGTTGTGACAGCAAAACGTCCCATGTGCCATTCTGGAATTGCAATCCTTGTGAGGTAAAGCCTGAGGAATCCTCTGTCTGAAAGGCATTGGGTAGCTTTTCTTCCATTACAGTTCATGTAGAAGTAGAGGAAAAACTTTTCCTTTCTTAGTTTAAAATATTTTCTCAGCTGAAACTAGTAATTGCTGTTTCCCAAGGTAACCACAGTCCTGGGCTTCTCTGCTGTTCCTGTCCTTTGCTGGACAGAATGGCTTTGGATAAGGCACAAAGGTTTTTCTGTACACACCTGCTCAATTCACAGTATAGTGAGTCCATGATGCCAAACACAACATTGAGGATGCCCGTCTTAGGGAAAGGCACTTGAATTTCAAGTACTGAGACAACTAACTTTTAAGACATGTAAATCCTTCAATGGAACTAGCCATAAAACTCTCTAGCCTAACTCTTCCTAGGAAGCTAATGAACTGGAGTGGGTCTTATTTTTCATGCCTACTCTGAGACATGCTAGCCTGACTATTAGAGACTGTCTATTGCCCATAAACCCAAAAATGCATTTTTGTTTCAGCATAGATAGAAATTGCCCTTCTTCCCAATCATTGAAGAAGAAGAGCATTCCCAGAGTCGAGAATGAAAACCTATTCCTGTCTGTTGTTATACATTATCTTTTCTTGTCGATAAAACCGGTTCAGTGATGGCATGCTATTTCATTTTTTTCATGTGAAGCTTAGTTTTTATTTACAAACCTTATTTTGATACTGGAATAAACTTGTGTTATTTTTAATTGCTGGTTCTCATAGGGTGTCAGGAAATGACACGGGACAGGGATTATGAATCACACTTTCACCTCTGAAAATGCAAAATCCAATAAAATTTGACCAAGCAGCAGAGTATTGATCAAGCAGTCATTACTGTTGCTTAATTGTCTGGTTTATGTAGTGGTCTGTGGTACAGCAGAATTAGAAAGGATGAAGTCCTGGTCACCTTGCAGTTAAAATTCCTTCTGGTGTGTAGGCAGTTTTTTGTCCATAAAATAAAGCAGAAAATAACACCTAAAATATTGGTTTCTGGCTATTAGGAGGCTTCAGATTTGAATTCAATGTCTAAGTTTTTAAAACCGATTAGTTGCTCTTCTGTTCAGAAGGCATAGGAAATGCAGGTGGATAAATCCGATCTCCAGGTGATGCAGGTGCCATCAAGGTATTTCGGATGTTATGCCTAAATAAAGAGGGAGTTAGAATCTGAATATTTCAGTATGGGCTTTAAGACTGAGGTCATTCAACAAAATATACAACAAAAAATTTAGACTGGTAACTGTAATTTAAGCCTTTATCTCCCCATTGGTGTCTGGAGGAAGTCAAAGTCTCACACAAGACTTGGCAGCCTAATCCCTATCTCTTGGGGCTGCATCTTAGTAGGTGGCAATTCAGAATCAATCAGTCAGTGATGCTCAGGTACCTAAACTGCCAAAACCCCTTGGGCAAATTTAGTCTGGCCATCTAAGTCACATGGGATTTGCCACATGCAGAAGTGACATCCAAAGGCATTATACAACCTGGGCTGAAAAGTAAATACAGTTGGAGTGGCTCATGCAAACACAGTTATTGCTAGCCAAAGGCTACAGTACCATTTTATGACTTGAAGTATGGACAGAAAGATTTCTGTGCTTCTTTGGGACTCTCTGCCAACATGCATGTACAGAAGACCTAAGTAAAATTGGTATGTGTATTTGAAGACTTAGCTCACATTCTGTACCTGTAAAAGCAATGCAGAAGCAGAAATAAGGAAAACTTCAAACCTAAAGAAAAACTTTAGCCCTGTTCAGCAGAAATACCTGTATTCTCTAATTCTAACTTGAAGTCTTAGAGGTGGCAAGAGCTGAAGTGAGGCAGGCACCTGTAGAAACTGGATGTGACCTTAAATGAGCTCAAACGTTGTGGAGAGTGTCTTTGTCTTTTTCCTGCTCATGCCACCAGCCTGGGATAGAGTCTCCCTAATCTGGACACCTAATGCAATGACTAAATGGAACTGGGGTGGCCAAGTCAGATGCCTCCCATCTGGATGTGGATGTGGCTGAAGTGCCCTGTCAAAAGGGCAGTATCATAATTTAACCGTAAAAATTAGCATATGCCCAAAATTTTGGAAACAAAAAGCTTCCCGGGATAGTAAAGACACTAAAGCAGCAGAATGGGGGCCCTGTTCACTTGTAAGATGCAGCAGCTGGCTGGGGCCTTCTCTGACCTCCCTGAAAAGGGAAAGAAGTCAAACATGCTGGGTTGAGAGGTCCTCTCCTTCCACCCTCAACTCTGTCAGACTTTGCCAGAATTTATTCATTCCTCCACGCTAGCCTCCCACCGCTAAAAACAGAGGTAGCTCTTCCAACCCTTCGCAGCTACGACATGATAAAACCTCAGAAGCCGGTGAAAGCTCCTGGAGAATAACCCCCGGCCGGGTGGCAAAGCACTTTTCGGGCAGGTTTTATGGACAGGATATGCACCCTTCCTTCCTCATGCGGGGGCACCTCCTGGCTCCCGGGAGCGCAGCCCCTCTCCCCTGCGCCGGGAGCGGCCCGGCCTCCGCCTCCCGTTAGATGGCGCTACAGACTTTGCAACCACGTGTACAGAGGAGAGGGGAAAGAAGAATAATAATGATAATAGGAGTGACCCTCTTATTGTCCGAAACGCGGGGAGTCGGCCCCGCTGTGGCCCCGGGGAGGCGGCGCCCAGCGTCGGGATGCTCCTTTTCCGCGGGGAGTGACCGGGCTTGCCCACCGCCCCGCGGCGGCTGCCGGGGCTTGGCCCTCCGAGCCACCAAGGCATAGTCGGGGGCAAATGGGCGAGCAGGGCCCCGGGGGAGCAGTCCTTCCTTCCTAAGGAGAACATCCTCTCCGGAACGGGGAGGAGGCGCCGGCCGGTTCCCAACCGGGGAGCTGGGCGAAACGCACGGGCAGTCTCTTGTCCCTCCCCTGTATTACTTCTCCTTTCCAAAAAGCTGCTCCTGCAATGTATATAGCCTGCATGGGCTCTGATGGCTGGGTGTTTAATCAGTCCCACTCTTTTTTTTTTTTAAATTTATTTTTTATTTCCTTGTTCAGAGTCCCGCGTTTCCTCTTGGTGTAGAACCCCGCAAGTTTTCAGTCAGAGCCTGCCACGGGGGTCCGCCAGAGCCAGGGTAGGGTACCCTGGGTGCGTGGCTCTGCCCCTCGCCCATCCCTGCCGAAGACAGGAGGGATAGGACGGTGTATGAAACTGCTGGTCCTCCACTCACTAAGTCCGCGACCGACTAGTCAGCGCTTCTCTGCCCGGTCCCCAGCCCAAAGGCGGCTGAGTGTCCCCAGCTCTGCTCTGAGTGTGTAGGCGATCACCTTAAGAAGGGGCTAGGGCTGTCCCGGCTCTCAGGCCACCGCAGCACCCCCTCCCGCGCCTGCCATCGGGCCGTGAACTTTCCGGTGGGGTCTGTTCTCCTTTAAGAAAGCGAACTGTTCCTTATGCATATTTAAGGCTGTTTGTCTGCAGTGCCCAGCTGACACGGGGCTGGAGGCTCACACGCGGGACCCGAGCTCTGCAGGAGTAAATCATCCCGACTTTAAACGCACCCTCTGCCAGGGCTCCAGTTGGGAGCTCCTTCCCATTGCTCTGAACACATGTAAGTCAGAATGGGGGAGGGAGGGGAGAGCTGGGGAGACGGAAGGGGGAGACTGAGCCTATTTAGGGAGATGAGCAGGGTATTTTGGTAATTTCCATCACCAACATCCTCC
>VRYO01002772.1:63861082-63875987 GCA_009812075.1 Sialia sialis | reverse complement strand
CACAAAAACAAAACAAAAACCAACAAAACAAAACAACAACAAACCCCCCTATCTTTGGATTTAAAAAACAGCTCAAAACAGTTTTTTATTATTATTATTTTTCGCCCAGCCTAGGGACTCCTGCCCCCCTCAGCACGCCTGGATCCCTAAGATCAGTGAGGTTTCAGACTTCCTCCCTCTTTTTGCCCTGCACGAGAGCGCTTTGCTGGGTGCGCGTGTGCGTGTGAGGAGCGGAGAGGAGCGCCGGGAGGGTAAGTGAAGCCCTTGCTTCAGCCGGGGGGGCCGGAGGAGACCTCTCACGTCACCCGCGGATCAGAGGACTCCTCCGTCGTGGCATCCCGGGCAGACTCTTCAGCCTAGAGAGAGCGGGGGGAGCCTTCCGGAGATGCGAGTGTCTTTGGAAATGCCCCCTCCCCAGCTAGGCACCTCCGCGCCTGTGTACTTCTGTACGTGTGTGCGAAACGACAAAGTGGATGTGAAGGTCAGCCTGGTGAGCTTCCACTGCAGTCAAATGGGAAGGAGCAACTTTCAGTGCTCTGCTCTTAGTGGTTTCCTGCCTTTTAAAGTGAACTTGTTCGAGTGTGTTATTCAAAATGTGGTTCAGTAGTTATGCCTTCAAATTAAGTTGCCTCTTGGTCCTCATCGGGAAAAGCAGACATGTGTCCTCAATTGTACAGTATATATATATAAAAAAAAAAAATCTACTAGGTACTTTATGATTCCATCTGGAGAAATTAAAAGCCCAGAGCTGTAATGTTTATTCTTACATAGTTTACAAAAAAAGGGGGAAATGTGTGAGACACATGTCTCCAAATATAACCAAAGTGCTTTCCCTTCTGGTTAAAAAGTTGCATGCAAATGTTTTCATTTTAACACTCCCTGCCACCTGTACTTCTCAGGGAAACTTTTCTTGGCGTTAGTGACGAAGCACCAATAGTACTTATTAATGAATTAATTATTATTATGGCTGCTGACTTGACTTAAAGTGCTTTGGAGGCGAAACTGATCCATGCTAATCAGTTACAATTAATTGTGTTTCGGCTGCTGTTTCAGACAGTTTCAAAGACGAAGGCTAGAAAGCTGTGCATGGGGTGTAGGGAAGGGGATGTTTCAAAGACTCTTCCCGGCCACAGCCCCCTTGCTCAGAGATCTCTTGGGCTGCAGAAATTGGCGTAATGTTGTCCCGATGCCCGCGTCAGGTCACACAAAGGTGCGAGGGGCAACTTAGGTGACAAACTCCTCTTCCTCCTACCAAAAGCTGCAAGCACTGAGAGTGTCTAGGATTTAGGAGCGCAGCCCCACTGGGAGATTTCCCTCAGGAGTTCGCATTACGGGGAGGGCAGCGGGCGTGGGCTTTGCTGTGCCGCCTCTGCTTGGCCGCTTTGGTCAGGGCTTTTGTGTTGGCGGCGGAGAAAAGGAGGCAGCGGTGGCAGCGAGGCCGAAGGGCTCCACAGAGTCCTCTCGCGGGGGGGCGACTGCATCCCGCGACCAGGAGCATCTGGGGAGAGGGAAGCGGGCAAGAGGGGAAAATAGCTCCCCGAGGGGACAAGCGACAGCTGGGCCGGGCTCTGTGAATGCTAGGGAGGCCGGAGGGGCGGCCGCAGGGCCGAGGGCAGGAAAAGCCGGGTCGCGCACACGGGCAGCCGAGACACCAAGGGGAGGGCTATTCTCTGCCGTGCCACTCCCCAGCCGCCCCGCTGCTGCAGGACCTGGGTGTTAGGGGTGCCGGGCGGGCTCAGCGGGGAAAGCTGGGGATGAGCCAGGCCAGGAAGATGCATTGAGACAGCCGGGCAAAGCCTGGGAAAGCTCCCAGGATCGATGTGCCCGAGGGAGACCCGAGGGCCGCTGTTTGGCCAGCTGGTCACAGCGTGGCCCGTGCGTGCCCAGCACGGCGGCTGCAGGGGAGCATCCCCTCCACGAGGGGTGGAACGCGAAAGCGGAGCTGGCACTGGCTCGCATGGACCGGGCCACGGCTGAGGTCGACCTGGCTAAGCCGGGGACCGCGCCCTGGCTGCCCGCACCCCGGGTGGGAACGGGTGGCGGGTAGAGGCTGAAGACAAACTTTCCGTCTTTTGGCAGGGAAACGGGATTTTCCACAGTGGTAAAGATCCCTCTTCACAAAAGTTGTGGGAGAGAGAGGGGGAACTGGCGGTTCTCCCCGGGCTGAGCGCCTCAGCCTTTCCCTGCCTGCCCCTTGGCCTCCGGCCGCCCCGGAGGGTGAGCCCGTCCCGGGCGACACCAGGCATCATCGTACTGCTAATCCTTAGAGATTTGCACTTCGCAAAAGTAAAGCTCTCCCCCGCCCCAGCCTTCAGTGTGACTGGTTTTTCTATGCCAGTCCGCAGAAAGGCAATTGGGAAACTCTATTCCCTCCCATCCTCTCTGGAATTGTGTTGCTGGGATTTTTTTGTGGTTTGATTTTTTTTTTTTCCCTTCCCTCAATCCAGCTCTTTCTCAACGACTCCCCTCTTCCTCCTTTTTTTTTTTTTTTTTTTTTCCATCTTCATCCCATTGATTCTACTCAGCTTTTGCTTAAAATGAGCAGGGAAAAAAGCAAACCACTTTACCCTATATGCGCAAACGGACCTTTCTTGGAGAAAAGTAAAACAAACAAAACCCCTTTTACCTGCAATAAAAGATAGTGTACGAAATTATCCACCCCACCCTCCCCTCCTATATCGAATGTAGCTGTAAGTAATTGAAAATTGTGGGAAGAGATGCGTTTTCCACCTGTGGACGTAACAGCTAAGGTCGGTCGAGTAGACAGGACACTTCGTTCCTGCTCATCACGGCTTTCTCCAGCTGGGATGGGTGGTGATGCAGGTCTCGCAGAGGTGCAGGATACAAATCTTCGGTTCTCGTATATCACAAAAGCAGGCCTCGTTGGATGAAACACCCATATTGACCAACTTTCTCCCTCTCCCTCCCTAGTTTTATTTATTTTCCTTGGATGCAGGACTGAGGTGGTCAAAACCAAACAAAAGCACTTGCGTTTGTGTCGGCACTTTGTCGTCGGGGCAGCACCCGCATTAGATTATTGCCGGGGATTTATTTGCATGCAGCTGCAAACCCACAACCCGGCTGCTGACCGCTGCGCATAAAGGGCTGCCGGGGCCGCCCCCTGCCCGGCCGCCGCGGCTCCCGGTGGGAACACGGCCCAGGGGCCGGGGGTGGGGGAGGATTTGGGAGTGGGTTTGCTCCCGACACGGCTCGGGGGGATGGTCACAGAGCCGGCAGGAGCAGGGTCCCCAGCGCAGCCAGAGGCTGCAGGTGCGGGGGATGGGGGGGAGGCGGGGGCGGCGCCGGCCCGCAGCCCCCCTCCCCGCCACCCGGCTCGCCCCCAAAGGCAGCCGCAGCTCCCGCTGGCCTTGCTCACAAGCACATCCGAGAAAAGCTTTCCCTAATGCCTATGTCCCGGGAAAAAGAAAAAAAAAAAAAAAAAAAAAGACTGGTGGCGGATCCTCGGGATTTCTCAGAGTTATTTTCAGTGCTTTGAAATTTGCAGTAATGTTGATGCTCTTTTTCCCTCCCTATTCTCCCCTCTCTTCGGCCCTGTAGCGTTTGGCAGCGTTTGACGAGGGAGCTATTAACCTTTGAAGCAAGGGCTTTAGGTTCAAACTACCTCGTTCGCTACCCGCTGTATGCCTCTCCCCTCCCCACACAGAGGCACGATGAGAGGACGGATTTGGCTGCACGGGATCGATGTAAATGTCTCCTCAGGCCTCCCTCTACCTCCGGCTATGCTGCCAAGTCTCCTTCATCTTGTCCCGGAGAACCCGGTGACGGTGCAGGGCTCCTGGAGCTTGAGCTGCCTCCCCTGCGAGCGCAGCGGGAGCAAAACCTGCCCCCGAAGCGGGACCCGCTCGGGGACGAGCCCCACGGCAGCGCTGCCGTGGTCTGGCCCGTCTCCCCGTCCGTGCGGAGAAGGAGGGGGTCAAACCAGCCATCCACAAGCTTAGGGGGACTTCTGCCCGTCCCTCTGCTCCGACGGCCAGCATGGGACTGTAAGAGAAGGGGAAGAAAAACTGAGTTCCGTGAACTTAATTATTTGTCAGAGGAAGGAGATGTTCCCACTTCATAAAAGCTCCTTCGACTGGGCGTGAGCTGGGGAGGCCCCTCCAAGCTTTTCTGCCAAATACAGGGCGCTACGGAGCGGGAGCTCCCGGACAGAGGGGGCAAGGTGGGGCGGTGGGAAAACCGGCCCGGGAGGGAGAAGCTGGAAGAGCTATGGGGATACACACAGAGGGTCACGCTC
Organism: Sialia sialis; assembly: GCA_009812075.1. NCBI lineage: Eukaryota > Metazoa > Chordata > Aves > Passeriformes > Turdidae > Sialia > Sialia sialis. The sequence continues at coordinate 63,871,732 of VRYO01002772.1, read as the reverse complement.
GTCCCTCGCATCCCCACAGCGCTGCCCGGAGATGCCGCTCTGCCCCACGGCCAGGCCACGGCTCCGCAGAGGGAATCCCTGCGTGCTGCCGGGCCGGAGGGCAGCACACCCCGTCCAACGCCGAGTCCCCGGGCCAGGGATCCGGCCGGGCTGCACAGGCACAGGGCGGGGTGTCTCCAACCCCGCGCCCCCCAAAAACCTGGGGAATAGGAGCCTGGAGTGCTTGCGCAAATTAGGATGCGCCTGTGGGCTACAGTGGGGAGCGAGTCAGTAACACGAGTGGCCAGGGGAAGCGCGGGGAAAGGCAGGAAGGGATGAAACCATTCGCAGACTCCTTGAGGAGCGGGGGTGTGTTGTCATCTTTGTTTTGGTTGTGTTGTTTTGTTTTGCAGGGGATTGGGACAATAGCTGGAGTGGATTATTCATTCCCATAGGCAATACTTCCCTGTATGGGCTTCAGGATGCGGTTGGAAGCTTGGGAACAAAGCGGGCATCGAATGTCAAGGTAACTGGTCCCCTTCCTTTGTTTATGCTATTGTTAATGACGGGGCTCACTCAGCCCTGGCCTCAGCCGTACTGTATGGCATTAATATTGACTTGAGAGAATAGGCAGAGCAATTAAAAACCAAAGCCGGAACAACAGCAGCATCCAGCCCAAGCCCAGTTCTTCAGGTAAAACATGGCTCTTCTGGGCTACTGAGAATGATACAGTAGTCTTGCCTGGTATTCACAGAAACACACACAACGTTCATAATATTAAATACATCCCTATACAGCAATAACACGTAGGGGAGACGCTATAACCCCGTCCTTCGGTACCAAATCAAAAGGGGAAGGCATTATTTGCAAATACCCACATATTAGCACGAGGGAATTCTCATCAGAATAAAAAAATTAAAGAAACTAATAAAAATATTGTTTTAATTATGATAATCTAAAAGTAGCAGAAACCTGAGCATCTATTGAATAATCTGCTTCTTCTTGAAGTAGTGGATGGTATTTGAAGTTCAACATTTCACACAGCTCCTTGTTTAGTTTAATTTCCTCGACATTCTATGGAATTTCAGCAAACTGAGTTTAAAAATTTGGTACACATCTGAGTATGGATCTGCATAAAATAGAGAAGGTGAGAGAACTGGGGAGAGGATGTTTTATTATTTTAAGATGAGGAAGGAGTACGTGTTTGCATGTGTGTGTGTATGCATATGTGCGGGAGAGAGTGAGAAACAAATGGAAAGATTTGCACGTTACTTTTGATCTGTAGCTTTAGTGTCGACTCTAAAACAAATATCTATTAGATTTCTCTGAAAAATGTCCCACTTAGGCAGACAGACTCCTGTTTTGAATGAGAGCTCCAGATGATGAAAGAAATGTATGTTATTCCAGAAAAATACTTCATCAACTCTTTTTTTTTTTTTTTTTTTTTTTTTCTTTTTTTCCCTAGAAAGATTAATTTTATCTCTTCTATCCTGGGCCCATTTTTTGTCAGTAAAAGGATATAATAATGACCAATGTCCAGCACTTCTCATATCTTTTGTACTTCGTAAATATTTGTAATGTTTTGAATGTGGAGGGGAGGTGAAGAGAGGAGCCAAATCTCAGCTTCAGAGGATCCTCATGAGCACTCACATGGAGGAAAAATCCAAACAACCAAGCCAACCTGCTCAGAAGACTATCCAGCCCAAAACTCTACAGTCATGCAGTTAGTTTTAGTATTTTATCTGCCTGCCTGGTGAAAGGGTCTACATACAGGCTATCAATATTTATGTGACCAGCTCCGGGTGTACATTAGTACTCCAGTTGAAAATGGAACCTGGAGTTGTTGAGCAAACAGTTCCTGCTTGACTGTAGTGGGGAGACTGAATGCTGTCTAGTCAGCTGTGTGGAGCAGTGGCAGGGAAGTAGCTCCAAGTATTTCCAAAACTAATAACAAAAAGGTTACTATATATAAAATGTTTATACAGCCCACATTCCCTCAAGTTGTTTAAATTTTGGTTTGATGCATATAAATATATCAGACATACCCAGTCTCCCATTAGCCAGTCCCTGCTTTTTAAAATCAATTCATTTCAGTTTGAAAGAATGGCCTCATATGGAAGACGGTCAACAACCCTTTGACTTTCTCCACTCAGTGTGGACCTCAGAAAGAAATAGCATCTCTCTTTGTCATTTCACGTGCATATTGCATTGCTTTGACATTGTGTTTTAAGAGCAGGCCTACTACCCGGGAGAGTAACAGTGCCCAGCTGGCTCCCTTTCTAATTCATTTTCCTCCTTCTCATCCTAGGCTCCTTTTGAGGAAGAAATAGTTCTGCTAGGACCCCATGCCTGGACTTTGGAGGGCATGGCACAGTGGTCTGATATGAAAGCACTGCCCCTGCAGATGGAAACTCTCCTCTGTGTCCTGTGCCTTGCAAGAAAGGCAGTGAGGGGACACTTGAAGTAACCAAGCATCTGGCATCAAGCCTGACAATCCACTTCACACTATGTGAAGGAAAGTTTGTTCCAAACCACATACTTTGTGGTGCTCAATACTGGTGTCAAACTGGTTTGAACTGTCCCAGGTCTAAAATAAAATCCCCATTGTGATATGCCAGTGAGCTTGTCTTGCTAAACCTTCCCTGTTTATGTTGAAGGTACAGAGCTGGTGTAATGCTGTCTTTTCACCCACGGATGGGCGCAATAGGAACAATTCAGAAAAGTTCTTTTAGCTTTTTTTCCCCTTGTAGTTGAAAAAATGCAAGCTATCAGAAACAAGCCTATGTTTGAAGGTACAGTTTTCAACATGTGAGTGGAAAACATATGTACTGGCACTATTCGACAGCTCTATAAGGGCTGTGCTCAAATTTTGGCTTTTTATCTCAACTTTGTTAGAGAGAGATGCAAAATGGAACGGAACCTGATTATTTGTGCTATAGCCTTGTGATGCTCATCCTATAACTGTTGGGGAGAGAAGCAAAACACTCTGCTAAAGCTTTGGGTGAGCCTGAGTTTCAGGGGGACTCTAGTCTTCACAGGTTCTCACTTCACTGCCTTTCTTCCCTCAGTATTTGTTATATGGGATTTTTTTCCTTTTTTTTTTTTTTTTTTTTTTTTTTTGGTCTGCTGTTCTACATTTTAAAGCGAGTACAGACTCAATCCTGCTGAGAGAACTCCCTCCATCACAAGATCACGTTTGCAAAATGCCTACCCACTTCGACTGCCCCCCTTCAAGTCATCGTTTCAGGGGAGAAAAGAAAACCTTAAAAGAGAAAGAGAGAAGTGCGGGTGGAGGGAAGGAGAACCCCTGATTCCTCAGTGACCTGCACAGCTCGGACAGCCCTCCAAGATCCCCTCTGCCTTCTGCAGACAATCCCCAACGGAGGGAAAACCCCACATGCCTGAACTTTTAACGTGGCTTGGGGTTTATGCGATTCAGGCTCAATTTTAACAATCTCGGGCAGTGGGGCGACAAGGGAGAAGAAAGTTTGGATCTAACTCTTTGTCGCTAAAAAGTCACCACAACCCAACCTCCCAGCCATCAGCAAAAGCGCCCGGTGTCGCCGGCAGACGGTGCCCTCCCGGCACAGCACGGCGGTGGCTGGCAGGGACAGGCAATGCCAGCCCTGGCTGCCCGCACCCTGCGAGGAGCCCTGCCCCGGGGCTCCCCTCGCTGCCCTCCCTCCGAACGCTGCGGGGGAAGGCAGCCCTGCCTGGGGGCTGCGGGACTGGCAGGGAAGTTTTTTGGTGCTGCTCAAGGCATACATACATACACACACACACACACAAATATATGTGTGTGTATATATATATATATCACACACACACGTCTTTATATATAGATTTATATGTAGGTGTCTAGTCTATGTTTAAATTATTCTATCTATACACACAGTCCTCCTCTGATGAGGTCATTCTCCCAAATATATGAGATTGGGTGTAAGATGCCAGAATCTAACGCCAAGATCTTATCTCTGCCGATCTAAAAGCAATATAAAGTAAATGTTAGCAGAAGGGGAAATAAATTTTGGAGAGAAACTTTCAACAAGGTGTCCCTGAAGGCTTTTCCCCCGCCCTCCCCAGCCGATGTGCCCACGCACTTTATGCCAAAGAGAGCCATTTCTGCACAAGAGACTCCTGCTTCAGAGCAAGGACAGACTGCACCCTGCATCGTGGGTCTGTGCCTGGCAGGGACTGCACCTTGACATTTTTAATCTCCTCTTCCCTTTCCCGAGCAGTGCTCTCCTCTCCAATGCGGTAATCGGCCGCAGCTTATTTATTTTTATTTTTTTCCCCCTGTGGCTCCAAATGTCTTAATTTTTTTTCCTTTAATTTCGGGAAACTCAAAACGGAAGGGGGGATGCTACTTGGAAGTGTGACTCAAGAAAAAAGGTTTTGCTTTGCAGCCATCAGTAGCTCCAGGAGACAGCTCCATTAAAAAAGTAGTTTTCCACTGCTCTTGAAAAGCCGTTATTTTTTACATCGCTTTTAGGAAGATAGATTAACAAAACATCACATTTCAAGCCACTCTGATCTGTAATTAAATGGAGGAGCCGGTTTGTATTCTCCTATGGCTTTTACAGAAGTTGCAGTGATCCAAAGTCAGGTTGCTGTGTCAGAGTGGCATTTTTATTAATGAGAATACAAAAAGCTTGCATATTCTTAGCCCGGCTTGAATTTAGTTGCTAAGCAACCGCTGTATGGTAATTCATCCGCGAAATTTAAATCTTGGAGAAAGCATCCTGCGTTTTGCTGAATGGTCGCCACGAGGAAAACAACTTGTGGGACCCGCGGCAGCTGCGGCCGCGGCACCGCGCCGCCCGCCCGCCCGCTCCCCCGGGCCGGCCCGCGGGGACTCGGGGCAGACGGGCAGCGGCGGCCGCCCCGTCGGCGCTGCCCCGGCCCGGCCCTCCGCGGGTGGGGGAACGCGGCACCGCCGTCTCTCCGCGTTTGGAGCTGCCCGGGCCCCGCCGCAGCCGCCCTGGCTGGGGAGGGGTGCGGGGGACGCGAGTCCCGTGGCAGCCCCGAGGGCGAGGCCCCGTGGGCATCACGGCGGACCCGGCTGCTCCTTTGGTGTCGGGCAGGACGGGATGGGCGGCGAGCCTTCCCCCGTTCGGCCTTCACCCCTTAGCTTTGTGTGTCGCCAAAGCCTCTCACGCAAAGAACTCCCTACTGCTGTGTCATTGACACTGCGGGGCCGCTCGCCGCCCTCCTCTCCCCTCGCTCCCGCCGCCTATTGAAGGCTGCGCCCGCTCCATTGTGCCAAACTGCAACTGAAAACACCGATGGGGCAATAACCGCCTCCCTGCATCTCCTCCGATCGCTCCATCCAGCCACCCATCCCTCTCGCCAGAGGCGACCAAGATCCTCGCCAGCCCTGGCATGAGCAAAAACGAAGTCCCTGTCCTCAAGCGCTCACCCCATGCCTGCCTCCGAGGTCGGGACTTGTTGCATCCCTTTTAGAGTTTGATTAATTACTCTGGAACTTAAGCAAACTAAAGTACATGTGGCGAGGAAGCTCACGCCTACAGTTTGGTCCTGCAGCTTGCCAGTTACGGGGGCAATTTTTACACTCGCTTCCAAATCGGAATGTGCATCTCTGCGCTTCAAAAAGGTATCCCTGTATAAATATATAGAAGTATCGATTTTGCTGCAGCTTGAAGATGTTGATCATTTATTACAAAAATAAACGAATAAATACAACAATGTATTGTTGCTTTCAACAGGATAAATATTTTACAAATATATAATTTAAAAAAACCCAAATTTAATTGTTAAAGTTATTTAAAATAGTACACTTATTGATAAAATTATCAATAGTATATACTGCATTTCATATTAGAACCAATTATTCTCTAAACGTTCCATTTAAAACCATTCATACAAAACAAGTTATGAGCATTGTAATGTGCAAACACGAGTCACTACATTAAAGCATAAGGATTCTGTAAAGATCATTTTCCGATAGGAACTGCTGCGTTTTTAAACCAAAGTAGAGCTCTCTGCTGAATTTCGGAAAATACGCAGACCAACAGCAGTGACATGACTATTTTAAATACACCTGAAAATGATTTATTGTGTACAGACTCGACAGGGGAAGGATGGGATGTGAATGAGAAGACTGGGGCGTAATAGAGGACCGCAGGATATGAAAATGTAAACTATAAATAATCACATCTCGGGATTACCCAGTCTGATCAAACGTAACTTTGTAAAACACTTGGCTTTCCTTTAGGCAGGGGGAAAAAAAAGAAAGAAAAAAAAAACGAGTGAGGAAAACGAAGCCGACTCTATTACCAAGCACAGAACACTGATATTATAAATGAATACAATTACTAAATTCATTAAGAGATCTGGCGATATATAACAATATTTTCATTATTTACACATGTAACAATATAACCCTTAGCGCAAACCCTCTCACTTATTATCTACCTCTTGCTATCTCAGAGACTCACAACCCTGAAATTCCTAAATACATTCAAAGGATTCAGTTTCTCGGGGGCGGGGGAGGGGGCGGAGGGGCGGAGGGGGGAGCGCCCATGGCCTCACTTTTTGTGCATAACAAGTCCACGGAACGGGCACATTTTGCCGGTCCCTCCGACCACACGTTACTCCTCCAGCCTAACCCCCAGCTTTTCGGAGGCAGCAACCCGCAAAGGTTGCCTTTTAATAGAAAACAGCGTGAAGCCTAACGTTAGCTCTTTGTTGCCATCCAAATCGAGTAACCAAATACCGCTCCGAAATTTAAATAGACTTTCTCCGCGGCTAATACAACTGCTCCCCTTCGTGTGTGAAAACAGGATCCCACCTCACGTGTCAGTGGTGCCCGGCCCCCGGAGAGGAGCCCGGCCGGGCCGCCCGCACGCCCGGCCCTTCTTCCCTCCCCAGCTGCAAAACCAGCCAGCAGCTCCTGCTAAAACGAACAAAAGAAATAGCGTCCTTTACCCTTTCGGGTTCTCTTTCCCTTTGTTGGGTTGGCTTCTTCCCCCACCCCCTCTCTTATTTCCTCCGTGTCAGTAGGGCCTTTCGGATTTCACAAATCAAACCGACGGTGATATTTACTACGAGCTGGTGTTAAAATAATGCATCCCGGAGCGCGGCTCCCAGGTTGGCTTTGATTTATGGACTGACACAAGGCCTATCTGAAAGGAAGAAATGCTTGTTGTTCCTACAGCAGTTTTCTGGGGGTTTAACCCCTGCCTCAATGGCTGATAGAGAAGCAAGGCAGGAGGGAGGGGGCGCGGAGGAGAGGAGGAAGAGGAAGGTGAGGAGGGAGCCACAGACGAGCTGGATCATAAAACAAAACCTTATTCTCCAGCAGACTATCAATGGGGGCGGGTGGACGTGTTAGATGCAGCTCTCTACTCCCCACAACCTCCCCGCTGCAAAATGAAGAGAGTTGAGGCGGTCATTCACTTGTCCCTACATTGCAATAAATTCTAGTGGATAAATATGACAGGTCAGCTAGTGCATCTCTTGGCATCTCCAACGCTACTGACACGCGCGTGTGTTTGCAAAGAAGGCATGGCAGCGCTATGGCAAAGTGGAGGAGAAAACTAGACTACACCACTTCACACCCCGTAGAAAAACCTTAAAACAACAACAACAGCCACAGCAACAGCAACAGCAACAACAGAAACGGTGAACTAGGCAGACCGCACGTAGGATGCTGAAAGTATTATTCCATATATTCTAGGAAAAAAAAATAAACGTACCTTTTCTTTAAATTATAAAGATAAATTAAATACAAATATTAATACATACATAAAATGAGTCAAAATAAATTATAGCTCAGCCCTTCTTCTCCCTCTTTGCCCCCCTCCCCCCCACCACCCCGCACCTCCCCCCCCGTCTAGCCTCAGTTTGGAAAGCGAGGAAACAAGGCTGAACTTTTGGAAACATCCCTCTCAGCAGCGGCCACGCGGGACCTGGGGACGCGCTCAGGTATCACCCGCGCCCGAGTGCCAGCCTAAAGCGAGGCGCCACAGCCCTTTCGGGGACAAGGTGGCGTTTGGTGAGCTCTGGTGTCGCCGTCCTTCCCGGTGACACAGGGTCCCCGGGGCTGATGGAAGGGACCGCGGACACGGGCTCGGCGGAGAGCGGGCAGGGGGAGAGCTCCGCGCCGGGCAAACAGCAGCAGGGGTGAGGCGGGGGCACTGCCGAGGAGCACGGGCAGGTCGGACCCTCGGTATTTCTCTCACTTTAGCGGTATGTCCCTTCAGAGAACTTTTTTTTCTTTTGTTTTTCGACACAGTGTTTATGCATCAGACACAGACTATTTCATTCTAACAAATTTATTTTCTCAATCAGCTCTTACGGAATCACTACTCAAATTAAATTACAATCAAATTATCACATCAAAAGATACCCTTATTACCTAACAACTGTCCATATTTTCATTTCATTTTGATTTGTGCTCGTCTGAAAAAAACACGTAATACAAGATCTGGGGAAAAAATAAATTACCGTTTTGCAGCAGTTCATAGGTATTCTGAATAAAATATTAAAAGAAGTCATTTAATGAAAATATAAAGCAAATTTTTTTTTTTTAGATCAACAACGGATCTAACAATTCTATATTGCCGTCTTTTTGAAAAGTCTGTTTATTAAAACCTACCAAAAACACTGCTTGGAAATGGCAGTATTATATAATCACATCCACAGCACCCATTCAATCAAAGTTGGCAACGGATTTAGGAGAGGAGAAGTTCAGATAAGTGCAGCTGCAGATGCTCAGTCCTTCTAAATCCCTTTATCTGAATCAGTCCAGAAATAAAAAATAAAAATATTAATAAAAAAAATATTAGCAGTGGATTTTTTTTTATGACTCTTCCATGATGATTGGCAGCCGTCAGGAGCAGGACTTTGACAGCTCTAAATTATTTCCCTTTCTTTCCCTGGTTCCTTTAATTCATGCAAAGTCCTTCTACAGAGCTCGAACTTTAGGGACCAACAACCTCTCCTTCTCTCACCCTCCCCCTGGCGTCTGTCCCTCCCCCCTTTCTCCTCAGGGTCAGTTTTCTCCGCGTGCGGGCATTTATTTCCATATTTTTGTTCTATAGCTATACCTATATATATAGATAAATATATATATGTATTTGCTTCCCTATTCAGCCTGCTTGTTTTTAGTGCTGTGTGCATATTTTTTTTTCCTGGAAAAAGTGGACCCTTTCATTTTGCAGAATATATAGATATATAGATATATATGTTTTCAGAGTGGATATCTGCCTTGCACCAAAATTCTACGGTTTGGCCAAGAAAAACAGGGTGCTGGAATGCAGCAGGCACCCTCTGATTAACCAGATTATTTTTCTTCTGCTTCCCTTTTTTTGACTGCTCCCATTGAAAAGAAAAATAAAAACAGGGAGAGAGAAAGGAGAGAAAAAAAGTTTCTGTAATTCATAGAAGAGAGCCCTTTTGGGGATGGGGGAAGAGTGCGGGGGGGGGGCGGAGAGGAGGAGGGGAGAGAAGAAGCGCAGACAGTGGTGTTCCTTACTGCGAGAAGGGGATAATTTGGAGAAAAATAAAAATGAAAATAAAATTTAAAAAGCCCAAGCCCACCCTTCAAGCCCTTTCCCCACAACCAACCAACCAACCCCCCGGCACATCTGCAGTTTTGGTGCATTATGCATCTCCACCCCGTTTTCCCAACACGGTCTAAACGCTCTCGCTCGGATCGACCTTCTCCACCGCTCCCTATTGGTATCGATCTTATATATATATAGATGCACGCATATATCCATATATATATAAACACAAGCAGTCTGAACGAGCCTGGATCGTGTGTGTGTGTGTGTGTGTGTGTGTGCGCGCGTGTGTGTGTGTGAGCGTGCGGCTGTGCGCGGCGGTGCCGGAGCCGGTGGCGGTGCCGGCGGCGGTGCCCGGCCCGGCCTGGCCCGCGCTGCCCCCGCGCTGCCCGGCCCGCCCGCGGTGCCCCTCACTGCACGCTGGTCTGCAGTCCGTGGTGAGGGGGCGGCGTGTCGGAGTTGACGGTGCCGACCTGGGAGTAGACATCGTCGGGGGTCTGCTGCTGGATCCCCGGGGGGGTCATCCGTTTCTCTTTCTGCCTCCGATTGCAAAACCAAACCCTGACCACCTCCTTCTCCAGCTGCAGGCTGTCCGCTAGGTTCGTAATCTCCTGGGCGGAGGGCTTGGGGCATTTCAGAAAGTGGCTCTCCAAGGCCCCCTTGACACTCACCTCGATGGAGGTCCGCTTCTTCCTCTTCCTGCCCTGGGCGGCGATCTTGTCGATGCTGGTGGGACTGCCCGTGGAAGAGTCGGCTTCCTCCAGCCACTTGTTCAACAAAGGCTTCAGCTTGCACATGTTCTTGAAGCTGAGCTGCAGGGCCTCGAAGCGGCAGATGGTGGTCTGCGAGAAGACGTTGCCGTACAGGGTGCCCAGCGCCAGCCCCACGTCGGCCTGGGTGAAGCCTAGCTTAATCCGCCGCTGCTTGAACTGCTTGGCGAACTGCTCCAGGTCGTCGGAGGTCGGCGTGTCCTCGTCCGAGTGCGGGTCGTGGCTGTTGACGCCGCCGTGGTGCGGCGGGTGGTGCCCGGGGTGCTGGTGGTGGTGGTGGTGGTGATGCCCGGGGTGCTCGCCCAGCTCCGGCGTCTCGCCGCGCACGAGCCCCGGGTGCACCAGGCTCTGACCGCCGGGGGGGGGGCTCA
>VRYO01002772.1:63746386-63851445 GCA_009812075.1 Sialia sialis | reverse complement strand
GTAGGTGCCAGGGAGCCTCGGAGGGACAGTTTCTCCAGCCCCTGGGTCTGAAGTAGAAGACTTGAAATCGGTTTGTGGCAAGCCCTGCAGTGGGAAACAAAGAGGCAGAAATGTTGGGAGCCCAAGGAGGGCCTGAAACACAGAGAAGCATTGAGCTTCCCAGAGATGCTTCAGCTTCTCAGCAGGGGACAGAGCAGAATCCTTTTTGGGCCGTCTCTGTGCATTTGAGGGCTGGACTGTACAGCCCACATTGAATCAGAGTCATTGTGTGTAAATGAATAAGTGCACATTGTTTTGAGATGCTGCTATTGTATTTGGGGTTGGGGGGAGGAGAGGGTTATATTTTGTGTCTGTGTGTGGGTCTATGTGTTTACGAAAGGTGAGTGCAGATTGCAATAGTTGCTGCTCTATTTTTGTTTGTCAAACAGGGCCCTTCTCTTGGGAGAGGGGCATGTGGCGGATCCCAGCCCAGGATTACATTAATCAAAGCATTATTTCCCCAGGGATGCGCAGCACAAATGATAGTAAATCCTAATAAAATTGGATCGCTGAGAAATTGAACGCTTAAAGTAATCTGCTCTGCCTGATAAAAACTTCAAATTTATAAGATATTATGCATCCCCACCCCCAAACACCTTAGGTATCATCACCATGTGTGTATTATACAACTATCTGTAAGAGAGAAATCACTGCTCAGTTTAACAGGCCCATCACTATTGAATGTGTACATAGATATAAATGTGTTTGTATGAGCATGCACACATATATTGCATACACACATGCACAGAGTCATAAAATAAGCTAAAATATTTATGCATACAGCAATAATGACTGTGGTCAATATTTTCAGGACTTTACATGCAACACCTTTGCTGTGGCAGGTGCTGTAGAAGGCTTGGACAAGGCTGTACATGGTTGTGTACTAGCACTGTAATCTTGCCTGGGGACTTAATTCTCTCTTGCTTTTTACTGACACTTACCATGGACCTCCATGACGGCACCTGTGATCTCAGCCAGCTGAGCAGCTTTGCTTTTTGAACATGGGACCACAGGAGTGATAGGAAAATATATCTATTTTTTTAATTAAAAATATATGAACATGAGTATTTGAAGCTGAATTTAGAAAGCTTTTGAGTGGATAAGCTTCAGAAGGAAACTGTCTCGGACTGGGTGGGCAGAGTTGAAAGAAGGAAAGGTGTTTCCAGGCCAGTTATTGAGCCTGAGACATGCCTCATACTGTGTCTCTCAATACTGAGCCAGGCCACCATCTTGCTGACATGGGCCAGCAAAGACCAGGGGAGCTGATGGCCATTCTCTGGCTTCAGACCCTCAGTCTCTGCTACTTCCTCTCTGCAGAAAGAAAGTTTATTTATAAATGTTTTATAAATGCTGCCATAGGAGATGACAATAAGCTCAAAGAGATCCGCTGTCCAGCAGAAAAAAACCTGCTTTCCCTCCCTCATCACCCCTCCACCACACAAAAAAAAAAGAAAAAGAAAAAAATTGCTGTGCTTCCATATGTGAAAGGGGCAGAAGGCATTTCCACTCACCCAGCTGAAACTCTTTGAAAGGCTGTGAGCCTCCCCCGGCGTTATAAATGCCGATCATTCCTCCTTACCCTCGCCGTCCCGGGACCCTGTCACCCCCGCGGGAGTTGGTCCTGCCTCGGGCCCTCGTTCGTGACCAGTCCTGCCTACTGCCTTGCAGCCGACGAGTCCTGTACTTCTCTCCCTGCCCTTGTCTTTTCTGGCATCGCTAGGCAAACCGAAGCGGCTTATCCCTTTTCCTAGCGTGGGGTTTTTCTTCCCCGTCCCGGTCCCAAGGGCTTGCGGAGAACGGCAGGCGGAGGTGGTCCCGACCCCACAGCGCCCCGCACCCTACCCTGGCCTGCTGGTATGTGTCCTCCCTGCCCGCAGACAGGGAAGTGGCGGAGGGGAGCTGAGCCCTCTCCCAGCCCCGAAATGACGCAGCCCCTGTTCCAGCATCGTCTCCCGTTTGGGCTGGCTCCATTTCAGAAGCCGTCTCCCCCCACCCCCTTCTTCCCAGCCTTCCTCCTTCCTCCTCCTCCTCGCCTCACCGTCACTCTCAAACAACCCCCCCCTCCCCACGCCTCGCGCCCGCTTCCCCCCGCCGCCCCAAACTCCTTCCTCAGGACCGCGGGATGCGGGTGAGCTCTGGTGAGAGTTGCCGGTCTCCATTTCTAAGCGGGGAGCCGCCGGGAGCGGTGAGGCAGCCGTGCCGGGGGGGAGCGGTCGGGGGGTTAGGGAGGCGATGACTGACGGAAAGAGGGGGATCCGCAGCCCGTCTCTCCCCATGTGGAGCAGCCGCTGCTCCCGGGAAGGTGCAGCCCCCGCGCCCCTCGCTGGGCAGCGCTGCCCCGCGCCGGCGCTCCCGCCGCGCACCCCTCGCCCTCCCCCCCACGCGTGTGCGGACGGTGCGAGGACCCACTCACCTCGCCACTGACGGTGCCTTTTCTCATCCCCCCCTTCCCAAAATAAATAAAAGAAAAAACCATCTATTTGCATAGCGTTCAGCATCCTCGCTCTGTATTTACCCCCACTTTTTTTATCACCCATCTACCTCCGCCCAGACCGACGCTTCTGCCCCACCCCACTCCCCCGCATCCCGGGTGCAACCGGATGGCAAAAATCAAAGCTGGCTCCAATTTACCCCAGTTGTCTTCCTTTGAACACTCATAAGGTAGGTATGGTGGGATGCTGCGCTCCCACTCCCCATGTGCTCAGTGAGGTGCCTTCCTCTCCACCCTCCCCCCTCCGCTCTCTATGCCTTAATTGGCTCTATCTTGATGTGCACTTGTTTTGTTTAGCCTATTTTACCATTGCGGATGAGATAGGCAGGAAAAGGAGCGTTTGACTTGGTATGTCTCTCTGATTTTTTTTTCCCTCTCCCTGCCTTCCTAAGTTAATTTGCATTCGAAGTCTAATTCATGTTTCAAAATCCTGCCATTTGAGGACCATATAGGAACAGGGCATTCATTTCTGTTTTTGAGGAGGAGCCTCTCCACCTCTCCTGCATTTGCTCCTTTCTGTATAATTTTATTGTGTTCACAAGTGACAGGGATTTGCATCAGTTATTTTGCAATTTATTTTTTAAAAGAGTTGGATCAAATTTTCTTATTTGTAAAATTGCCGAGGGAGCAAATACTAGGCATTAGAAAAGGGGCATACATTATTAACAATGTTGCAAACTTAGTCTCTGACTATATATTCATATATATGTATTAATCTGCATTCCTTGGAGTTGGATTTCTGCCTCCTGAACATCTGATTTTGATGGCAGTCAGAGAAAGTAAACTATACAAATATGAAAGTGTATTTATAGTTCCTCACATCTATTTACAGGTGATTTTATTGCTGTTTGCTACTCTTGCTCTAGCACTTAGTAATTATTTCACTCCAGCAAGGCAATTCATAGGATTAGATGCTGCTTTACTCATTAAAGAGTTTTCAGTTTACTCAGGTGTAACTTTCATCCACATATCTGGAAATAGCTATGAGGCCACATGGACTTTATGTAAAGAGTGTAAAATATAAATGGACATATAAAAAGATTGGCTTATATCCATGCTTCTTTCAGTTCTTTGGATGTGATGAAGAATCCATCTATGTTGAGGCCTTTATGGCTCCTTTACGGACTTTCACATATTTTATTTGTATCCACAACATGAATTTGCTTTTTGTATGTAGTGATTACATGAGTGGCATATGTTGCATAATACACATATGAGGCCTTTCAAGTATTTCTGTGTGCACACAAATTTATTTTTCACAAATGTATGTGTGTGCATATGTATGTGTTTATATATGTGTGTGATAAAAAACATGCTGGAAGAGAAAACTGCCCAAAATAAAAAATATTCATAAAGGAAAAGCTGTTAAGGTAGTTCACTGGGAGTTTGTTACCAGTACATTGCAAAAGTCATTTTAGTTGCAGACTTTACTGTAACTACCTACATACACCCCCATCCCAGCATAAAAATCCCTCTGTGTGTATTTGCCCTTCAAGAACTAACTAAATGGGACCATGAATTATGCCTAAAAAGATGCCACTGATATAAAAAACTTATAAAATAGTAATGGAATATGGAATTTTATATAGTGCCAACAACTTCACATGATTCTTGGCATAAGCAATTTAGTGCAATTTTATTTGTCTGAACCAGAATGATATTACAAAGTGAATTAATAGAACATTAGTACTGGAAAAAAGAAACAGTTCTTCCTTTGAAATATGAAGTGCCACTAACTTGAGATGAAACCTGAAAGTCAGTGAATAATATATGGGAAATATTAATATTTTAAATGTATCATATTTAAAATTGCTGTGAACTTAAACAAGCTTTCATATCAAGAAAAACTGAGTAATTCATTTTAGGTTCTAATCTTATATGCAATGTTTTACAAATGAAGCAACTCACTAAAGAAAGGAAGTCAGGTATGTAAGCATATTTTGTTATTTTGCACGTTAAATATGGTCTTTATGGAATATGAATTTAATTTTGGAAATGATAAAAAAGAACACTTATTTTATTTTTTATACTACAATATAAGAAAAACATTTCAAAGTAGATGATTAATTAGATGAAATGGACTGATATGGCCTATAATACCTGCCCGGGCTTTTATACCTGTGAAACCCCACCACAATGGGACATTTATAAAAAGTACGAAGTCAAGTAATGCTATCATATTTTATATTTAGAATGAGAGTTGATATGATTCAGTTTACTGTTGAGAAAAAGCGAGCCCTCTGGCACTCAGTATTAAATTATTTTAAAATTGCTTCTTCAAGTAAAGTTTGTAGAAAGACTGTGCCATGGTTGAAACCCGGCACTAAAGCTCAGGGGCAAAGTGGGTGACACTGTTTGCCTTGCCATCAGTTTAAATGTGGACAAGGTGTTACTCTTGCTCATCTCCTTAATTCAAGGTCTATTAGCTCCAGTGTTTCACTGTCCTACTCCAATGAGCAGGTACAGCTCAGCCTCTGGAAGCCAAACCTGTGCTGCTCAAGATGGGCCAAATCTTGCTTGTCCCATTAATTGAAGACACGTAGAGTTTTGTTCAATTGAAATGAACGGGATCTAGCTCTCATTCTGCTCCCTGAAGTATTTACATTAGACCTTAATACCAACGGAGATATTATTTTTGCATTTATGTGACATGAATGGAGTTAGGTCTGAGGGCCACGTTGATCTTGCTCTTATGCCTCAGCTGTCTAAGGGTTACATCCTACACACTTTCACTAGTGAGTTAGGCCAGCAATAATTGTGGTCACTACATGCTGATAGGTAGGACACTCATTACTGGGCATTTTGAACAATCAAAACACCCCCATGCCCATGTCTTTGCGCCAATGGGAAGTGCTGGATGTGTACAAGCTTAGCAGAAAGGGCAGTTGTGTGCTTTGGGAAAGACTTAAGGCTGCCATGAGGACTGTCAGTGCTTGTGAGGTGCCTCGTTGAAGGACAGCAGAAGTCTGGTTGCTGTATAGACTGGTTCCCACATAGCCAGTTGTTCCCACTGTGAGCTAGTTGCAGGTGCCACAGAAGAAGACAAGGTGGTGATGGTGGGGAGGGGACACAGTTGTCGCTTGCTACGCAGGCGGATCCTTTTCTGTCCAATTTTGGCCAAAGCTCTGGGACATTTGCTATGGTTCTCTCAATTATCTGCCATTAATTTCAGTAGCTTGTGTTTTCACTACAAATGCCCAGCGTCCTTTGGAAACTCACTATGGGCATTTTAAATTCAAAATAACTGTGATGAGATAAAAACCGTGCTTTTCTTTTTAAAGCAGTTTTACCATTTAATCACAGTTTGTTTAAATATGCATTTCTCTGCTGTGAAATAACCTTTCTTTCCGCATTTATGTGCACAATCCTAACTCATAGCAGAAAAAAACATTTTAAAACACTGTGTCATACTTATAGGATAATTATTAATCTCGTCAGAATAAAAAGCGCACTAAAAGTATTCCATACAAAGGTTTGTGCCTCAACATTTTTGAGAGTTCTTTTTAAAGTAATCAGAGATGTCATAACAGGGGGAGAAACCATACGATATATAGCACGTAGTACAAGTATAAGACTCCTAGAGGACTATTTAGAAATACACAAGGCTTGTTTTTCTTCCTTTTGGTTAGTAGACTGCTTGATGAAAAGCTATGTTTTTATTTTTGTACCTGCTTGTGCCTTGCAGTTCTATGAAGGCGATGGGAAACTAAAAATTCCACACTTTGGTAGTTATATATGATAGAAAACTAAGGAAGAAAAATGCTCATGATACATATCTGCAGGGATAAATACACAATAATCATGTAATCCTATAACAGAAAGAATAATTATTTGACAGTAAACCCAATGTTAAATACAAGCAGAGTAATATTGTCCTAGTGAGAAATAAAGCAAATAAAATGACATTACAAAAGGACAGTTATGAAACTTCTCTTATGTTTATAATCTTCCAGCTGAATTTTCCTTTTTAATAATTTGTGACGACTGAGATATGGTTAGTGAAGAAGCCAGTCAAAACTTTTCTGTCTTGATTTTCCTATCCCATACCTATAAATCCAAAAATTCAACTTGTTGTAACTACGCTTAATGTTAGGAGGGTGATTTTGCTGCTTGTTTCCTTGGGTTTTGCTTGAGACTTGATTTTGCGTATCCTGACTCATGCTGAAATTTCTTGTGCATGTGAGCAGTGCTTGTAGGGTCATCTACTTATTTTGTGCAAGAGGGACAGCTTTTTTATGGGATTCCTATAGGCACAGGAAAGGGATACTGTAGGAAAGTGACTATTTTTCAAGAGTGTTGGGCATTTATTCCTTCATTTGAATTTAGTGAGAACTGTGAAAACTTGGTATTAAAACAAAAGTGCCCATTTTTCTTTAGAAAGTGAAGTGTTGACATGGAAATCTGACTTGTATATCTCTGGCTATAATAAATGACTGGAAATGTATGTTTTTATCTGTTTAGCACAGCCATACATATATAAAATGCAAATGTACCTTTCCTTTTGTGGTAACTGTTTGCTTTGCCTTTTTCTTCTAAGAAGTAGAAAAATTATTAAACCACTACTGCCTCGAAAAAAACCAGACAGAAACAATAGAAATTGTTCACTACTCAGTTAAGAAAATAAGAAGTCTATAATCTGCAGAGGGTGAATTATTTTATACACTGCTGATTTGCCTTTCTGAAATTAAGATCTTTATACTGAACTCTTTCAGCTATATTTGTTACTATTAGAAAAGAATATGATGCAGATTTCAAATGCCTGTTAGAGACAGCTTTTTGCACTGCAACACTCTGAAACCTAAGGAAAATATAGCAAACTTTTTGAGGAGCCACCAATAGCTGGGGAGAGGAGAGTATCTGTGCCAGCGAATGCTGTAGCAAGTTGTTTGCGCCTTGGGCCAAGGGCTTTCTTTTCAGAAGAGGACTAGCAGAAGAACCAAACCCCATGACTAGTTATTGATCACAATCCCATCAGTGCAGAAAACTGTCAAGTTTTAGGATCAGTTTGGATGGATGGTATTGAGCTCCAACTGGGAAAGGAGCCCAACCCAAAGCTCTGTGCACCCCCTGTGCCCACACTTGGGGAATAATTCCTTTGTCTGCAGGTGGCAGTTGAAGCCATGACCCTCCTCCCAGCAATGCCCAGGATAAGCTGGCCCCATGGACCCTGGCAGGGGCTGTGGTCTCTGGGATGGGAAGGGTTCTGCTTTGTTGTGTAGAGCCCATAGGGATGGGGCTTTCCTCTGCATCCCGACGTCAACTTTGTGCTTTTGTTTCATCTCTAATTTCCCTTTTAGGGTTTTCAAAATTTTAGATCCTGGCTTCATTTAGAAATGATTGGGCTATGCTCAGCACTGGCTGTCTTGATAGGTTTGAAATTCCTGGGAAACCTCAATACAGGCATTTTCTAAACACAGTAAGAAAAAGGCACTGGAATATTAATAGGTGAAACACATTTTAAAGGGGCAACATTACTTTGTTATTTTGTCTGTTAAAACATATTGGCCAGGGGCAGCTAGGGGCAGTTGCAGTAAAGCCACAAGTGTTCTTCACAATTTAAAGCTTTTGCATTTTAATTATTTCTATTTTTTTTTCTGCCACCGTAAAAGATCCCCGGAGACAATGGGGCTGTGACACTTAGCAACAGGTTATCCTCACTGTGCAGGGAGCACCATAAAAAAAACCCCACAAAATGGACATATAGAATAAAATACAACACCTGGTCCCCTGCTTTCCAGTTTCTCTGCTTTCTGCTATTAGTTACATTACATCAGCAGTGGGTAAAAAGGAAAAAAACCTAACCAAAAAGATGGAAAAGCCATCTCTAAACTGACAGTGCCTCTGTAAATTTGCTTGAAGAACTATCTCAAAAAACATAATAATAATAATAATAATAAAACATTCTATGCTGTTCTGAACTTTATTTAAACACAAATTTATGGAGCTGGTCATACACTAAAAATTGGAGAGTTTAGTACTGCAGTTGCTTTGGCGTATTTTTCACCATTGTAATGGGCTACAGGGAAACAAAGGAGGATATGAATATAGGGGAGCTGGTATTTAGGTTTGGGTGGCACTTTCACTTGTAAATGCCTTTAAAAAAATCTATTTTCCTTCTATCATGCTATTGAATTGTAGAAGATGTTGGTATAGAAAAGTTGGAATTATTAAATAACCACAATCAGGAATGTTTTTTGTAATATATTTCTCATTGTCAGCCTCTTGACTGATAAGTAATCCTGAGGTCCAAGCTAAACTCACCAATGGGTAGAATGGGCTGTTAGAGAGTGAGATGATAGATGGATCTATTCCTCACCTTCCAAACCCGGTTTCTTTATGAGTCAGTAGAAAGCAAACCTTTTCATAGAGCATCAAATAGCAAGCTCAAGAACAACACTACTATCACATCTTTCATGGTATTTTTTTTCAGGCGTCTGCCCCTGGTTTTAATCCAAAGGAGCTGCTTTTGGAACTGGCGTGTCTGGCTTTGGTGTTTGCCGGC
The DNA here is from genome assembly GCA_009812075.1 of Sialia sialis. NCBI lineage: Eukaryota > Metazoa > Chordata > Aves > Passeriformes > Turdidae > Sialia > Sialia sialis. The sequence continues at coordinate 63,842,413 of VRYO01002772.1, read as the reverse complement.
TGAGGAAGAGGTATGCCTTTTGTCCCTCACCTGCAGATGGCTTGGATGCTTTTACTTTACCGAGGCAAGCGCTTCCCAGTGGGTTGCATTCAGAAAGTGCTTTTCATAGCATTAGTACAGAACCAAGTTACAAAAGAATATTAATCTAATACATTCCAAAATTCAAATATGTGTGATTAATAAGCATTATTATCTATAAATAAGGCTCTAATGATACTTTGGCAGTGTTGTAAACACAAGAATCAGAAGCAATTATTGTCATTATTGTTCTGCAAGTACCTTCCATGAATACCAAATGGATATTACTGTCCAGCTCCTTGGCACATAGAAATCCTGTAAGGAACAGTTGTCAGTCAGTAAGGCCTGGCCGGCTGCTGTTAACTACTTTTGTGTAAAATGTAGTGTACCTAAAGACAAAGCCGATGAGTTATTGAAAGCAAGATGACTGGTTAAAAAATTTATTCTTTGTCCTTTGCAGTACCAAAATTATGTTAAATAAAGCCTGTGAGAAAGTTTTCCTGTCTTGTGAGATGAACTGTTCGTGTGATGGCTGTGATTAAAAATGGAAATGGACTCTCCGCCAAAAACAGTGCCTTTCTTTGTGTGAAACGCACAAAGGTGAGGATGTCCCAGCTGAAAGGTGGTGTGTAAATAATGACAACATCCCTCACCCCCAGCTGTAAGAATTAAGGCAGGACTAGTTTTCAAGAACACAGGATGAAAGGGATCTTAACCCTTGTCACATTTACCTCTCTTCAGTTTGTACAGGTCCCGTAGACTGGAGTCACACTGGTGGCCATGTCCCATTCTCTGTGGCACCCCCACTCACCCGCCTTTGGCAGTCTCACCTCCCTCACCAAACCTTGCTGCTTTAGGTGGCGCCAGCCAACAGCAGCATTTTGTGGTGGGTGTTATGTTGTTCTTCGGGTGCCAGGGTGTCATCGTGAGCGGGAACAGTGTGGGTCTGACTCTCCGAATATGCAGAAAGAAAAAGTAAAAAAAACCCAGCTAAACCCCAAACAGTAAGCTTTACTTTCCAAATGTGTTCAATTCTTCTTTCCTCTCCTTGATATTTGGGGCGTGCAGCACCCTATACCATGTGGTTTAACATTTTGTTCTCTATTTGTAGGTCAACATTTCCATGATTAAACTTCATCCTTTATTCAGCCTGTTCTGGCTCGGCTTTGCAGCACATGTGATATAAGCTGTTTTCACAGCTAGTAGGCCAAATCTTACTCTGAATAAGGGAGCCAAACATATGTGACTGAGTCAGACACTTAAATCAACTTCTTGGTAAATGGGAGATAACTCCAGGTGCAGTGATGAACACTGAGAACCAAAAAAGTGGGAAGGGTGGCCAGCATTCCTCTGTGTAGGAAAGGAGACATCCTATGCACACAGGCAGTGAAATCATAGCCCTACCCAAATTTTGCTCTCCTGCATTTGCCTGAGGATACAGAGCCCTCTCTGAAGTAATTGGGAATTTTTCCATTCAGGGTCAGGCAAGCCTGAGGCAGGCTCAGCTGCAGCTGGGAATGGAACAGGCTGTGCAAGAAGGGGACAAAGCAGCAGGAACTGAGCCCACCCTACACTCGTGGCACACACAAGAAGGTTGCAGGGGGAGCATGGAGCACTTTTCCTACAGCATTATGTTTCTTTCACTAGCCCTCCCTTCTTCTCCCTTACCTATCTCATTTACACACCAAGGCTGGTGGCTCTTCTTTCGCTTGGTGGCAAGTATCGTTTGCTCTAAGTCCATGAAGTTGGCATCAGCGGAACAATTCCCAGAAGCACTGGCCATCCAGAGCGAGTGTGACTCACCAGTAACCCTTGGTGCAGAGAACATTTTGTTAAAGGACTTGTTGTGTGGCCGGCAGCCCTCCCCCTGTCCTTCTTTGCCATTTCTTTGTAAATCTGTTAAGTTCTGGGAAGCCTACAAGGCTCATAAGGGACAAAGAGAAGTGCCAGAGGATCAAGGGATGGTATAAATGATCCAGACCTTCTGTGTAGTTGCTGTGTGATGTTCCTACCTTTACCAGGGCTGGACTGGCTGGGGCTGTTGGGTTGCTACACAGCGAGTGACTATCAAGAGAGTTCCTGCAGGAGGTCCAGAGAGGACCAATTTTCCTCAAATAGACATGGCTGTACCCATGATATTGTAGAGAGAGGACTGCGCTTCATCGATAATTTGGTGATGCACTGCATCATCACAGAAAGGAGTTGACAGTGAACCATTTCTGTCAGGAACAAGCACTTCCAGAGCTACACTGGGGCTGCCTCCCTCAGCTAAAGGAAATACAAGCAACATAGCAGGACCTTTTTTATTGTTTGTATGTTTGTTTGTTTGTTTTAATGGCACACATTCTTTAGGTTTTTTTCATTTGCTTAGGTTTTATTCAGTAGCTTTTTTTTCGTTTAGGAAGAAAAACATATCCTGCCCCAAACTTAATCTGTTTTATAGATCTTCACTGAAAAAGGTCAAATGATGACTACTGTGGCTTTGTGAGTACTATGTTATCCCCAGTTTAGAAGGTCCTGTCCTGATAAGACACAAGGTGCACAGCACCTATAAGATGAAGTTTATGCACTAGTCTGAGCTTTTGAAGGCCTGCCTCATGGCTGGGCAAATCCCTGGACATGCATTTGGGCATCTGATCCACTTCTCTGCCATGGCATTGGGAAGAAAAGCCTGCTGGCTACGAGATGTTACCAAGGACTTAATAGAAGGCAGGTACCTTCAGTGCTTGTCATGCAGCTAGGGGATGCTGTACTGAATGAGGCACAGTAGATGATCTGTTCTGGTTTGCCTTGGGGACATGGAGTGGTGCAAGGCAAGGTTAGGATGAACTGCACACTCCTGGAAAGCAAGAGGGAGAGTACCATGATTCTGCCCTCACTGGAGTGGAAGTTAATCAAGAATATGCTGGAATAAATCCCTATGAGCATCAAAGATACATCGGTATCAAATTAATGGAAAAAAGAAGGGAGTTTAGGACAGTTAAGATCTGCTGATAGGGTCAAGTGACCTCCCTGTCCTCGGGTCTACATTTTGGAAACACAAATTGCACTTTGGTTTCACTTTTAAATGTGTAAGCCAAATTGTGATGCTTACAGAGAGCAAGAAGATTGGAAGAAGATGGGAAAGTCCTGTGATCAGGGAGGGAGAGGATTGCAGCATGGTATGGTGTAGGAAGTTGAGCAAAAGAAAATTAGAATTTTTCTCTCCTGCTTATTTAGACAAATGAAGTTAAATCTCCATTATCTTATGCTTAAATAACAGTCTCCCTCTTCTATGGAGTAAAAGATCCCAAGACCACGCAGGAATGAATTAAGACTGTGCTAACAGACATAATTTCAAGTTAATGAAGAGACAGTATATTTTATATTATCTTTTCTCTTGTTTTTGATTGCCATTTTTGGGGGGTTGATATTACTGTAAGTAAATACATTTGTCTTTTGTTTCATTTCCCCCCTGTGACCTATTTCATTTAATTAGAAGGAAATACATAATAGGAAATGAGTATCATCACACTGGGCTCCAGCCAAAGCCCATGAAATCATCAGGAACGTTTCCCGGGCTTTTCACTATCACTGGGTCCAGCCTAGTAGAAAAGAGGGGCTATTTCCACCTTATCTGGAAGAATGTGTGCTGTCAGTGCAAAAATATTGCAGTCCTTATTTTAAGATCTGGCCCCAATACTAAGGAAGGATTTTGCTACTGCATGTGCGTCTCTGTGCCACATGTTTCACATCTGTGGCCGCTCGTTAAAGGATAAAGGTTTCTAAAACTTTAACTCTGAATATACATATAAAAAGAAGATACAAATTAAGGAAAAGATAAAAGATATTGATGGAAGAACAGGAGATGCTCTTTAACATGCATATTATTGACTCAATAGATTGTTACGGCTCCAGAGCTATTAGGGTCTGCTGTGTCAATGTGTACTTAGGGACTGTTTAATATGCAGATGGTTGACATGACAGACTGGAGCCATTACAGTCTATCATGTCAGGGGGGATACATGAATACGCACTTTGCCAACACTGTAAAAAGTCCCTTTAAAATGCAGTAGCTGTTTTTTACAATAATTTAATAGGTTTGGTTCTTCGGATGCCCAGAGACTTGAGAGTCTGGATTTATCAGCAACAACATTTATTTCCAAATTAAGTCATTTTCCATGTGGAATGTGCAGTCTGGAGGACAGGGTGTAATCTCAGATACACAGCTCCTATCAAATCTTGTAAAATTAGCTACTGCACTTGTGCGTGTGTGGAAGAGATCAGAATCTATCTGTCGGCATTTGTCTTTTTGAAGAATATAGTTTTGTCTTTTTGAGGGGTAAGGGAGAATGTCGTCTCTTTTTTCATTCAAATAATCTTCAGTAGCAATTAAATAGCTTATGCTACCTAAGAGATCAGTTATTACAAGATAAGCAGCATGACAGTTTGGAAAACTGAATAAGTCTTTGATTATTTACTAAGTTTTGATATCTGCTATTTGCCTCAAAATGCTAAAAAGTGAAGTATAAGATACAAACATGAAAGGCTCATTTGATCATCATAAGGAAAGGAATCAGTAGTTTTGCTTTTCTTTTCCTCAACAACTTATTTTTTATTAAAATAGCAAAGCCAAGTGTTGTGTTCAATAAGATATATTTTTTCATTTGAATATCAAATGGAAAAATACAATTAAAATATTTTTGCTTTTACATTAATCATAGGCTATATTTCAGCAATGCATATATCTAAGAAGCTCAGCACACACATTTGGTATATATTAGATGCTTCTAACAGATGCCCAGACCTCTTCCCCTGATTTTTAATGTTCTTTTTAATGGCAGTGATCCAGGGACATTTTAATTTGCAAGCCTGTGAACTTGGAAATAATACTTGTAGTGGGGCATTTTGTCTAGTCCATTCCCCCTAAGTTTATTGTCCTGTGTCACCTAGCTCTGATTTTAGCTGATTTGCTGAACTGAGACTCACGGTACAATTCCAGCACAACATTCACTGAGCAAAAGCACTCTGCATTGCAAATAATAATAATTGTGCAATGTTATAAAGGTCTTTCCTCTTATCTGTGGGAGAGTTGGGGGAAAATCCTACAAAAATGTGCATTTTTAGGCAAATGTGATGGCTGATTTCTGACAGCTCCTTTTACTGTCTGGTGCTAACAGGGAGACCATGGGGGCAGTCTGGTTGTGGTGGTGATGGGTAGGGCAAGTGCCAGGAGGTAGAAGGTACAGAGAGCATATTTCTCATAAACTGTTACACAAGTGCTCCTGAGCCTTCTGTGAGATTTCTACAATGACACAGGAAAGCTAGGAAAAGCTCAGGGAAAAAGAGAGGCCTGGAAAAGCCCAGGAGGTGGCTTCTTACAGCTGAATTCACCCTATGCTCAAGGAGAGGTCTGTAATGGGAGATACCTCTCCCTGGTGCTGAGTTCCTTCTGCAACAAGGAAAGACCAAGCAGCAGCAGCCTGAGCTGCAGGAAAATGTGTTATGGTTTCAAACTGCATCAATACCTGTAGGAAAGGTGAGCTTTGTTCTCTCCCCAGCTCTGCGATGGTGGGCACATGCTTGTGGCAGTGGGTTGTGACTGTGACTGTGGCAGCTCCCACAGCCCTTTTGACTGAGGGGACACATGTGGCTCTCTGGTCCTCTCTGCCCTTCTCCTTCCTCAGTGCAGCCCCGGAAATTCCACCCCTCTCTGTGTTACCCATGTGCAGGGAAACATTGTCAGCTGAAAGAGGCACGTATGAAGGTATGATGTAAAGCACTATGCTACCTGGCGCTAATCAATAAAGCAAAAATGTGGCTTTTTGACAGCACTTGTAATTTTGACTATTGCAATGGTGTGCCATTTCTTTGAATGCAGTACGCTTCTGTGCCCCATTAAAGCATGGCTGGCATCGCTTTCAACTATCCACAAATGCTGAGATGTTGAAAAATGTAACATTTACAAAAGATACATCTGGTGTATATTTACAAGGCTCAGGAATCATTTAAATAGTGCCTGTGCCATCACCATATTAGGAGAGAAGTTAGTCCCAGCCGCATATGTGAAATCAGTAGTCAAATGTGTGCTGGTTGAAAGTCCATTGCTGGGATATGGCATTTTGGGGTATTAAACATGAAAATACCAACCCGGGTATAATGCTCAAATTAGATAAATATAGACCTGATAACATATGTGATAACTACCTCTAGGTACCTGTTTAAATATTGCGTTCAGAAGAGGCTGATGGGTTTTGAGAGATAAATGCTTAAATTTTCTTTAAGTAAAGCACAGTCTTTGGCTTCTTATTGTGTGGTGTCATCGTACCTTTTTTTCCTGTTCTTCAGTGAGAATTGTAGGACCTACCTTGGAATCGAGGAAAAAGCTATTGAACAGCTTCCTTTATATCACATAACATGTCAAGGACAAAAAGGTGTTTGTCTCCTCCTGCCAGTGCAATACCACTTAAGTTACATTTGTAAACTATTTTTTAATTAATGCGGTGGGTCATGTTTTCACCACACTAAGGCAGGAAATTCAGGGTAAACCAGATACTCCCTTTCTCAGTCACACAGACATGAATTAAGCATGTAGCATCAGACAATTTCAGTTTCTAGGTCTGTAATTGAATCTAGCTCAATGTGAACTCTTTTTTCTGCACCATCACATTGATATCTGGATGTTAGTGACATTATTTAAAGCAACAAATCAACCTATAGGACTGTGTTCAACTATATATCGTTTGACAGTAAATGGAATAAAAAAATGTTACTTTTCTCTAGGGGCAGATTTGTTAAAGGGTTTTCATCTTTTGTCAAGATATTTAATCTTGGAATGTTATAAAAAAAAATGCACAATTTGTACAAGTGCAGATTTCTGCATGCACAGTTTGCCTGATTGCTAATTTGGCTGAACACACTTACCCTTAACACACACAGATGAGAGAGGAAAGATAATTTTTTGCATATATCCTTCTGAGTCAAGTGTGAGTCCCCGGACTGTAAGGGAAGCAGGTATCCACTTTTGGGGCTGAAGGCTGTCACTCTGGATCACCCTGTACATCAGTCTCAGTTCATGCATGCCAATGAGAACAAATCCTAACAATGAGCTGTTGAGTGATGCCAGCAGAAATGAATGTTTCTGAAAGCGTCAGGGTTTTGGAGAAAGCAGCTGAAGCCAACTCTGTGGAACTCACCACTGCTGCCTAACTGAAGGAGGGTAAGATTTTGGCACAAGCCTTCCTTGTAATGGACAGATTTGAACACACCTTTGTTTTCCAACAGGCTGAGTAAAACTGGTATGGGACTATAAAATTAAGCCAAAATGCCCAACCATGTTATTTCCTCAGAGGGGTTCACTAAAGACCAACTTCAACTAAATTATTAGCACTACTAGTAATTATTATTATTAATTCCTTTTGGTAAGCCTGTCCCTCCATCACAGTGGCAATCACGTGCTGGGATGTCTGCTGCTTAGGACATCATACTCCTTTGGAAGTGGATGCTTGTTTAATTGATAGATTGCAAAGAAGGTCTGACCTATAGCCTTTTCATGTTTTGCTTTGTTTCAATTGCCTGGACTCTCACAGCTCCTTAGTAGCTTTTCTGATCCATCATGTCAGGCTGGCAGCTGTGCCTCTGCACTGTGCCTGCCTGCCCACCGTGAGCCAGATTTCACTCTCAGATGCTTGGCATACCCTCCTCCCTCCCTGTTCTCTCACTGGAGAGCTGATTTTGCCTTCACTTCTATTAAAAAGCTTGGTTTTAACAGGAATTTTAACAGGAAAAACAACTTTCTCCCATGGGTCCTCAATCCAGGTCTCTTGGTGTGCAAGGACAGAGGAGGAGGGCACATTTCCAGATGTCCCTAGGTGTGTGCTATGCCTGTGGGATCAGTCAGGCTCCTGACTGACATCTGTGGACTGAGCCCTCTAGCCCTCTCAGTGAATGGTCCCACTCAGAACCATGGGCATTTTAATTTGGAGATATTTTCCCTGGGTTATGTAACTTTTCCCTCGCTGGAGACTCCCCACTTCTCTTGAGCCTAATTTTCCTGGGTCATGCAGGCCCACAAAGGATGGCATCTCAGATGAATAAACTCCGTTTTACATCAGTCCACCTGAAAAATTGTCCTCAGAGGTTTCCGCCCCCTCCCCAATATCAGGAAAATATGGTTGAAATTTTATGAGTGGATTTTCAAGAAGGAACAGTTTTTATTTTTTACTGCCAAGCCGTATAATAGGTGTTTTTGAGAGGTCGTTAACTTCAACGGTATAGTCAGAAACAGTGTTACACTCCCCACTCCATCCATCGTTAAGCAATTAAGTTACTGATGGGCTTTTACATGTATTTACCTTGATGGAAAGATATGTTTACTGAACCTGAGTACAAATCAACATGAGGAGGTGGAAGTTCAGAGTAAATTTGACTAATGATGTTGTGTTTTCATCCTTAAAAGAAAGAAAAAAACCCTCTCTGCTTTTGATGCTATTTTATCTTCATTGGAAGGGATCCGAAATGATCCCAACTGTCATGTGAGCGCTCAGTTAGGCTTAGATCCTCTTTGATTGCAACTGAACATCTCTCTCCGTTGGCTCATACCTTTCCTTATATGAATACAGCATACAGCACTTGTTTATTGAACAGCACTTTAACTCTTCCTCCGTGAATGCCCTCACGATTATATCTTTAAGAAAAATTTGGGCTGTGGTCACCTTTGCCTGAGGAGATGTTAATGTGGCCTCATTGCTGATGGGAAGGAAGAATTTCTTTTTGCTTTCACAGTAACTTCTGAAATACAAATAAGAAGTATTTCTTTCAGTGAAACTTAATGCTCTCTCCTTTTTTTCAGGCCCACTCTTTTCTCCAGTCTTGATATGCGGATTTCTCTCTCTCTCTCCAAGTAATTCCTTAGCATACCCTTGAATGACATCTACCACACGTGAGCATCCTCCACAGTCTCTAAGATACTTTTGTTGTTTTTCTTCTTTGAACATTTGTTTTTTTGAGATGACATTGACAGACATGAGGCCTAAGTCTGGAGATGTTCTGTGGGTAGAACTCACATTTATTTCAGTATGTTGAGCAGTTTTAGAATCTGATCCATATTGAAGACTAGCATGGCGTAATGAGGCCTGGGCATATACAACAATATGTATTCTAACACAGCTCACTCAAAACAAATATGTTCCCTTCTCTTTGGCTGGTATAAACAAACAATCTCCATTGTGTTCTGCATGGCTCTGCTGCGCCGCCTTGCACATGGCAAGAGCTTGGCTTCCCTGTTCACAAAAACAGCATCTCCATTCTGTGACATGCAGCTTCCCAGTGCATGCCCAGACAAACCTGTAGCTTAGGACACTGGTCCTAAAAACTGACAGTGGGTCTGGTGCTAAGTTCTAAGTTTGTTATGATGGAATTTTTCTTGCTACAGGTATACTTAAACAGGATCTAGTTTCTGAGTCCTGTGCACTTCAGCCAGACAATACTGGCTCTGGATTCCACAGCTGTAAAGCAGAGAATCAGTCTAATAGCTGTTGCAAGATCCCCTCACACTGACCCTCAAAATCTTCTCCTCTGGTATCTAAATTGCCTTGCAATAAAAATTGTCAGCTTTGTGAAAAATTCATGATGACTCGAGGTGGAAACATTAGCAGGGGTGAGTTCAAAACTCGTGTGCGAGATCCATTGTCTGTATGAAGCAGAGTGAGTTTGAACCCAGGTGTTCCTTCTGTGATTGAACTCAGACTTTTATGCCATTTTGCAAAGCCATTACACTCTCCTGTAACTTGTGCTGGAAGCAGAGTGAGCTGTTTTGGCACTGAAATGATTTCATTGTTAGGCTAAGTGTTACACAGATGGCATTCTTAAATGTAAAATTCTTTTTATGATTCTTTCTATTTCATATTTATTTCATTAGATCATTATTTATGTTAAAGAGTCACTATTAATCTGAAACGTGCTCAGCTTGAAAGAAAATGTTGAGAGGAGTTTCAGGTATCTGATCCTCAATCCTTTAGTTTTTATGTTTTGCATTTTCCTATTTAAAATGGTTTTTTCTGTCTCTAGGTGCTATGTGACAGATCCACACAAACAACAGAGGGGAAAGAGCCTCACTTAACTGATTAGAGGAGAGAAGCAGTGAAAGGGAATATGCACAAAGCACTGCCAAATTCACAGAGCAAAGGAAAAGATTAAAAAATAGAATAATTTCACATGGCCTTTTTATTTTTTTCTCCATAGTGTAATGTAAAATATTTCTTATACTAGCATCAGAGAAACAATTTTCAGAAAAAAGGTGATTTCTTAATTAAGGATCTCTAATTCAAAATGTATTTATTTAATAAAGAGTAATTATGATAGAAGCAACTACTCATTCATATCAATAATTCATTCAGAAGTAAACGATATCAACTTATTAGCATTTATTTTTCCATTTAATAGGCTGTGATTTAAAATAAATCTAAATCATCATAATCATTCAGCTCCATATGCTGAGAAAGAAAAAGTCACCTTAAACCAGATGCATATTGTGAAAAAAAGGGAAAAAAAAAAGCAAAAGAGGGAGACAAGTTGTTCTAAAGAAACAGCATATGGGGTAAAATCTTAGGCTTTGGTAAAGATGCTGTGCTTTGTAGATGGCAATTTAGTTTTAAACTGAAAGAGGGTATGTTTAGATTAGATATTAGGAAGAAATCCTTCACTAAGAAGCTGGTGAGGCACTGGAGCAAGTTGTCCAGAGAAGCTGTGGATATCCCAATCCTGGAATTGTTTAAGGCCAACTTAGATGGGACTTTGAGTAACCTGGTCCAGTGGTCCTTGTGCATGGGAGAGGGGTGGGACTTAGATGGTCTTTGAAGTTCCTTCTAGTCCAAATAATTCTGTGATTCTATAAATCTGTGTTAACTATGATTCTACAATAGCAAGGCTGAGTTATGCCAAACAAGATTCTGGTCAATAATTTTCAAGAACTGAGAGTCAAATGCTGATTCATTTCTTTTAGAAAATAAAAAAATAAATTAAAAAAAAATCTCTCTGTTTTAATCAGGAAAAGGCAATAAAAGTGATCAAGAAAATTCTAGTTTGAAGATGTTTATTTATGGAAACAACAGGCTGCTTGCAAGTCCTTATGTATGGAAACAATAGGCTGTTTTCAAGTTCTAAGTTGGCTCTGCACGTGTACCTGCTTGTGTGATTGGAGCTGCATTTATTTTTCCTGTTGCTAATTGCATAGCCAATCCCTCTCCTGACTTATATCCTCAACTACCCACGTCATTTTGTCAGCTGACAGCTCTTTTTCAGCTCCCTAACACATCAGCACTCCTGAAGCAAGCTCTGCTAAAAACCTTTCTTCCTGTCACCTGTCTGAGGTCCAGAATGTGGTGTTTGGAGCTGTGGATCAGGGTTGTACTTTGAATTTTTTTTTTTACTTTTGACGTACCGAAAAAGCAATGAAGGGCTCAAGCCCTGGTCAGCCTGCGCTTCTCTGCTACAGCATCTTGAGAAGTTGGTGTAGATCTCCTCCTACTGCTTTTTCCTGTAATTTTTGGTTTCAATATGTGAGGCCAGAGGCTGTGGTGGAGAGTGGGGTGTCAGCACTCTGCCTGTTCTGCTGCCACGTGCAAGGCAGCACTGACAGCACACCCGTCGAGTCTCGGTGCAGCCATGGGACCCTCTTGTCCTTGGATGAGCTCAGCAAAGCCCTTTCTCTCCCTCAGACAGAGAGCCCTGTATTCTTTCTGGGAAAATAAGACTGTGCAGCCCTTCTTCCCCAGAATTCCAGCAGCGATGCTCTCGGAGACCTCTTGAAGTGGTGGCTGCAGTTGCAATGCAGTGAGCATGAAGCAGGCTCTCTCTGCAAAAAGGTGTTTTCTTAGCCTCTCAGGTGAGTTCTGTCACCTGTGTCATTATCTTGTTACTCTTCCAAGGTTGTTGGGGCTGTCCCAGCAAAGACTGCCCTGCACATGTGGCCTATGGTGCATGGGGATGTACAGACTCAGGGCAGGCAGTTTAAAAAGGTATCTGACTTTTGTTCTTTTTCAGTCTCTGTCATGCTTTATGCTGTTAATATTCCTCCAACCATTTTTAAGGAGAAAAGTGAGTCATGTTTGATTTTCCATACTCTAACAGAGAAGAGCCATGTATTTTCCACAAGTTATTGCATTATTTCTCTCTCCGGTGTGGCTCTGATTTAGTGCTGGATGAAGCTCAAAAGGAGGATTAGTGTAGAGAGACTCCCATATGCTTGGATGCATTTCTGAACTGTGTACTATCCTCACTGCTTTTGATGAAAAAAGCTGGGCTATAAACCTGATGAGAACAGGCTTCCATGCAAGATGTTTAGTATTTCCTGCTTCTATTTGGGCCAGGAATATGGCACATCCAGCCACTTTTGGCCCTGCAGCTCTTGGTCACAGGCCTGCCTGAAATTTAGAAAATCACAGCAGTGGAAAATGAATGGGGGAGTGAAAGGAAGTTGATTTTCCTCCGCTTTAATAAGGGCTAGATTAGGGTTTTGTTCCAGTTTTGGCAAAAGCTTTGCTGGGGGATGGGCACAGGTAGAATGTTTTAATATTAATGGAATTGGTTCATCTGTCTATTAGATGGCTGCACTGAAGTGCAAGCCCATTTTTATGGTCCTGACTAAAAAAACTTATGCTGCTTTTAAGGGCTGCCCCTTCTGGGAAAATTGGAGCTGGATGTAAAACTCTGACTATATGGTATTTGAGGAAATTGGGAGCATAAGAAGGAAGCAAGATGAAGAGAAATAGTGAAAAAGGGAGAGAGGGAGGCTTCCCAAAGATAAACTGCTACAGTGAGTTGGTGTCACAAATGGGGGCTTCACTACACCTAATACCTGATCATTTTTCTAGTTGGTAATTAAATTGTAAATAGTGAAACACAAAGCAGCACTGAAATTGATCCAAAACCTGCAGTTGCATACCACCTTTTGGGGCTATCTTCTTTAGTATTTTCTTTTTTTAAAAAGAATTTCCCAATAGTACTGTTATCAGTCGATCATTTTTGCTGATTCTCCTCTCCATTACACGGGTTCCTGAGTTTGTGAATGAAAGGCTATGTTTTCTCAATCAAATCCTCTACTCCTTGGTCTATTAGTAAACTAATGTTAACTTACAAGATTTGACTGAAACCTCAGGGTCTGCCAGCTGGATGCTTGAGGAGTCCAAGCTGGCTAGGTAAAGAAACACCTTTTTCACATGACCCAGCTCGGCTCCCGAGTTGCCCCACAAGTTTCTATCAGTACAAAGGCTGACATTGTCTACAAGGAGCAACTCAGATTACGGTCCCTTCCAGCTGCATTGCCCCTGACCCCAGTCCTGCCCTGGGCTGCCCACACTCTGCCCTCCCTGCACGCACAGAGCCTTCAGCTGCAGCCCGCCACCTGACAGCGTTGAGTCTGGTCTTAAGGGTGGCCTTGGATGCATTTTAAAAGGCACTGCAGACGCTCTGTAAGGATAACATGGAATGATTATTTTAGGGCAGATTTTCCCCTACAAAAAAAAATAGCTCTACATGTACGCAGTTTGATCTTCGCACAAAAGATTTATATAAGAACTCACTTCACTCTGTCAGTTACAAAAAAAAAAAAAAAAAAAGCATGCTGGCAGGATTTAGGGAAGTGTGCAGGCTAAAGGATAGAAGCAGACAAAAGGGAGTTTTTCTTCTAAGAACATCTGCACAGCTGGAACCCTGGCAGTTCTGTGGTTTGAAAGCCTAGGTGTTGCCTGGCTGGGGCAAGGGACAATGTCTGTTTGGCACCCTCCTGACACACAAATTTGGCCTGAGATTCTTAAAGCAGTCCTCAGCCATGTCCCTTGCTGTGCATACACAGATGCATGGATATTATTTTGCCATCAAATGCCTGTTTTGGGCAATCTTCCACCCTGGAGGTAAACTATACATAAATGATCTGAGGGTAAAGGTGGAGGAAGAAACTGTGATTTCTTTACATGCTAAAGTAGATATAAACCAGGCGCAAAGTTCACAGGGATAGAGTATCTGCAGTGCCTCTAGACCAGCAAAAACCCAACATTCCCTGACTGCTACATGCCCTGCAAAAACATGTCTGTAGCTCAGGCTGGAGAAACTTAACAATAGGTCTGTTAGAGAAACACCCCTGAGAGCCCAGCAAAGTCTTTTGAGGCACCTGCACCCCAAATGGCTTTGTAAGGTCAGATCACACCTATGGGCAGAGCATGGGTTAGCTCTGTCTGATGTGCTTTGTGGCATGAAGGACATGTACGTGTGAGTCTAGATCTGTTCTGATTTTTGTCTCTCCTAGGCTGGCCCCGTTCAGCCATCTCTGCCCTTGCTGGGGAGTCAATCCCAGATCCAAAGACAGATTCTAACAATACAGCCTGTGTGCTTGCCTCTAATATAACATGATGCTTATAACTGAATATAAGCAGGGATAATGCTTTAGATCTTCCTAAATCTCACAGTAACTTTGAGATTGTCAGACAGTGCTGAAGTGAGAGATCTGGAGTAGGAAAATTAGTGAACACAAAAGTCATGATATTTACTCAGTTTATGCATTTTCTCCCTTTTTTTCCACAAAACCTGCATAACTGGCATGTAATTGTTTTGCTAAGTGAGTCTTGAAAGCAAAAGTCTTGATAGCTGTCACCTATTTTCTTTGTAGTACAGTGTGTTGTCCTCAGAAGATAATCAGTAGAACTTGCTCAGAAAAACTTAATCAGCAGAACTGAGCACATTGTCAGTGCTTAACAAATAATAAATTATAATAATAACCACAGTTCCTTTTGACACAACCTATCAAAATTTTGCTTTTTTTTCCAGGAGTACATTACTTAACTCTGTTTAAGATTTAATACCTTCTACAACTGCTTGTTATGGTTGGGAGGACTGGTGATACAATCTAACAGGGTGGAAGTATTGACTGAAATAAATTTTGACAAAGGACAGAAACAAAATACAAAGAAAATTCTTGAACTGCTCCTTTTCACTTACTGATTTTGCTTTACAAGTTTTAAAAACAGAATTCAAGAATAGATTTGATATCTTCTATTGTTAAAATGTTAACCACTATGCTTACAAGTTAATAGACTCACATTTGAATTTTCTGATAGTCTGTTTTTTTAAAAGACAGACTCATTAGGCTTTCTTTACAGAAAGGTGAATGTGTCCAGAAACACATATATTTTTATTAATTATTTTTGTTTTAAGGAGCTTGGATAGCTCAGAGAGTTTTTGACATATCTGAGGCTATCACTTCTTTCCCACTGTTGTAATTTGGCCTTGGATTGGAGTTACTAACACTCATTTCATTTTCTGATCATTTGGTAGTTTTTATGTAATTTGTTGGTGGGTTTTACTCACTTTGAACAAGACACGTATTCATATTATAGAGAAAACTGCCGGGTCAGCTCTAAGCTGCTGCTAATTGTCACAGGCTTAAATGGACCCGTTTCAATTTAACCCAGTTGAGGATCTGACCAATGATCACAACTGGCATTAATTAGCAGATGTGTTATCAGACTCCGTGGAGATGTCCTGGGTTGAGTGACAACAGAAGCACTCAGCTGCTGCAGCCAGTGGAGCTGTGCCAGTTTGGCAGCTGATGGCACAGTGCCTGATGCTGGCAGGTGGAAAGTCCAAGTCACCCCTGAAAGAGGCATGCTGGTGGCTTCTGTCACCACTCTCCAAGTAGAAGGGGCTGCAGAGGAGCCCAGAGCACCAGGCGGGTGGCGTTAGTAAAGCACAAACAACACAAGATTCCTGGGAGGGGGAATGCAGGGAGGAAAGACAGGGAGGATGGAGAGCTGAACTGACTTGTCCCTGAAGCTGGATATGCACAAGAAATTGCACAGCTGAGAGAAGCAAAAGCTTCTAGCAAATGTGCTGGGGCTCTGGATTTCCACGTGTGCCATCTGATCTGACACTGTAATGCCAGTTGTAATGTGTGGCAGAAGGGTGAGGGAAACACATCTGAAAGCAGGGGATGCTGAAAAGCAGTTGGATTTCACAGAGACAGCTACTGACAGTCTCAGCGCTATTATGACTGCAAACTAGAGGTTTGGACCACAACTAGAAAAGTGTCTTGAGCAGGTCATGGAGGTGAATGAAGAGCAGGAGTGAGAGGCTGCAATTTTGTCCTCCCTTTCCACTTATCTAAGAGCAGTGTGGGTTAAAATCAGGTCAGTAACCTGCCCAGATATTAATTGCTCAGTAGCAGCAAGTTCCTCTTCTTTCTTCTGCCTACCTTAATCCACAGGATGGTGACAGGAACAAGTTTGTAAAGATTTATGGTTTCTTAATATTTACAGGACAAAACTGGAAATCAGGTAGTTGAGAGAGTAATTTTTTCAGCTCTTGATAGAGTTTGGAAATTTGTTTAACTTAACTCATCCCATGTATTTTGATGCACTGTGAAAAAAAGAAATAATTTTAATTGTGAGATCTTTCTGTTGTAACCCAGAAAAGGAATACAGCATGAGGTGAGAGGTCAATAGTACTGGGAACGGAGAACATTTTAGACTGGTTGTAGACCTCTGACCCAGCAGACTATCCAAGGAAGATGCTGCCACCTGCAAATTCTCTGTCACCCTTCCTGCATACTTCTCCCACCACTCAAAGCAAAATATGAAAAGATGTTTATGCATCTGTTTGCTGTGAAAAATCTGTGTCCTTTCTCTGAACAGCAGTCTTTGGGCCCAAGGCCATGAAAGGGGATGACAGACTCATGAAAGGGGATGACAGACTCATGTGGGATAATAGATGTCAACGTCCAGGTTCCCAATCTACACACCCTCTGAATTTTTCATCACCTGCATTTTTGATAAGAAAGTTTTTAAGACACCTGAAACCTTTTTTTCTGCTCCTGTGTCTTGGTCAGTCACCAGGTCAGCTAGGTTGAACTTTCCAGCAGATAATCCTGATTCACCTCCTCAAACCATCCACTGCTTCACCCGTATGTATACCAAGAGTGTCCTGGTAAAGCACATGTAACAACACATGATCAGGACTGAGCAACACACAAAGTATAGCAGTGGTGTCCATTCAAAGGCAGTAGCTTCAAACTCCACCCAAGCTTCGGGGGATTCAAGCCCTTATCTCTTATCTGCAAAGAGAGCAGGAGCCCTAGCCAGGAAGCTGCATGCTAAATATTCATGGGGGAAGAGGTTTTTCATACTTCCTGCACAAGTGACATATGTAAGGTTCTCTGGGAGGAGTTTAAGGCAATGAGGTACACAACCAGATACAATCTCCAGCCCTCCACTGCAGAATTAACTTGCTGTTTTGGGTTGCTGCAAGATAGAGGATCTCTTTTGGTATACTCATTGCTGTGTAAGGTTTTTCTAAAACATTGTCTGCACAGCCTAATGAAAATTCAGTGATTTTTCAGAAAATTCAGTAAAACATATCCTCAAAGGATGTGATGATTATTGGAGTTTTAATTAAAATAGCAGTTAAAATAAGTATTATAGTGTGTTATTATTTCTAAAATAACAACAGAATAAAGATGCCCATTTCTTTTTTGAGTGTAATTTTCTAAATGAAAAAGTAAACATTAATATCTGCAGAGATCTTACTGATCTTGTACGATAATTTAGAAAAATATCCCTATTAGGGATAGTTATGTATGCTTTTTGTTGGAAATGCAATCACAGGATATGCACATAGCTGCAATCTATAGACAGATTAAGTAAATTAAATCACTCAATGTCTTTTTTCAATAGCTTTAAACTTAAAAGTAATTTGCAAAGAAAATACTCAGTTTCAATTGGATTGTAATATCTGTTAATGATCTTTGGAAAAATTTCTGATAACATGCTGGAATTCCCTCAGGGGTAGGGTTGTGAATAAGTGGATTTTTTTAAGTTTGAGATGTCATTAGCTAGTGATTTCTTTGAAGTAAAAAGCTGTTACAGAATAAATTGCAGAGGTATACAAGTGAACAGGACAATCATTTTTATGAATAATATACATTATTTCCACTGTGCTTTCTGCCCTCCAAAGAAATAATTTACAATCTAGCTTGCCATTATAAACATCCTGGAATAGCAACTGCATGAGCATTTTGTGCTTACTTTATGTGTATTCCTTGACGTTACATAAAATACATCTTGGTGGCATAAAACCACTAGTGTAAGGAGCTGATTTGCCTCTTTTAATTATTTTTGTTTCTTTTTCCCCCAATAGATAACTTTTTCAACCCACAAGGCTGAAACAACTTCCCTGAACTGAAATGACCCCTGCACATCTATTCACTAGAAGACACCCTCCTTGATTTCTTGGGGGGTTCATAAGATGGCTGAAGTTGGAGGTAAGTGCAATCATGGCAAAAAGTGCCTCTATCCTCTAGGTGCCTTGTCAACATTAACATATTCTGCACCGTTCAGAGATGAATCAGGTATCTATCATGCCGCACCACAGTGAGGTAACATGAGATAAAGCAATAAGGACAAATGTGATCTCCTGGTTCTGCCCCACCATAGGATATCTCAAGTAGAAAAGAGTGGCAGGAATGTCAGAGAACACACTTGTCCGTGGGGAATGTTGTCCTGCTTCCAAGGTTCAGTTATACAACACAACCATGGGCACCTGAGGATCGACCTTCTGCTTCCACAGGTTCCTGTGGGTGGTGCTGGGTTTAGGTGGGAATGGAAGGGATGCTGGTGTGGGTAATGGGGCACTGGGACTCCAGTGTGTGCTGCCACACAGGTCAAAATATACAGTTAATTGCAGGCAGTGACCTTTTGATTTCCTCAGCTTCCTCCAAACCTTTTTTTACCCAAAATCTTGTTAGACTGCAGACAGAGCTGAAGACACACTATGCTAGCATAAATATGACTGATGCCTCCAGGGTTTCCATACAGGGTGGAGGAGGAAGAATTTGTCCCCCTTTAGAAGGAGCTGCGATAGCCACCAGTTTGAAAAAACCTCCTAGATTTTCCTGACCCTCTGAAGGCCCAGTGTGATGGTTTACCATGGGTGAAAGTGCTGTCCTGACACTGCCTATTGATTGGCACATGTCATGAACCACTGGGATGATTAGACATCATTGTGTAGTAGCAGCTACTAAAACTCACAGATTTTTTAAGTCTAGGAGCAACCATTATTACAATCTAATCTGATCTTCTGCACAATGCATCCTACTGAATTTAACCCAACCTGATCTTTGCGTGAAGATTTGCTTTTATGCCTGAAAATGACTTCTCATTTACAAATATGATGCTGTTTCTTGTCTCAGTACTAACCATGTGATAGCAAGTTCTATTAATTAGCTGTACATTGCATGGAAAAGCAATTCCCTTCATCCATTTGAAATTCAATACCTCTTTGTTTCACCTTGCAGTATAAGAAAGATTTTTTTCCTTTGCTGCTAATTAGTTCAAAGATCTTGAGGACAAAATGTTATTTATATTATAGTCATGCTTAAGTAGAACTCTGATGAAGCCTGGGGATTCCATCACACAAAGTGAGGGAGATTGTGCAAGTCCTTCGGGACCGAGACTGTTTTAATAGACACATGGCACATTTTCAAGGAAGATGAGTGACTTAACTGAAAAAGTTGCCAGTCAAGTCAATGGATTCTTACCCCTCAACCACCTATGCCTTTCAGAAGAGAAAGGTAGGAAGAAGTGAAGTTTCTGTAAGTTAGACCCAAAAATAAGTTAGGAGTGTAGTCAAGTTCCTGGAAAAAGACTTTTCACAAGTGCATGCAGTGACAAGGGGCAATGGCCTTAGGATGAAGAAGAATAGATTTAGATTAGATATTAGTATGAAACCCTCTACTATAACAGTGGTAAGGCACTGGAACAGGTTTCCCAGAGATGTGGGACACCCCACTCTTGGAAATGTTCAAGGCCAGGTTATATGAGACTCTGATGGAAGGTATCCCTGCCTATGGTGGTGGGATCAGAGCTCGATGATCTTTAAGGTCCCTTCCAACCCTAACTACTCTATGATCCTATGATTTAACAATGGAAAACAAGTTTCTAATATGTAGCTCTGTGTCCTGTCCACTGTCCATGAGTCAGATTGGCCTCCAGTGGCTGAAAGCTCTTTCAGACAACAGGGTACACTGAGGAAAATACCTGCAATATGTGGTTCATGAAAGGTCCCAAAGCTTTCCAGAACTGCTATGGTCCAAGGACATTTTCTAGATTGTCTGAGACAGCAGTATGTGTTCTAAGGTCATGGAGAGGGTGTGCTCAGTTCAGTATGATTTGAATCACAGAATAATTAAAGATCTCTAAGATCATCAAGTCCAACTGTTAACCAAACATTGCCAAGTCCACCACTAAACCATGTCCCTAAGTGCCATATCTGTGAATGTCCCATGAGGATATATCTTTCCTGAGAGACAAGCTGGTGCTTATATTCTTTCTCTTTTCTCAAGAAATTTCCCATCCTTTTGACTTTTATCATTTTTATTACCATTCTCTGGACTTGTTCTATTTCTACTTTCTTTTTTCAGGGATGAGGTGACCAAATTTGAAGACAGTATTCAAAGTGAGGATGTGCCACTGATTTATATAATAGCATTATAATATTTTCCATATTATTCTCTAAAACTCTTTTCTTTGTACAAAACCTGTAAGATTCTTTTAATTCTTTGAACTACAGTGCCTTTTAACATCTGTAGTTTACTCTGATCAGATTTTAACAAAAGGAATAAAAGGCTCCATTTTTCACACAGAATTTTATTTATTGTTTGAACTTTAGAGGAGAAATTGGTTAACTTACAATTTAAAATTCTTGGCAACGTAGACCATGGGGCAAGGATTTCATTATCACCCTTCTATACTTTCTGTAGAAGTGTGTGAGGCTGAAAGTTAGTGTACAAAATCTTCACTCAATAGG
Organism: Sialia sialis; assembly: GCA_009812075.1. Lineage (NCBI taxonomy): Eukaryota > Metazoa > Chordata > Aves > Passeriformes > Turdidae > Sialia > Sialia sialis. The sequence continues at coordinate 63,821,566 of VRYO01002772.1, read as the reverse complement.
CTTGTCTTTTGCTCTGCAGACATGGACAATACCTAATTTGGAGCTACCAGCATCCCCAAAAGATGTCAAAAAGGGCATTTACCTCTACCCCTTCCTGATGAAACATTCTGGAGTCCCACAATTAGGTGTTATTCATCCAGGACCAAGTGTGAATGCAGCACCTGAATTTTGCCATCCTCCCACATCTCACACTTCCACACCAGGCTAGGGAAAGATCCCTTTGCAAATGATGGACTTGATGGCTGCAGAGGGTGAGGATCTTGCTCTTGTGTCGTGGCTTGGCATTATGCCTACATCAGGATATCAGAAAAGTTTTAGGGAAAATGGCTACAGCTATTCTTTTGCCTGAGACACTTCTGGCAGCTCCTGCCTTTCCTTAGAATTACCAATCCAAGTGGTGACCCTGCCTGACCCTACTTATCTTGTAAAACCTGACAAGATCACAGCCTGAAGCAGTATAGCCACAGGCTCAATACTGGCTACCAAAATGTCTGTTTAGTATTTTCAAGAAACGTTGCTGTAAAGATTTACAGTATCAGCCGCTAGATATATGGACAGCACCAATGCACAGCCCTGACCCCTGAACATTCAGCCCCACTTACACAGAAATTTGTGTCTCTCAAGGGGCCAACACTGAGCTGCCACAAAACAGTGATTCCTTACCTGCAAACGAGCAGATTTTAAGTACTATTAGGTTATATATACTAAGGTATTGGGTAAAAGTATTTAAAAACTAAGGTCTTGAGCTCAGAATTCATGGTTAGTTTTTTTCATCAGTTGCATTGCTGCTTTAGCAATAGAAAAATCTCGGCCATTTCTGTGTAATATATAGAATTTATTTTTAGTTTGGTGTAGAGAGTTTTCTTCACTCTTCCATGACCAAAGCAGATTTTCATTAGAAGTTATTTTTAGATGTACTGCAAGTTTCCTCCCTAGCAAAAATTTTAGCTGCACAAGTGAAAGAAAATGCACATTTCCTCAGATATCTCTAAGGATAAACACAGGTTTAAATATCTAAAAAAAAATTAAGGGTTTAGTTGCATATATGTTCATACACTGGATGCATTAAGTTTTTGCAAAGTAGTGTGGGCTTTTTTTTCTCCTCTTCTTTTTAGAACAGCAAAGACTTGGAAGGGACATTGAGGTCCTATTGCTCCTGTCGGAAACTTCTGTTGACTGCAGCGTGAGTTGGATGGGACCCAGAGAAACCAAATACAGACAAGTAACGATGAGTTGGCCATACAAGCAAGGAAAATCACAGATAACAGGTGCACAGCAATTAGCAATGTATCTTTTGGGTCATCCAGTACATCTTCCTGACACAATGAAGTTGTTTCTTATGGCATATTTTCGTGCTTTTTTTGTGCCTGGATTAAATTTCCTAAGTGATGCCATGTCTCAAGGGAGAGGTTTTGTTGCCTAGAGTATCTTGTTGTGATGAGCCTTTTTCCTTTCTTAACATCATCATATTTCTTCTTTTTACGTCCCTTTGCAAATTTCCTTCTTTCCTTTCTTTGATATCTTTTAACTAGTGTGATGTTGTGTTTAGTTAGCATTAAGGCAACTCATAGGTACTTAGCTCATTTAATCTTCCCTAATGTAGCAGTCCTTTCAGCCTTCTTGTTATTCTTAATTTCTTCTTGTCACACAACTGCCTGTCAGTATCTTTTTTAGTTATGAGATTTTAAAGATGTGATGTGTTTTTCTGATCTAATAACAGATCTGGTGTAGAGCTGAGCACCCTTAGTGTCTTGTCACCAAAAGCCCCTCCTGACATGTCCAGGGGAAAGCTGCAAGCATTTTGAACAGGCACACAGGTAAAGTATCCTGCTTGAACCACTATTAAAACAGGCAACCCAGGAGCTCAAAAAAACAAGTACCTGGTATTTTGAATTTTTTTAAAATTTCTCATAATGTAAAAAGACAGAATAGCACAGATAAAAAAATCTTTGATGCTGTTGAGATTTTCTAAGTCATGATCATGAGCATAACAGACTAAAATTATGGAAGACATCATCTTTCGTAACTACATCTGAGTGCTAGGAGAGTACATTGTAGAAAGTAATTATATACATAGTCACAAGCCTAGCTGTTCACTTCAGGCAATAAATTCTGATCTACAAACTACAACACTCCTTTTGTGCTAGATGAGATCTTGGTTGTGATCGGCTGTCTTTACCTTTGTGTTCTGTTGGATTGGAGGAATATAATTTTAATCTGCTCTCTTTAAATTTTCAGTAAGGAGTGTTTCAGCTGCCTGCAGCCTCATCTGATGATGTTTAATGATCTCAGCTAGCTTGATCTTCTGTGCACCAGCAAGGACTTCTTTAAATTGGTCAACTGTATAGAACATTGTGTTCAAGTTCAATGTACTTGGAATTAACCTTATAAAATAATGGCATAACTAAAGACAGGTTATATACATAGCACAAACATGTATGTGTGCATTTATACGTGCATGTGTGTATACATGTGTATATATATGTAAGTGCACACATATGAATGGAAATGCTGATGTTATTCACCTTTTTGAAATCTTTACAGCTAGTATTAACACGAACGTGCTGCTAAACTGGCAGTGTTATATATTTTTGTTGGAGTTTACTTCTGTAAGATAAAATCATAAAGATAAGCTGTGAAACTCGTGCAGCTGATGACATAATTCTAGAATCTCGTGATGCTGAATATCGTATTTCTAGGAGTGTGGGATGGATGTTCCTCACTGAAATAATTATACTGCCTATTGCAATACATGTTTCCTTGTTTTTATGTGGGCACTGAGATGTCCAAACTATTAAACATATATGGTACAATGAGTCCTGTGTTCCTTATTTATTCTAAAGAAGGCAATTAATTTCTATGATTTTATTGTATAATAAAGCAAACTGTTCTAAGAATCTCTTATGAACATAGCAATAATCTGTGACAATATGCATATTTACTTTTAATAATGACGTCCAAACATACATATGTGCATATAAATATGCATATATGTATATACAAACACTCACAGAGAGACATATACACAAATCAAATGGAACCAATTAGAATGTGGCATAAGTGATTCAGAACTTACCTGTTATGGCTGTGTGAAGGCATAATTTCAGCTACAAGGACATGCAAGAAAGCATAGCTCAATATACTCCATTGGCTCATTCTCATTATGCTCACCCATGACAGGCTGTGTGCTAAGACGGGGTACCAGCAGACATTCCTAATGACAGCTGGTTCAAAACAGAGCTTTCAAAGTAGTGCAACACCCCTAACTTCCTTCCAAATCTTGCTGTCTGCCAGAGCTTAACTGAGGCTGGTTCTTAAGGTCAGATGTTCAGATATAAGTTATTCAGAAATAATCTGATTCTTTATGTTTGAACTGTGTATATGTTCAACATACAGGCTTTTTTTTTACCCATGAATTTTCATTTGAGCTCACACATGGATGATGTTTGTCTGCTACCCACAAAAATGATGGATGTTTCTCCCTGATACCATATCCTATTTGCTTGGGATGTCCTCTATGAATTTCTTCACTCTCTTGTGGGCTGTATAAACTGAGATTCTGATGGCAGCTCTTTCTTTTTACTGGGTCTAAAACATCCATCAGCTTCTATGTTGAGAAATGGAAGAAAAGCACCTTTACTTTAACATCATCCATATTACACCCCCTATGCTCAACCGACCAGGAGCACAGCAAAAAAAAAGCCCACCTAAGCTTCAGTTGTTGTGTGTGACTTTTCCTGGTGGATGAGAACAGAATCTGGAAATTCACATGCCCCTCCTTGGGAAAGAAAAGCAAACAGGTTTTATCTATTTGCAATTGAACTCAGTGAAAGATAACCAGGCACAGAAAGCACACTTGAAGGTAAGACATGAATATAAGTAAAGACAAACTTCACTATGCTAAATTCAAGGAAAATGTGCCACATTGTTATAATGATTATAGAGAACATGTGCGAATTATTTGTTACACAGTGCTGGTGCAAGAGTTGAGTATTCCACATGAGACAAATAGAGAAGCTGACAATGGGATGCTGTTGACTCTTGTTTAGAAGCTGGTGTGTGAGGAGCATGCCATGAATGGCCTTGTGAAAATGAGACTGGTGAGCTGATTTGGTCTTAGAAATTACTTTTCAGAGGGTTTAGAAAAATATTTTAAATCTATGATAAATTTTAGTTGTGTTGGATAACTGGACTGCTGAGTGTGTGCAGTGTGTTCAAAAGAAGTTTTTTGTTTACCATGCCACCTGGGGAGCCCAAGCACCAAGTGTCAGTCCTTCAGAGGAATTCAAATAATAGCACTGCTGTTTGGGGATCTTCAGCTCTGCCAGGACACTTCTCTGTAAATGAAATCAAGGAGACCTGAGCATCAGGGGGTTCAGAAAAGCACTGACCATGTGCCTATCAGCCTCTTTTGGATCCGCACTCGTTTCTGGAATATTGACCCTGCTTTAGCTGGAGGTGCGTCTGGGGAGATGTTGAGGGGAACAGGGTGATCTGACCTCATTTCTGGAGGAGGTATGGGTCTCCTGTAAGCCAGAAGTCTGTGCAGGGTTGTTTCCCTGCAGCAGGCTTGCTTGGCTTACAGAGACCCATCCTGCCAGCTCCAGCATGGTATGTGTGAGCAGTGTTGGCCACGCTCACAGGCTGGCGATGCTCCTGTTTGCCATCAGCCTTCCCTCCTGGATCAGGGCCGCTACCGATTGCTGAGGGGTGGCCAGGAGCAGCTCCCTCTGGTGAAACTCTTTTGTGCTTTTATCTCCCTCCTCTTGGCAGTAAGCTGCCACTGGCTCCCAGCCATGGCCCTCTCGCCCTCCCCAGTGCCCAGCTTGCATGCTCAGCCAGTGCCTACATCTCTTCCAGCAGCTGGCCTTACCCTTCCTCCACAGCTGGCTGCTGCCCCCTACTGTGGCAATTATTATTTATTATGGATATTCAGTGTACATTATGTCCACTGGAGTCCAGTACAGTCTGAATCGCTGCCGGGGTCCCACTGTGTGGGCAGAAGCACACAGTCATACAGAGTTGTTACACGTTGATATTCGCTTGACTCTCACACAGGGAAAGACTGAGGGGAAAGGGGTGAAGGTGGCTGTTGGCAGCTATTAGCACTATCTGATGTGACACCTACTCTCTGTGCCGTGTTACGTGACTCCAGCGACAGCACAGCTGAGCACAGAGCTCCTTTTTCTTCTCCTTGCTATCCGTAGCAGGTCTCCTGCTATTCCTGTTACCATCTGGGAACACCTGAAGTATTTTCCAAAAGTCATGGTTGCTACATAATCACAGTTTAACTCCCTGTTGCTGTGAATGCAGACATTGCTTGGCACAGCATGGATATGTGGGATACCATTTTCTTTCTTATTTCTTTCCATCACCTTCTTCTCTGTGTTTCTATTTTCACGCCAGTTCCTTTGTTCATGCGTCCCTCTCCTTACATTTCAACATTGCTTCACACCCTGCCTCCCTGAAGACACCACCCTCAGTTAAAAATGGAGTTGTAGCTCCCGCAACTCAGCGCACAGGCAAAAGCACCGAGAGGGAGAAGCATCTTTTTGTACATTTGGAAAAATACAGAGTCCTGGACATATTCCACACATGTATGTGCATGTGTAAGAGGCAGCTGTGCTGAATAGGGCTAGCCCTGTTCAAGAAGGTGGAGCAGTACTGCTCCATGGAGGCTGAGGATCTGTCCCAGTATGTAAATGTAAATATCTATTTTTACAAACCCTCCTACAGTTTGCTTTAAAAAAAAAGCTTTCTCTTTAGACACTGGAAACATACAAGCCAGTCAGAAGTGTCCCACTTTCTATATTTTCTCTAATTCCTACCTGTGACTTCCTTTGAAAGCTTTCAAAATCTAATGAATTCAAGAGACAAAGTGAATTAAAACTGAAGATGCTTTGCCTTCAGCACATTGGGCCTAGTCTATCAGAAAGAAAAAAAGAAAAACTAGGAGAGAAAAATGGAAGGATAAAAAGCCATGTAAATCCAGATAATTTAAAATGTTTGATTATAAGTGGGCTCACCAAACCCAGCAAAATTCCTACTGCCTATTACGTACAATCTCCTGCCCTTTCAGCTAGCTGCAGCAAGTTAATGTAAAGAACAAATACTTACAGTCCCTGCATCGGAGCACTTTTTGCCATGAATCGCTTTTTAAATTGTTTTGGGTTTACATTTAATTGCTTCCTTTGCATGCTATGTGTACGCATGCACTCCTCCCACCCCCCATATTTCATATGTAACTGTTGTGTAGGCTGAAGTCTTTGAATATGGAGTATTCAAACCTCAGAGCACAAACCTCAGGAGTTCCAACCCAGGAATTGATTTGTCCTCTTTTAAGATGGGAACCACATGTGTGATTTGAATCCAGATCTTGAATGGATTCTGGATACACTAATTTGAATGGATCAGGTTTTGGGATTCAGACTCATTTATTTGTTGTGACACTAGTCCTGATACCTACTACTGGGTGTTCATCTTTCCCTGCCTCAATAGAAAGAGAAATGCTTCTCATATTCACTTATTCCAGACTGATTTGTAGTTCATGCCAGGATGAATCATCATCAAGTATTATTCTCAGTTTTGTTTCCTAATATTCTCTGTGACAATTGCTTATAATTGACCTCTAACCAACCTTTAGAATCTTTGGATCATTTGGTCACCTTTCTCTGAGAAGACCCCATCATCCCACTTTGCCTCTGAAGGCTGCTACACTGGTTTTTCAAAGTAACTGAGTGCACTTTCCTCCCTTGTAACAGCCTTAGTGGTTTGGGAGACTGAAAAACACCTTCATGGGGTGTTCCTGTCCAACAAGCTCTCTCTTGAGCTGTTATTCAGAACTGGTTTCTTTGGGCTCGCTAAAACTGTGGTAAACTTCAAAGCTCTTTTATTTCTTTTATTCCCAGGATTTTCCTCATCTCCTTTTGAAGACAGGCAACAAAATAGAACTTCCCAGCCTTCTTGTGCTGCTGCATTTTTCAAGGGAAGAAGGCATCCTCTTGTCAGTATCTTGGCTTTTTCTCACTTTATTTCCCCTCAGAACTCCCAGATGAACACCATCCGGTTGTGGTGATTTACTGCACTTGAGTTTCTCAAGTTACTCTACAACTTCCTCCTTAGAGACTTCAATCTGTATAAAGGCCACACTCTGATTTTCTTTGCAAAGTGCCTTTGGCACAGGAATTTCTACATTACTCTCAGCAGCAGACACAATGCAAGAGATTAATTTAACTCCTCTGCTAGCTTGTTGCACTCTTCTGACCCACTGTATATGGATTTGTAGGGATCTCTGCAATGTTTTTGTGCAAAGTCCAGGCTAAGAACAATATTCACCAACAGGTGAGACTTGTCTCTCAACTGGTATTCTCTTGCTGTTCCACTGAAGGATATTTCTGTATGTTATTATAGCCAAAGTTAGCATATCTTATTTGACTGGTTTACTCGGCCCAGTATCATTCCTCTGCACTACATCTGTCACAGGTGGGTTAAAATCACACTGATGGGAACCGGCACTGTCTCTAGGGAGATGTTTGGGTGTGGAGCTGGTCCTACAGGAGACCCTTCCTTAGTGCTTTGGCAATCCACCTCCTGACACGTCACAGCAAAGGGGCAGGATGAGCACTCAGCATCACAACCCAAGAGGGGCGGGGTTTGTACCCTTGACCATGGTCTGGCCAGCATTGAGTAAAATCCTTTGGTCTTTTGCCCTTCAGAAAGGGAACTTGGAGGGCTGGAGCAATCCTTTCTCTTTTCTGCTCTTTCTTCTATATTTTTTTTTGTTTCTGTTTCTTCCCACTCCCTTTCTGTTTTTAGAAAGATGGAAACTACTGTATGGCAAATCCACTCTTAAATAATTTTGAAGGACAGAACTAGAACATAAGAAATGAGGCAAATACTCTCCACGTCCTGTTTTATTCTCTGGCCAGTGCAGGATTGCCTTCAGTCCAGATATTTCAAAAGAAAGTTTTATGAAAATGCATGCTCACAACCACTACTGAGATTTGTGAGTTAAAACTTATTTGAATGAACTTTGATGGCCATTACTTTATAGAGTCAAATCCAAGAAATTATCTTAATTTGTACTGCATTCAGTAAGATACATATGTCTGATTTGAGACACAAACATCCCTTTGGTATGTCACGGATATGAGATTGGTGTTCACTATAACTGTCTAAGGCCCAGATATGGAGACTATATCAGAAATCAGTTCCATGACTTCATCCATCAAAGAGAAAAGTATTTATGCTGTTGAGTTTGTCCTAGCTTTCTGAAAGGAAAAGCTACTGTGGGTATCCTTATTTCACTAACTTTCTTACTTCAAATGAATAATTAAAATCTGACAGCTCTATTTCTCATAGGCTTTTGTGAATAAAGACCCTGAGCTTCCTTGAACTTCCTAAATTGGAGTGAAATGCATCTCAAGATTCCTAACTGCAGAGCTGTCAATTGAAGTCCAGTCCTATGTCAAGATACAGACAGGCATACTCATCTCTAGCACATCTGTTTACAATAAATAAACATACCTTAGAAATTTATTTGGTCTTTTGTTTTCTAAAATTTGGGAATTCATATACAGAACAGGATTCTTTACAAATTGCTGTGGCTGTCTTAGAATTAGCTATCTAGTCTCAGGTAACTTTTCTTTCCCTCTCTGTCTTGGGCGGCACCTCCAGATCTCTGTTCGACCATTTCATGTGCTCATTATATAGGATAGTATCTCATGTGGCCAAATGAAAAGAAGTCTCTGTTACTAGTGGACTGTCTCTCTCTCAACTACAGAGGAAGTGCAGGTAATTGCCTTAGACCAAAGCACTAAGGTGACTTGTTAATGTCTTGGTTTATTAACATTTTTGATTTAAGGTAAGTAATTCTGTTTTGATGTGTACTTCATGTATGTAAGTAATTCTGATATGATGTATTTGATGTATGTTTTTCTTTTACTAGTCCAATGTCTCCTAAACATCCCTTTTATAATCTGCATTTAGGGAAATTATTTCCAGTTTCTCTGCTTTATGTAATAAGAAATGCTACTTTCTTGGTCTCATTTTCATAATCTACAGGTATTCTTATTTTAACTTGCAATATTTTGACTGAATGTAGTGATATACTAGGATCCCAAATGAGCAAAATGATCTTGTAGTACTGTACAAAGTTAAGAGAATATATTGTAGGGAGGCAATTTAAAAATTTTTCTCCTGATTGATATAATCAATTTTGTACAATTGTAATATTGAAAAATATATCAGAATACATGTTTGAATTACTTTGAAAGTACCATTTCAATGGCCAGAACAAATGTGTGTTGATATTTATAAAATATGGTTTACAATAAGTAAGTGAAATAATTGAAATTATAGTATACACCACATAAGACAATTTATCCATTTTTGCACTTTGATTTCTCACAAAATGCCCAAAAAAATGCAGTTCTAGGAGATCAAAAAATCTTTCAGAGGCCACTGGGAAGAGACACCCAAACGTATACAAAGCAAGACAACAATAAAGAATAGTCCTATAGAGATCTGTAGCTCTTCCAAGTTAAGAAACAAGGCAAGACTTGGCCTTTTAGTTTAATAATGTTTCCAGAGCTTGAAAAGCCTGTTGCATGGCCATGCTGGTGAGAGAAGAGTACCAACTAATGCTGTTGAAAATGTACAAAGAGCAGCAAACCTTTATTTTGGCTTTTGGGTTGCTTTGAAGTCTGTTCATGTTGTGGAACGTACGTCCTGTCAGGACACAGGCAGGTCCCTTCTCAAAACCTCTGTGTGCAATCAATTTATCTCATTAAAACTTGTACGCTATTCTCTGTCTCTATTCTCTCGCTCCCTAAGATACTGAAACTATTTTTCAAGGCTCAAGTACTGGTTCACCTGCCAGTGGTCTGATCACACCCACCATTACTTCGCTCCATTTTTTACTGCACCTTACCCCGGAATGTGCAACACCTTCCTCTCCTCTTCAAGGGATTTTTGCCAGGACTTAACAAGGCAGATAGGACGAGGCAGATAATGCCTGGAAGTGCTGCCTCCTGTGTCACTCAGGCTTCTGAAAATCCTCCATGCCCCCATATGGCTTATTCTGGGCAACTACAAGAAAGCTACACAGAATATTTTTTTTGAGAATGACTTCTTTGCATTGCCCTTCTCACGCATCTCTGGATAGTCCCATGCATTAGTCTGCACTTTTATTTGGGATGATAGGAAATATTCACAGACAAATAACAGATAGCTCCTCTCATCATCTTTGTTGTCAAAGACTGTTGTGTAGGTGAACCAGGAGAGAAAGCCTATTGTAAAGTGTGAATTGAGTAAAGACTATGTTGAAACATTCCTCACAACTGAGTACATTTACAGGGACGATTACTTCTTCCCTTCAGAGTATTCAGTATATTGCTCACTTCTCTCAGTAGGACCTACTTCTTGATGAAAATCTGTGCCATAGGTATGACTGTTGATCCAAAATAAGGGATTCGTAAACATCTTTAAGTTGGTGTTGAAAACAGAGATAAGCAAGAAATGAACTTTGAACACACAAAAAAATGGTTGATTGCATCCATTCTATTAATGGGGTGATTCATGGTTGTCTTCTCTCTGCAAATTTTCATCGACACTGAAAAATCTAAGAAAAAGTCAAGACCTTGGCATAAATCTGTTGCTTGCTCATGCATTTGAGTCTAGTCAACAGTTTCTCATTTAGTTACAAAGCATTTTTAAATTTATCTCTTACTTCTGGACTCTTTAAGGTTTTAGGAAACTCCTGACACAAATTTGGATGTGGAAATGGGATCTTAAGGATAGACGTACATAACTCTCTGAAGAGTCACGATGAACCTTGGCTTGCAAAAGTCTGTTCTAGGAGGAATTTTGATTAATCTTTAGATGTGAATGTCACAGTTTAGGGCCATTAATAAAATTTGTGAGTCTTGCAACTGGCTCTGAACATTAGTGTACTTGGGAGGACCCATGACACTCTGTGTGATCTCAAAGTGGCACCTTGGAAAGGCAGATTTTGTTCTTCTTTTTCTCTCTACAGATCCTTAAAAATATGCAAATCTATGTGATCTGCTTCTCATACAAAGAGTTACAAATTCAGCTATGGATCAAAGATTAGAGCATATGCCTATTATTGCAGCTGCCAGTTAACTGATCCAAATGTTTAACTCTTTAAAGAAATAGAGGGTCAGCAGCTTTCTGAATAATTGTTTCCAGACAGTCTTCTGTTAGTTGGATTTCTATATCACATTCAACTTCAATTGCTGCTGTCATTTATCTCCATTCCACAGAGTTTAACTTTACTAAATTCACATGTTAGTATTTGAGCCACTTACTCTTAGACACATCCAGAGCGTGATCCATGCTTGTTGATTGTTTTTCATGATGCCTCACAGAAATGAGAAAAACCAGTGCCATCCCAACACCTGCCCCATGTCTTTTGTCATGCTAGGAAGTGCAGAGACAAAGAAACCAGGCCATAAATTACTCAAAAATGACTCAAAAGTAAAAAAAGTCAGGGTATGTACCCACCTTTTTGAAAGCTTATCTTCACTTCAGTGTCGACAGCCAGAATGGAAGATGTTTTGATGACAGCCACGATGCCACATTGAGGGAGAACATTTCTTCCCTGGGCTGCACTTCCCTGTCTTTTAGTCTTGCCTTGCCTTCATGAAGAAAACATCTTCAGAGGATCTCAGATCATGTCCTTTGTCCCAGTCTGGTGGGCGCCACCTCAGTCTCAAGCCCCACGGACATGGGACCTTGTGTTGGGGTCAGCATTACCATCCACATTTCAGTGCTTCCTGCCAGAGAGTCACCAACCACTGTCTGCTGCAGGCTCTCATGCTGTGTCAGTCTCCTTCACCATCTTCCTCCTGCTTTGGCGCAGTTGCAAACCAAACAGTTGTTATCTAAAATGATGCAAAAAATGGTGTAAGGTTTTATTTTTACATGATGGTAAACTGAAAAATAAAACATACTGTAACTGTGTTCTTATTCCACTTTTGGTCTGGACTATTCAGTGCCAGCAGGCCCTATTCATCAAGTACCCAAGTCTCAAGTTAAATGCTTTACTCAACAGATACTTGATTTTGAGAAAGAGAGCAAATGTGCTGGTCTAAACTAAAAAGGACTGAGGAGACAAAAGGGTTAAGGACAGGGTCTAGACCCTTAGCATCTCCTCAGGAGGAATGATAAACACCTCTCTTTGGCCAGGTCCAGTTTCCTACACCATTCTGAGGAGCAGTAATGGAGAGTGCTATTTATTATGTGTTGGGATGAACGTAGGGAATGTTTTCCACCATTTAAAAAAATAAAATCCAGAATTTATGGGAGTTTGAAAAGCAATTTCCTTTTAAGGTGCAAATTCCTAATTTGCCACATAAAAGTACAGGAATTAAGTGCTAAATCCTTCTTTGCCAGTGAGACCTGTGAAAGGAGGTACGAAAAAAGAGTTACTGTTAGGTTTCTATTCATGTCTCCTGAAAGCCAATGTATGCAAAAGTGCACTGAAACAGCCCTGATTTTTTTTTCAAAGCCTTCCTGCCGTTTCTGACTGACTTTTAAAAAATGAACCCTTGTCCAGTTTTATTTGTGTGGTGGGTTCTGATTTTGTTCTGCCTGTACTGTATCACTTTTCTCTCCTCACCATTAATCTTCCATGAATGTTCCCTGGGGCACAGTTCTCCCTTTTCTGCATGGAGAGTTTCTATTGAAATTAATGGACTTTCTTCTTGTGGGTGGAAGGAAGAATACACCCTTATATCAGCCCTGTTGCAAAAGAATATTTTTCATTGAAAAAAAGTGTTAGTCTCACTCCCGAAAGCTCAAGGTCTAGTCAGGCAGATTATAGTGGGAGATCCCAACAGGAGGTCTGGTACAGAAGCAAGAACTACTTGTCCAACATGAAAACAAAAGCCAGAACAGAAGAATTTTTAAATGTTGGAACAAAACCCCATGGAAAGTCAGTGGATATACTATGTGATGAAGTGTACTGTCCCAAACCTAATTATAGGGCAGATCCAGTGGCATACAGTGCAGTGAAGATATCCATTAGTGACTTGTGGAACTAGGCATGTTCACAAGAACATCATGGCACCAAAGACTAATTTGATCTGCAAAGAGGCACAGCAGACTAGCCAGAGGTGCTGGGCCATGCCAATAAAGGTATATTGTGCTGTGCAGATGTATCACCTCATTTGGAACTTGGGCTTGGGAGCTTGGGCATCTTTGACGTTGTTGTGCATTGCATAATGTACACATGCTAATAGGCATGGCTACATGCCCTTAGAGGCTTAAATGGAAAAGTCTTATGTTCCTTCACAGAGAACCCTTTGCTGAATTAAAGAGGGTGTTGACAACCTTCAATTGAAACTGCATAAATTCTCATAGGAAGGATAGTAGTTGCAATATGAGGTCTTGAGGAAGGCGGATGACCTTATAAAATATACTACAGTATCTAAGTTTAGTAAAACAAACACACCATATTTAAGTAGGCTATGGAAATGTAAATATGCTTCAGGGTTGGCCCCAAGCAGTTTATGTTACCGTAATATTGCTGTCACATTTTGGATAGATCATTACTGTAGATACTATAATCTAAGGCTGGGAGATAGAATTTAATATGCATGGAGAAATTTAAACAGAGGGTAAAAAGCCCTCTTTCCTCAAAAGTATTTTCAAGAATGAACCTCACTTCCACCTTGTGATCCAAAAAAACCCCCAAAAAACCAAGTTTGTCTAAATAGGCATTATATGCATAGGCTAGGCCACTCCAATATTTTTAATTGTTTGGGATATTTCACAGCAAAGTCCTTTGAGTAAGGATGACTCCTTCCATGGTGCCTGTTTGCATCCCATGATTCTTTGTATCATGCAGTGCTAGAAAGGGTAGCAAAGGTTTGACAACCACAGTGGCAGACAAATAAGGATTTCTTGTGTGTTTATGGTTTGTGAAACCTTGATTGTTGTATAATTAACATGCCAGTTACCCTTAGATTTTCACTTTTAGCAACTGATGTTTTTTTAATGTTTGCATTTGATTTGAGCATCTCTGACAAAGCTCTTGTTACTCATTTGTGTGTATTTGTATTTTGGTTGAAGATTATATATATATCTATCAAGGAGATTGCTTTTAAACAGTGCTCTATCTGCGCCATCCACCAAACCTGGATCGCTTGCTTTAAGATTAGCCTTGTCAAATTTACTTAAAGTGACCAGGCAAATACATACAACTAATTTTGTTATAGGCAAAATTAGCTAATGCTCTTTTTCATGGTGAGGTGCTGTAATGATTTTATATAGCAGTCAAACTATTTAAATACTAATGCTGTCTTCATGCTGTAATCACCATTCTAGTCAGATGTCATTTTTAGTAGCCTATAGGGAATTCCATCCCTTAATTATTCTTCAATACACAAACCAAGCATTCTTTAATTGGTGTAAATTGAACAGTGTTCCAACGCAAACAAGAAGAGGACAAACTAATCAATGATTCTGTTCATGTCTATTGGAAAGCTATTGCCATTAGATCAAGCAACGAATCCTCGACTCCATTAGCTTCAGAGGAACGATGGGGGAAAAATACTGCTAATGCTGCTTTGTGCTATCAATCAGTAGTGAAAAGTGTGTAGCAAATCCTTTAGCAGAACTCCAGCTTTTCTTGAAAGTGCTCATGGAAATTTAAAATATGAAGATTTTCTGATTTCAGAGTCCAGAGTCATATGTCTTTGATGGGGATTTGTCTGGAAACAATGCGTTTTTATTCTCTGCTGCCTTTAGTTATGTGCCCTGTTTTTTATTTTTATTTTTCAAATAAATGATTCTTGAATGATAACATAACTTTTTCAACTTGTCTGGAAATTTTGGGTGAATTTTCTGTCTCAAGCTGTTCTCTGTACATTCATATGTATTCACTACTGCAGCACACATAAATTGGTTGGCTCTCCCATCTCTTTTTTTAATACAATCTGAAATAAAGGTGCTGTATTTAAGAAACAGATGAAAAATCCTTCTCATAAATGTGTCACACTCACTTTTCATTCTTGTCTCTTTTTATCAGTTCCCTAAAACTGATTATTTATCTCTGGAGATGGAAGAAAAAAAAGTAAAACACCCATTACAAACCTCTGGCCCAGATCTGCCAGTCTTAAAATTTTAGTTAGTGTGGAAAGTGAAACTCCTCTGGAAAGAGATATACTGGCTATGGTTGTTCACTTTTTAATCTATTTGTTTTTGATATAATATGCTATTTACTGTTTAAGGACCTTTCATGTTGGTTTAAATTGAAGTTTTTAAAATGAGTCTAGCATAAAAAGCTCTAAGTGACATAGGCTGAGTAGAAAAATACAGCATCTTCTACAGACAGCCTTTGTTCACCACATTACAGTTGAAAGAAGTGTAGAGCAGGCTCGGTAGATAACCTGCCTTCTTAAAACAAGAGGGTTTCTAATTTCCACACATCCTAATCACAGTCACATTACTTCACTCTCTGTACCAGACCCCTCAGGGCTGGCTCTAGGTTTTGCTGTGAAGTCACATGTGTGGGGCCTGAGGCATTTTTCCACTTTACTTTTTTCTTTTTTAATCCTTTTGCCAGTTGGGACTCTAACTGGTTCTGTTGTCATGGGTGGCTGACTAGGGTGGTAAGGAAGGGAGCAGCACAGATAATCATTCTCAAGGTTTCATACTCTTTTTTTTTTTTTTTTTTCTTACGAGGATGAAGATGCTGCAATATGTTTCTGAGGAAAAGGAAGCTTCTCCCCTCACCTCCCTTCCCAGACCAGTGTGTGATTTCCAGGTAATGAATTCCCCTCTGTTTCCCTACTTTTTTCCTTTGCTGGTTGGCTCTTGCGTGTGACTGTACTATTTCTCAAAAAATTAAAGTGTGCTATCTGGCTGAAGGTATTTTTCTTCTTTCCATTACTCTTCAACATCTTCTGTGGTAGCTGTTACGGGATGTTGATGCCAGCAAGTGGTTATGACACTTGAAGTGGGGATTTTAGAGTGCTGAAGAGGATTTTCAAGAGTAATAAACTCCTCACTCTGCTGAGAGCATGTTCTGAAAGGCAGTGGGTCCTTTGGAGTCTGTATCTGCTTCCTTGGTTTGGAGATTTGCCCCCTGAAACGAAGGAGTGCCAAATGTCCAGGGCCCAAGCAGATGGGAGACACTCAAAGGCAGATTGTGGGGAAGCTGTGGGGTGCAAAGGGGACACATGCTTTGAGATGACACCTGACACTCTAGAGTCTGACTCTACCTTTTTATGAAAAAAAAGGCCTTTTATAATGCCATGCTATGCATACTATGTTACAAAGGGAAAACTTTGTCTAAGCAGAATGTTAGATAAGATGTTTCTTTGAAGATTTAATAAAATTAAAATAAAATAAAATTAATAAAATTGCATGTTTTTGTTAAGTCTTTTGAATTTCGCTCATTTTAAAAAGACAGTTGTACCACTATTTCCACATATATGAACAAGCCTTACTGGAGTTGAAACCACATAAGAAAAAAACTCAGGCCAACTTCAAAACCACACTTGGGATCTAAATGGCACCACTGGGAGGATTTAGCATAATAAGTTTACCTGAAGTTGGAACCTGTGTTTGCAGTTGTGTGCCAAATGTGGTTTAGGCTATAAGAAAGGGCTAAGATTTGTCATCTGATATTCAAGAGAAACAAAGGAAGACGTTTTTATTTTGGTTTAATTTTCAATAAAAGCCAGCTCCAGATTTCTGGGAAAGCTTCAGTAGAATAATTTCTTAATCATCTCTAAGTTCTTAGGCATATCTGGCTTTCAAAGTCCATATTAAAACTCCCCACTGATTTCCTTGGGATTATGCCCCTCAGAATAGATGACAGGAGAAACAAATACTCATCAGGCCTCAGCCATTGCCTGGCAATCCCAAGGGAAATGCCCCTCTGATCCCCACAAGGAAATCCTCAGACACCATTTTACAGGATAAGGAAAATCTCTTCTTTCCCAAGGATGACAGAAAGAGAGACAGACAGACCGTGTGAGGAGGGATGTGCCGCTCCCTTTTTGAGACAAAGGGAAAACACCAACACACGGGCAGCTAGGAAGGGAAGGGAAGCCAGCAGAAGGTTTTTGTAAAAGGCTAGGATATTTAGTGTGGATGCTTCCATGTGAACAGATACAAACGTCTTAACAAAATAATGCGAAAACTCCTTATTTTACAGTGTGATGATGTTTCGAAATTCTTTTTACCTTGTTATATGCAGGTGACTCCCGAGATCATTTTGATTTGAAAAATTTAGGTTTTAAGTGGCATGAGACATTTGTTTACCTTTAATAAATTTAGGAGAGAAGTGAATGTTATACAGGTGTGACTCCTGGGAATGGTGCTACACAAGGACAGAAGCTGGATTCAGTGGTCATTGCAGCTCCCTTCCAACTCAGCATATTCTATGATTCTGTGGTTCTATGATATTTTTTAAATCAAATATATAGATACTACATGAAATAAATCATATTCTCACTCAAACTTGCATTTTTACAAGTTGTATTCTGTGTATTTTTGCCAAATTGCTGTTAATTTGGAACAGAGTTTGAGATTGCTTTGCCTCGTACTTTTCCTCTTAGTCACAGTCATAGTGATTGTGCTTCTAAAATCTATTGAATATACTCCAATTCCAGTGATAAAGTAATGGCATATTGACTTACTTTATTTTATAGTATTTAAGCCAGCTAATTTATCACAGGAAGCTACAATTGTAAATTTTTTTTGCCTTTTTTTCCCCCTTTGTTTTTGTTTTTGTTTTGTTTTGTTATTTTAATGAGCTCCCCTTTGGTCATGCAGACCATTCTATATGTCCTGTTTCAGCAGATAAGTCCCATCTGCAATAAGGGCAGCTGTGCTGGACATTCATAGTGTGTTTCTTGCCCTAGATTAATTTAAAAGTTTATTTTATGCTACCACAAAAGGAAGAGTTCCACTAGCTTCTTAAAATTAATTTAAAAATCATTGTAATAATTGTTTAGGAATTGCTTTCAGCTAAAAATTATATTCGCATTATTTTGGAAAGCAGCTTGTGCAGCCTATTTCTTAAAGCTCTTCAGTGAGGGGCACTCCAGACCCTCCACAAAACATCCTTTCCACAGCTTCAATGTCTTCACCGTGAGAAAATTTTTGCCAGCATTTGACCTGACTCTTTGTTTCAATGTTTTACTGTCACTTTCTGTCATCTGGCTGTAGTCTTGAAACACAAACTCTTCCCTGCCTCTTCCTAGAAGGCTTTTAACATTTGAAGTCTTTGGTTTTTATGTCCACTCATTTTCTTTTCCGGATGAAATCACCCCAGTTTAGATTTCTTTGCAGGTGACATTTCCCAAATTTCTGATCATCCCCATTCCTCTCCTTTGGACACTTTTGAAGGCAGCTATGTATTTTTTGAAAAGTGATTCTTTAATGGGGTCCCTGCTGGTGCACAGCTGAGCAGCATGATCATTGCCTTATTTTACAAGAAAGTTCTGTCTTCTCAGCTCCCCACGGCTCAGCCCTCTTGCACCCAGATAGGGCTCTGATTTTGTTTCCCACAGTTCTGGGAAGGGTGTGGGGAGAGAGATTCTCCCTCATTCAAAATCAAGCCTCAGTCTTGTGTTACCAGCCCCTACCTAGTGGAACCTGCAAACTTCTTCAGGGGCTGCCTAAGAAGGAGAGAAGGTCCTGGATGTTATCTTTTGGAAGAGAATGGAAACCAAGCTTTTTCCACGTACATGAGGCACATTTGACCCCATGCAATTCTTCTCTTTCTCTCTCTTTTTTCCTTCCAAAATGAAAATCCTCTAAAAAATGCGAAGTTTGGTTTTTTATTTTTTTTCATTTATTTTTCCTCATGTAATTATTTGCATTACTAATTTAAGGGAACATGATGTGAAAGCATCATTTTGAACCAAAAAATCCCAGAAAACCCAAAACTTGACTTTTTTTTAACCATTATTTCTTCCCAAGTGGCTTACATCATTAAGCATAAATACTTTTTTTCATCTTCAGGTCAGTAAAAATTTTGTGAAAAACTCTCAGCTAATTTTTGTGCAGTTGTTCTCCTTCTTGACTTGAAATATTTAAGCAAAATAACTCAAAGGAAATTCTAATATAATTCTGCCACCTATGTAAATTCATTCAAATTTTACATCAGGATAGCTGGTTGGTTTTGTTTACAACAGCATATTTTGAATATTTTCTAAAAAATGGCATGATTTTAATCACAGAAAATGTAGACTTAGTTGCCTCACTCCCTTAAAGTCAACAGGAAACTCCTTTGAGCTTCTCTTGGGAAGAGTTGAGCCTTTAATCTGTGTTTGTTTAATAATAAAGTCCCTGAGATAGGCTGGTAGATAGGCTTCTTTGAGACACACTTGTATCAATGTTAGGCACGGGTTTTTTTGTGCTGTACTGTGGTTTCTTAGACTGCTTAAGCAGGTGCTTATGACTTTGCCACAATGATCTCCTCCTGACCATCTGGTTTGTCTTTCTGTTCCTATTTCATGAAGGTAGATAAATATTTTGCAGAAGAAATGTGAATATACATATATATGTATATATATTTTAAATGAGTAGTTCATCATTACTCTTCTGTTTTCTTACTCCATTACATTCCACCCCACATGACCATTTCTGAACAAACATTTGCTGTCAATATTTGCTGAAAAAGTCCAACTGAACTAAGTAAATAAAGCCTTAGAAAACATAATTTTGTTTCTTCATTCAGCTAAATCCATTAAGAGTTTAACACAAGTAGAAACTAAAGACAAAGGGAATTTCTTAAAATATGAAGGCCTGTAGAGCATTTGCATTTTGAAATTAATTGCTGACCTAATTATTTGTCAGTAGTAGGATAAGTTAATCAAACATAACTTACAGTAAAGCTTCTACAAACCCACAGGATTTTCTCCCCCAGAGTAAATTGTCATAGTGGTCCAGTTTGACAATCCATTCTCACTGTCATCTTGCGACCAAAGGAAGACTATCTGCGAAATGGTACCATATGGAGACACAAGAGAGAACGAAATACTTAGATCTCCTGTACAAAGGCATGATAAGCTAACAGTCACCAGAGGAAGTCAGGAACGCCGACGCTTTGAAAAAAGAAATACCCTGCCTTTCAAATCCATTTAGATTTATTTTTATACTCTCTCCAATTTGGACTAAAATAGTCCGATAATAAATATGCATATAAAATAGAAATCAAACGTATTGTGCAATGTTTCATTTCTAGCATATCTGTGGATCTGCATTTCATGCTTAGCATTAGTTTGATGGAAAGGCCGGTATTTATAGACAAGACTAGGACCTTTCCCTCTTCATCTTACGGAAGCTGACTGCGTTATCCCCAAATAATATGTTGCAACCAGCCACTTCATGACCTGAGGCTAAGAATGCACAATTTTACTTCAAAATGCACTTGGAAACAAAATCTGATGAAACGATCGGGTAATGTGACCAATGCATTATTTTCAAAAGGCATACCTAGGTGTTTGAGCTAGAAATACCTCATCAGTAGTAATATGAACTACTTCATCGCTTCTGTTATTACAGTACTGCCTCTCTCCTGTCATCTGCTGGCAATGGCAACCCACAGTAAAGGATGTTTTTCTGATCATTTTGCACTCATTAAATACAGCTGTCACAATAGCGGATGCGAGACTGCATACAAAACTTTTATGCCACGTCAAAATAAAGCAGAAACATTTTAAAAAGATCTGAAACCTTTGAAGCCTTTTCTTGAGAAATATTGAAATATTGCTTTTTGTTGTTGTTGTTTGCGACAATTGAAAATGTTCCACAGCTACACGCATTAAAACTCACTGCAGAACAAAACATCATCCATCAAAATTAAGGAAAAAGGGAAAAAATGGAGAAAAAATAAAACCAAACCAAATCTCTCTGAAGCACAAAGTGTTTGGTTTCTGAGAGTCTGAAGTTCTGGTTCACCACCTGATTTCTGGGGCTGAACATTCATTGAGTTTCAAGATCTCATGGGACCTGACATTTAATTCTGGACTATGGATGAAATCTGCCCCATAAAGCTTCCAGCTGAGTGAAAACATCTTCCCCTAGTTCCCCATTCTGAAAAACAGCTCCCTTTCAGGCTAAGCAGCAGTAAATTCTGTAGTTGTTTGACATTATTGCCGTAAAAAAAATATTTAAAAGGTCATTGTGAATGACCCCAAAACCATGGTATGAACAGAGAATCCCTTATGAGTAGCATGAGTTAATACTCTTGTTTGGATGCAAGTGTGTTCTGAAATACTGTACCATCCAAGGTGACCTATTGAAGACTTTGGTCATCCCGTGAGAGCTGCAAGAAAGCAATAATATGCACCTGTCTTGCACCTCCCAATTTCAGAATTGCATGATCTTAAAAGAAAAAAAAAAGTGAACTTTGAAGCATCTCCTTGAGTTGATGGCCACTGAGACACAGGTCAATTGAGAAGATAACAGATTTAAAAAAATACAGAGTTTTCAAATGGCACTCAATTGTGGGTAAAATAGCTACTCATATGAACACACTCAAGATATTCAGGATGGCTGATCTGAAACTTCTATCGAGAGACTTCTTCAAAGACTGGATGATACAGGTATAAATCAATGACTTTTATTACTTGCAGTTACTCGTTTAACAAATATGAGATCCATTTCTTTGTAGCGAGTCTGCTCTTTGTTGTAAATCTGCCTTCCTGAATGAGTGGGCTAGGGCCAATTATGTGATTTACTTGTTGTGGGCTTTCCATTCCCTTCTAATTTTTAAATTGAAATTTTTGCCTGTGAAAACGATGATGAGAAAAACTGTGAAAGTGCACGTGCCCATAAACACACATATATGTAAAATACACCTTTAACCACACACCTGAAAAGTGCTTCATGCTCACAGTCCTGCGAGCAGTAGGAAGCGTGGGAAGGAGGCCCTTGAAAGCCATGGCTGGTCTGGAGCAGTCCCAATCTCTCTCATTCCCCCTGCAAAATGCAAGCACATGATGGCCAAATGGAGGCAACTTCCAGCATTTGTGTGGCTGGCACCCATGCAATGCAAGCTGCTTTCATTATGGGGAGCTAAGTGCGTCTGCTTGAGATATGGTGACACTTACAACTGTTGTGTGGGGATACTATCAGCTCTCTCTCTCTCCTCCCCCTCCTCTCCCTCTCTCTCTGACTTGCTTCTTCCTGATGCAACTATTTCCTGCTCCCTTTACTTCTCTTCCTGGACACCTTTTAGATTGTCCTTTACCTTTGTTGATGGTGTCTTTCCTGAGGTGAAAGAAAGAAAATTGTGTCCCTGCCTTTGGGAAAAGGAGAAAGATAGCACAAACCTTACTCCAAAAGCATATCCTCCTAGAGCAGGAGTTTTTGTTAGAACATTGTGAAGGCACGATAGAATTTGTGAGTGAGAATACCAACATTGGGAAGAGTATTGCTGAGCTCTTGCTTGCATTACTGCCTACCATCAACATTTCTGGCTCATGCAGTCCAGGAATCAATTCATCTGATGTCCCAGACAGAGTCTGCTTCCCAGATTGCAGGAAACTTTTTCAGACAGCACTAGACTCCACAAATCCGAACCTCAGGGCACTAATCCCACCTATAGCTGTAGGGTGAAGTCACTTTGGGACTTGAGTGAATGGGGATAAATCACAGTGGAGTGACCAGTGAAAGGAAAGACAGTCAGAAGAAATCTCAAACTGTAGGTTGTGAATGAGTATGAACAGAAATTAAGGCAAAGATGGAGAATTTCACATGCAGTACAGGGAAGGGAGGAGTAAGAGAATTTGAAGAAAGGGCACAAGCAGTGAAAGAGACACGGAAGAACAGAGGAAAAGGAGAAATATGAAAACTGTGAAAAAGAGAGGGAAGAGTTCAGTAGAGGGAAGGACTGTACATGAAGTGAGAAAACCTTATGGGGAAAGTTGAGACAAAGGCAAGATAAAGCCCACAAGAAACATGTTGTGTGCAGCTACACCTTTTCACCAGCCCAGACTTCTCTTTCTCTCTCAGCATCAGAGTCGTCCTGCCGCCTTTGGTCCAACTGAGACACCAACTGATGCCCTGGCTGCTCCTGGTCCTCCCTTGTGGCATCCATGTTCCTTACCACTGCCATCCCATACCAGGTCAATACACTGGCGTGCCTGGCCAGCTCCTGTCTCGTGGCTTTCAGAACTAATTTTCAGACTGGACTGTAATCTCAAAATCTGCCCGAGAGGGCACGGTATAATCCCAGCTCTATTTTAAAGGTCAAGTCCTGCAGGTTTTGCTTGGTTTTGACTCATTCAGACATTCCAGTGATTTCAAAAGCCATTGACCTAGATAAGGGAGGGCAGAACTGAGGCCGCGGTCAGATTTCCAGTATAAAAAGTGACTTCATTTTCAGATGGCTTCACTGTACCTGCCGTGAGGTTTCACTGCTCTTATTGAAATATGTGGAGGGTTCTGTACATCAAATACATAAAAGATTTGACTTTTAATTCCTACCATGTATTTTGGTAAGAGGAATAAAATGTCAAAACACAAAAGCAATTATACACTTAATGGTAAAAAACATATAATCAAGTCATTTTTTTTATTTTCAAATTGCGGGGATTGAAATAAAAGGGCAAGAGGGTCTTACTTTGACATTATAGGAGATGGAAAGGCAGATTTGTATCCTTTTGTACCTTTTACAAAATGAATATGCCTGTAATCAGACCCATTCATTTTGAAACGGAGATTGTGCTTTAGATCTATGACATATTTGCGAGGGTGTTGAGAAAGTATCTAAGTAAAATGTGCCATAGGAAATCAGCTCTGGGGAAATGCAGTTGTTCTTCACAATGATATACAACTGGCTTGGCATAACACTTGGGGTGAAACAAAGCCTGCTTGTGCGGGCAAGTCATGGCTGTATATTTAACCAATCATCGCTTACAGCAAGGCAGGCAAAATTTACTAACTTGGGAAGTGTCCAGCTTCAGGTTCTTGGAGGCTGGGACAGTGATCTGGGACACTCTGCCTTCTCCTCTTCAGTAGGCAGCTGCTGGAGGCCACTGCTGGGTTTTAAGACACAGGTCTGTTTTCCAGCTCTGCCTTTGTCAGGTTAATTTTTATGTCCCTTTCCTCTATGTACCTAGCAAACTTTAAAGGGGGAAGAAAGCAAAGCCCTGATGGTGCCTCTGTTTCTATGATATTTGAAACCAGTGGCTGTTTGCTGGTGTTTCTGTACAACCCCTGCCTCGGTGAACCACTGCTCCTATTGCTAGGCTCTCTACAGCAGCGAGCTGGTCCTTCAGCCTCACCACAAGGACAGGGAGCATCACAGCTCTCTCCAGCCTGAACAGGTGCCTTCCAGGGGCTGGGAATGACTGATGCACATTTACAGCCCAATCTGTCATTTCTCTATTGCAAGACCCTCTGTAGCTGAGACAAACTAGAGGCACAGAAATGGACTTCTGTGAGTTTAGTGACAACAGAGTGCTAAAATGTCTCTTTTCCACTTCTACAGTGGTTTATGAAGGAATAGAAGACCTACTAGTGATAAATATTGCTACATTACTGCAATATGGCAATTGCTTATACTCAGCATCAATCTTTGTGAGCCATAAGACCAAATTCCTTTTTAACTCTGCAAAATTCCACAAACATATCCCGTCAAAAACATAACAGATGTAAAGCGTGGGATCATTCCTCAGCCCCACAGAGGAGTGTACTCATATTTTTCCACATTCTCAGGTCTGATTCCTCCTTATGATGATATTGCATTTGTGAAGCTGTGAAAAAAACACTAAAAATTATTAGGAATGTGCCTGCTATGTAAGTAAATATATACAGCTAAGTGGCTCTGACATGAGCTAGGTGAAAACTCCAAAACAACAAATTTGAAAACACGACATAAAATGCCCCAAAAATGAAATTCAAGCTGAATTACCAGTCAGACCACAGTTTTGTCATTCTAAATAAGAAATATTTCTTTGGACCATGGTGATTCCCTGTATACATAGATAGTTGGAACTCTGCTCAAAGCTTATCCAGGTAGCCAACTTACACAAAAGATTTCCCTTCAATGGATTTACATTAGCAACTTGTCCCAGACAAAATGTAGGTTATTTACTATGGAGCTGGGCAAATTAGGGTTCTATTTTGATGTAAGCTCTTATTCTTGACAAAAATTAATTTTGCTACCTATTATTTTTTGTATCAAAAGACATATTTTCTTGTTGAGTCTTTCATAAAGGTATCATAAAGATTAAAAGCCTCATCCCAATGACAACAACAACAAAAAGGTAAAAATAATCATTTGAGGAAACATGGAAACACTAGCCAGTTCACCAGGAGATCTGTTGCTTTTGCAGGCTGCTTCGTGTCTGAAGAGGTCTTAAAAAAAAGATTTTAAGAGAATACTTTTATGTATATTTTATGTCTAAGAAATGGTAGAACATCTATTTTGTGTGCCAAAGCACTATTGCATATCTATATTTAGCTTTCACTTTTAGTGGGTGTTATCTGCTAATGTGTATTTTGGGGAATTTGAAAATCTGAAGTTAAACTGTGGTATTTTTGCACTTTCTGTAAAGAGTGGGCTTTTGATAACAAAAGAGGAAAAAAATCCCCAAACTGCTAAATGGAACTTACTGAGAAAGAGGTTTCTCTTTTCCAGAGAGAAAGAGGCATCGAACCTTTAAATCCTACTTGCAATTTTATAGGGGGAAAAAAAGAAGATTAAAAAAAATCCCATTTTTTACAAAAGTTAATTTCTCTCAAATTTGGACCGATTGAGTTCTATCATGTTGTGTTTCTGCAGACAGAATGCAATGACTGGCATAGGAAGTCTCTGAAAACAAATTTTTTGATGGACATTTTCTGTCACCCTTTGCCATCACAGCATACATTTTCCTGTCACATAATATACGGTAATTATATGGATTTTCCTCTTTCCAAATCAGAGGAATGCTTCCTTACTTGAATGGAGGGGCCACAGACTACTAGTCAACCTAAAAATCCTGTTAGCATTACATCTCAGCATAAATAAAGAATTTGGATCAGTGCCTTGTTAGATCACCGCTATTTCTAGCTCGCTGAGTAAAAAGAGCATTTTTTGCAGCCTAGTTTGATAAGTAAAAGGTGTCTTTCTCACCTGCGTGCACTCTGAATTGTCACTCTCATTCTTTGTTCCTTTGCATGCGGCTGTTGTCAGCTCCCGAGTCACAGAACCACTTGCAGGAACGGCTCGGGAGAGTTTTGGAAGAAAGGAAAGGGAAAAAAGGAGCCGCATTTTTATTTAACAGGAGAAGGAGAACATAAAGAAAAGAAAGGTGTTCTCAAGAATGTAGCCTGCAGCCTTGTCAGGTAGCATTTCTTCAGATGGTTTTTTTCTCACCCCTTTCCCACCCCAAGATCTCTCTTCATCATTTTTTTAAACATCTCTTCTGGGACAGAGACATGAAAGTGAATTGTGGGTCAAAGGCAAGAATTAGGGGTTGCCAGGTCTGCTTTCAGATGGCTTTACTTTATCTTTGTGTCCAAGCTTTTGCCAGTTAGCAGGTACTGTGGGTTATCCATTCCAGTCACATCATTTTCTGCTTGATGACAAGCATCACACCTTCATCCATCACATTTACATTTCAAACTGCCACACTGCTCTATTGATTAATTATTTAGCAGCTCTTGGCCACTTGTGAGCGTTTCTGTGCTCACGTTTCACGGGGAAGGTCCATTCTTTTTATTTACGTGCAGTTTTGTAAAGCTGAAAAAAAAAAAAGGTAAAGCCTTTATCATAGACACATGCCCCTAACCCATGTGTGTCTGCTTGTAACCATGCACACGTGTGTGAATATTTGTGTGTGTGTATGGTGGTGCAATTAGGTGCACACAGGGAGCAGAAGCAGGTAACCTGATCAATAAGCACATGCTCACACTGATAATGGATTTCTGAGTTTTCAGAGCACTGAACAGCAGATCAATGAGACCTTGCAGGTGTGCAGGAGCTGGGAATTGCATCAGCTACATCAGGCTCCCTACAGACCTGCAGGGAACATAGACATTGTCCTCTGGGCTTTGTCACTTTGAGCAAAAACAGGTGGAGCATTTTTGCAGGTGCCTGCTAATGGCTGTGTTTCTTCCACATCACAGTCAGCAAGGGCAGCCTCTGAACAAGACAGGAGATCCAATTCGACCTAGGGCTCAACTTGCCCCAGAAAATCACTCCACCTGTCTTTTCCTCAGTTCTCCTTTGATGAAATGCAGAATGACGATCTAATCTTATAGTCCTTCAGCTTGCTTGATTTTTTTTTAATTTTTTTTTTTTTTTTATTTTGAGGTAAGAATCCACTGTAAGAATAAAATCTATCTGCTCTATTTGAAAATATGGGTTGGCTCAGAAATCTGTGTCTGGAAGAGTGATGTTTGGCCTTGCATCTCTTCCCTGGGGAACCCCTGGGCACTCTGCTTTAGCTGGACACTCTCCTGACCCACCACCACCCCTCACCCAGCAGTTCCCATGAGAGCAATCTGTAATCCTTTGGTGTCCCAGGTGGTCCTACATTCCAGACTACCCTCTGATATTGGTAACTGCTTGTCCAAAAATTCATTTCTCTAGAAGGAACAGCTGCAAGAAGAAAGCAAGATGTTCTATTCCATGATAGGAAGAGAAATGTTTTCAATAAAGGCTTTGGAAAAATCACACACTTAAGTTGGAGCAGAAAATGAGGTAATCTGGAAGTCTAGAATAAATTTGGTATTTGGATCTATTTTAATGTTTTCTGCTGTTTTAATTTTTACAAGTTTATTATGGATATAATCCAACAAATATAAGCAGAGTGATTCTTCGTCCTGTTATTAATTTTCAATGAGTTTTGATTTATGCAAAGCATACTAAAATAAAAAAGAATAGGTATATTACCTTAGTAGGCTCTGGATGAGACCTTGAAGAGCAGGGACTATATGGCTTTTACTACTCAATTTCTTACATTTCTGTATTTATCATTCAAATTTAGAAAGTGAATATAACACCACTGACTTTTTTGTAATGGATGGGATTTGTATCAGTATTCAGCTCGTTATGTGAATGCTGTGAGGTTAGGGTTGGTCAACATTTTTCTCTTAAAATAAATTTGGTTTATTATAAAACACATTGGGAATTTGAATAAGGTGAGTGAGTATCCTCTATATATTTACCACTCAGACAATACAACGAAATCATCTGCTTGGTCAGTTTGTATTGCTAATACACTATTTAGCACACATATTCTATTGGTGGTACTGAAATACATAAATGGAGTTAGACGTAGTCCTGACTTGTGGTGAAGGATTTGGTTGTTTGGCCAAATATAATCCCCATCTCTGACTGCAGTTAAAGGAAATATTTAATGTTTAATTTTTGCCATTGCTTCTCCTCTGTGTTTGCTTCTCTTCCTGCCTCCTTCAGCCCCTTTCTGTCTCTATTCTAAAAGAAACTTCTGTGAAGTGCAAATTACTCTACTTGTATTTTTTCAGCTCTTTCCAGAACTCTTCCACCTCTGACATTTAAAGTAAGCACTTGATGCAGACAATCCAGACATCCCCCATACATTCTGCAAGGTAGCAGTCTTGTGCAACACTAAAATCACCAAAACTAGCGCCTGGGAATGAAGACCACAGAATCCCTGCTAGTGAGGGAAACCTTTTTCTTGCTCTAATGTATTAGGGAGGAAGGGAATCTATCATGTATGTCCATGAAGGGAAACACAGCAGTAGATTGTCTTATTTGTAAGAAATCCCGACCTCCCAATTTCTAGTGTACTATGAATATTCAGAGAAAAACCCTTACATTTATGCCTTTTATCCCAAGTGATTTACACTGATATAACTTCTGCATGTGAAATGCCATTGCAGCAGTATTAAGTTATAATCACAATAATTAAAATTTCAAGTAATTTGAAAATCAACACTTTCATGGTTAAACAAAGGTGATGATATCCATCACCTCTACAGTTAACAAAGAGTCTTATGATGTAACTTGCAAAAATGAAGGACAGAATGTGAACCTTTAACTTACACAGCAGAGTGGCTCTCTTGCATGAGTAGCTCCAGCAAGAGAACAACCATACTGGTACTGTGGCAACACTTGATTAGATCAAAGGAATTGTTAACTAGATCTCTCTGTAGTACTCTTCCACTGCAAAGATCCACAATTAAAAGAAGACAAATGAAGTTCTTCCTCTAATTTTGTCATCATATAGTGACAATGTACTGATGCACTTTTTAATTTTTCCCCCTTTTTTGCTTTGAAATAGCCCTTCTCTGTAGAGTAACAGTCTCTCTTACATACCTATTCACTCATCGATCCTAAAACTATCTGATACAGTGACGCTATGGCAGCAAAGCTCTTCACACTTTTTATTTTTTGCTTGCTTCATCTCTTCACATTCCCAGTTAACAGGCTTGCTCTGTACCAAAAAGAATAAACACAGTAATTGGTTTGCCATAGGTGTTTTTAATTTGTATTGTCACAAATAAAAAGGAAAAACGGCACTTTGTCTTTTTTTGGCTTAATGAGATCAGGAAAGTATTTTCATAACTGAAAACAAAGAGTCATTTAAATAACAGTATTTTATTAGAAAGTGAGAATAATATAAAATAGACCAGTGAACTCTTTTCTAAAATGCCAAAGATAATAACAAACAAAATAAATTAAATTATGAGTGGACTTCTTACTTTACATAGATCAAAATACATAAACATAAAATTCTCAGCATTTTACAGGATTACACAGCTTCTAATTCTTATTTATTAATTTTATTGTAATTAATTACCATTTCTGACTGCATAAATACTAGCGAGCATATCCTACTACTGCCACTGATGAGAAAGGTCCCAAGAAATTATATGAGAGTCACAAAAAAAATCCAAGTAGAGCAACAGGTGGTTCTTCATGTTATCTGTGAATACAGCATTACTTTACCATTCTGAGGAGCAAGTATTCAGCTATTGCTGAGAAGGTGGTCAATTGCATCATCAAAGTTAGCTGGTTTCCACTTGGTGACTAGAGTTCATTAAAGATGAACATCCACATCTTATTGTCAATCCTTCTCTGCAAAAGAATTATTGCTAATCAATTTTGATATAAAGGTCAGAGAAGAAGAATGCTGTGTCTTCTGCCCAAGCCTGGTCATTTAGTCAACAGAGAGAGCCAGTACAGTATTTTCCAGAGGAATTAAAAAGACAGACAAATAAACTACCAACCAAACCATGAAATGGCAAGTCATAGATCAACCTAATAGGGCAGTGCTGCTGTCCATTGAGAACAGCACTCCTGCCTGACTTCCCAGCACATGGTGCACTTGCTCTTACTTTATTGGCCAAGCAAGACTCACTTCTGCCTTCCCAGTATACCCAGAAGTCCCAGATATACAGCGATGGTTCCATCTGTTATGGTAATAGCATTAACAATATTATTTTCAATCAAGGAACCCTATTTATCAGATGGTCACCTGTAGCAGGAAATCCCACGGGTTGACCACATGCAACACAACTAATTTCTTTTTATTTCCTCTGAATTTACTAGCTCATGCCATTTAACTACACTGACTGCCCTCTTGTTCATAAGTAATGTGACAGGAAAAAAAGGAGGATATGACTCATGGCTTAATTAGTCACTCCCAATTAATCACACCTTCAGGAGCCTCAGATAGGTACAATATTGAGAAACAGACATTGTTGCTGTGCTTTTTGCATATAACATTGATCCAGAGAAAAGGGAGAGTGTTCCTGTCCCTCAGGGGTTTAACTCTCCTCATTGCTTTGTTGGAGAATTGCTGCAGGATTGAACGCAGAAACATCTTTGGGAAGCAACCACATCATAGGACTACACACTTCTGCTTCATTCCTGCCTTTCCTACAAAAATGCTTGGAGAGCATGCCCAAGTCATTGATCCATAGGTGCACAAAAAGAGCTGTTTGCACTCAGTCCATCTTAACATTAATCTGGCTGAAACTGATGAACAAAAAGACGCCGTGGCTTGTGGGATGAGCTCATTGTAGGTAACTGCCCTGTACCTGCACATCAAGAAAAAAAGTAAATTATGGTCTTTTTCTTGTTTCCTCCAGACTAATAAATCTTGAATTGTTTCCTAAAGAATGGCATGCCTCCAACAGAGAGGGAACACTCTGATTCAGAGCATTGTGTCTAAGGGTGGGTCTCTGCAAGGTGGCAGTGACAAGTCTGACTGTCCTGTGTCTTGAGACACACCTGGAGTATCCTCATACATGAAACACACCTAAGTCATTATTCGGCTGTTAGATAAAACATTAGTCGGCAGCATCACTGCTATGACTACGATAATGCTGCAAGAAATATGAATGAAATGATCAATTTATTTCAATAAAATATGATTATGATACCTATGATTATAGGTAATTGCTGGAGATGAAGCATGGATCTTGTGTTTGTGACTTTCCATGTCCATCCATATTTCTTCCACTCTGAGATTTCTTCCTTTCCCTCCAGAGTATACAAAAGACAACAAACACCATACAAGAAAACACATTCACTTCTGCAAAATAGCACTTAAAACAATGTGCAGTGCCATACCTAGACCTGCAAGGAGCTGGCCATTAAGCTCTCTTTCAATAACCTTGGGGACAAAGAAAGAGAGACTATCACTGTGGTCAGAAGAGATGCAAGGCACACAGATGCATGTTCCACTTCCTCCTGGTTTTACCTCTCTCTGTATAATGGGAAGTCTTGGAAGGAGGAAAGTACTCTAGACCCTAGTGACTTCAGATGTTATTGCTTCGACTTCATGAGAGGGGAAGACATCCTGAAGCCTCATGGCATGTGAGATCTTTTTCCTCCTCAGCTGGAGCTGTGACTGAGCTATGAGCTGAATTTAACACTCAATGCAGCAATACAACAAGATAGTGCCTTGATGTTTGGTGGTTATCTTGATTTGGTAGTGCAGTGGAAAACGTTTTGTACTTAACTTCACATAAATGACACAGGCACAGCGATGTGAAAAGTCCTGTAGGAGCAGTAGAAACTGCATACAGCTCTTAGGCTAAGGATTAGATGCCTTTAAATAGGTTGCCCTCACTAGATTGAGAACTGATTGCAGTACCTTCTTGTCTCTTCTTTACCTCAATCAATAATTTTTAGGGTTCAAAATAATCAGAGTGCAATAATTTCTCCACAGGAACAGCCATGTAGTGATGAATTACGTACTCCAGGCTGCATAAGTATGAAAGAAAAAAGGCAAATTTTGAACAGAATCTGCCATACTGAGCAAAATTTGTGTCTCTGCAGCTGACAGGTATGTGTCTTTACTGCCTTGCAAAGTTTAATACTTAATGGGAATAAGCTTTGGTAACACAACAGACATAAAAACACGGACAAACCAGCCAAAAGCTCAGCTATATGTGTCCTGTGTGCACCTTTAAATACTATTAAAATTGAATTTGACTAGACATGCTCAAATCAGACCTGTTATCAACAACACATTGTCTCAGGAGACCAACATTTGTCCAGTTAGGACTTCCTTCATTAATCGTCCAGCATCAAGCAAGGCAAATCCAAATCTGTGGAGAAAAAGCAATTAGATATTTTAAGCAGTGATAAGAACACCACAAATAATCAATTTCTATGGCATTAACAGCTACCTGGCCCAGAAAAAGTCTATAAAAGCTAGAATTTATTGCAGAACACCAGACAGCTTACAGAGCATTGATTCTTAGTAGTATGCATAGATTGCTGGATTTAAAGAGAAATCCCTAATGGTTTTTACCTTTAATTTTTTTTTCCTTTTAAAGGGAAAACAAGGATAAGGTGTTCATAAGGCCAAAATGCAGGCAAAGAAATGTCTAAGGACTGTTAAACAGAATTTGTTTTATCTTTCAAGTGAACAGAATACTGGCACACTGTTTGAGGCAATTATATTCAATCTAATGCATAAACTTCCTAAGAGATGAGATGCTAAATACAGTCATAATATTCTATGGTTAGAAAAATACATTAATTTGGCTTATTTTTAAAGCATCTATTGTACCTGAGATGCCAACAGACTAGAAATAATTTTTGCATTTTTTCTGCTTGTGAATCTTTAGGCTTTAAAGATTTCTCCATAGCAATCTCATATTGGAGTATTTTATTCTGCATTAACCTTTGTGACTTGTAGCTATTTATAAAAGCAAAACAAAACGTAGTGCAAAACCCAGCAGGGACAACATTATTATCTGTATTGGACAACAAAGTTTTAAAACCTATTTAGTCTTAATGTTCCCAAAAAACAATTTTTGTATGTAGATGTTATAATTGCTCTTTAATTGTGAACCAAATTATGTATGAACTGAGATTTCTAGACCAATGGCCTGAGAAACCAAAAGGATTTGGGCATTCATCTCATCTGACCTCCTGTATACATGCACTAGAGTCTTGCCCAAGTAGCTGGATTAAACAATGTCTTTCAGAAAGATGTCTAATCTCATTTTAAAGACTCCAAGCTATGGTGAGTCCACCTCCTTCCTCCCTGGATAAGCTCTTCCAGTGTTTAATTACCCTTACTGCTAGGAGACGGTGTCTTATTTCAAGGTTGAATTTGTCTAACAGCATTCAAATACTGAAAATGCAGGGTGTTTGAGAGAGAGCAAATATAAGTGACATGATACACTTTATACTAATCCTAAATCAAAAGATTATGGAAATATTGAAAACATGACAACTAAAGCTCTATTTTGGCAAACATTTATGCAAGGGGGTATCTCTCTGCATAGGAAATGGTTTTCTTTCAATTCTGCAAGCTTACACACACGTGTAAAATTACGCCAGGGCTTCAAGAGCAATTCACAAAGAGGCATCTGGAGTGACTTTTGCTGAAAAAAATATTAGGCATTAACTAATAAATACAACCTCCCTCCATTTCTGCCCCCTTCCAAGCAGCCTTTGTGGCTGCTTATAAATACTAGAAGAAAAAGTGAGAAAACTTCCCATTGCAGAAATGTGATTGCTGCCATAGGGGGATGACTGCTGAAATCCAAACACAACCCAAGAGGGGAGAGAGGGAAAAAAAAAGGAATGAAAAAAAAAAAAAAAAAAGAGAGTTGTCAAGATAATTAAAACTTTGCAACAATTCAGTAGTGGTGCTGATAAAAACAGCACTGCTGGCTGAATGCAAATAAGATGGTAAAGGCCCTGTTTGGATTATGGTAATTACTCAGTCTGAAGTTAGCTTCAGCCACACACACATATGAGCACACACATACACACACAGCAGTGGAGTGGAACCTGACAACCATACTTGGCGTGCGATCATAAAATTCCCTGGCACGGTCTCAGGATGCCATGTGGAGCTATTTGTACAGTTAGGTACGGGACTCTGCGGCGCAGGAAATACCAGCGGAAGCACGGCTGACCCGCCTGGCCTTCAGCGAGAGCCTGCCCCCCCGCTCATGGCTGGCCTGCATTCAAAAGTGATCTCTGGAGAAGGCAAATCAATCGAACACATGTTTGGTCTAAAAATGTCATTTTGGAATATGTTAAGATATTTCCTTACATTAGACCATTTTGTTTGCCCCAAAGATTTGTCAAGTGCAATTGAATGCATACACATCACAACACATGCCAGTGCCAGAACAAAATAATTTCAATGTGTCCTTTAGTACTCCGATAAAATGCAGGCAGTCGGTGTTGAAACGAGATGCCCTGTGAAAGTCTTGAGAGCACTGGCATTCTGCATTTCTTCCAGGAACTTGTTTCTTTAAAATTTGGGATCCGTCCAAATGAGCAGATTTTGCGTAAGAATGAGGAAGAGGACCAGCTCAACCTCTCCTCTTGCCTTCTAGACGGAGTAGTTGAGGCAGGCTAATTTATGTGATGAAAAATCATTAAGGGAATTACAATTTCCAACTCTGATTCCTAAATAATAAAGCCTTTATGAGGACAATATCATTACAAATAACCCTATTAATTCGTTGATCCAGCTTTAGAGCCAATTCTGATATATGACAAAGATGTGTTTCTTCAACAGTTTTCACAAGTTAATATTAAATAATATTGGCACACACATCATTTTTATTACTGAGTTCTTTGATTTGTTCACCCTGCACAGTCTCTGCAGCTGTGTGTTTTATGACCTACCCATCACAGGAGAAACTCCCATTAGCACCGGCACACAGCAGAGGAGATGTGAACTTTGCAATCAGCCTTGCTATCCTCACTCTGTTTTCGGTTAGTGCTGAAAGGGCTCTTTGGAGCAGATCAGAATAGTCATAGCCTGATCTGAAAGTGCACCCATACTGTGAAGGGCAAGCTTCCCTGCCTGGCATGTTCAAAGTCTGCAGGGACTGTATCAAATCCAGATTTATACACGACTGTGGATGTCAAGATGCAGTCCTCTGACCAACAGGCTCTCTTCCCTTCCCTTCCCTCCACCTTCACCCCCACACCCTTTTTCTCTCTTTGCATTGACCCAGTGTGGTTGCTAAAACACACAAAGTGCATCAGTGTTGAGAGGCTGCAAGATGCTTGGGTTGCTGTACTTCAGCTGAGACACCAATTAGGTCTGTTTTGATTTGCTGTGGGGATCCTTTACTGGTGTGTTTTTTCTCTTTTTTTAAAAAAAATGCTTCCTTAAAAGACTGCTTATCAGCTGATAGGCCAAAAATCAAAATTATGTGATATCTCTTCTGCAATTATTTCAGGGAAGTTTGCACAATGTTTTCTTTGAGATTTTTATCTTAATTAAAACAAAGACATATAAGAAAGGAAAAAGAAAAGGAAAATTAAAAACTGCCATGCACTCAACTTTTACCAATCACCTGACAGTACGAACCCAAGACTTGTGATTTTACAACACAGAAGAATGATTGGTTGCAAATTTATAATTTCAGCTTAGAGATTCATTTTGGTGGGGTTATTGTGAAAAGGGTGGTCAATACAATTTACATCTATGACCTTAAGATGATGCTTTCCACTTTCTTGCATTTTGTGCATATTTAATCACCTGTGGTTGCCTCTGACAAGATGCAAAATTTGGGCTATGATCCTAAAGCAATCAAGAATGTTAAGCATTTCAGAAATGGCATAGCATTGCTTTGCCATAAAATAAGAATGTTTGTGAAAAATATATTATTGTATTATAAAGAGAAAAAAAATTGCAAAGGGTTGCTAGATGTTAAAGGAAGTCTGATGAAAATGCACATTTATTAGTTCATATTAGACAAGAAGCGCTATATAACTATATAGTGTTGCTATTGCGATAAATGCAGTATTTGTACCAAAATGCTCAGTTCTTCTCACTACTGAGAGATATGGGATTATGTGTCTTAAAATTTAGGAATAATGATAAGACTTAAAAGACAAATTGAGGACCCACAAGATCTTGAATTTTTTTATTATATATACATTTCCAGAATGAATAATAAGTTTCTGGAGCCTTTAGTGCTTTCTGTACTCCGTGAATATTTTTATTTTATTTTTTTATTAGTGTGGACAAATAAATTTTATTTGATAGCTTGTTGTATTTAAAGACAGTGTAAAACTCTCATTGCAAACAGTTGTTTACAGTGCGCTTTTCAGCACAAAGCTGTTTTAAAGCTCAATTGTGCATTTTGCAGATAAAGTGGGAAAACTAACTGAAGGCTGTATTGTAAGCAGTGGTTGCCGTGGAAACCCCAGTTTCAAGAGCTGGTTCTCCATTACCACTTAATTTAGGCTTCCTAATTGCATTCCACTAAATCGGTAGCGACAATATCTGCAGAGCAAAACTGCATGCCCAGTCTAGCGCAAACCTCTTTGAAACAGGCTTTTTGAAAGCCAGGAGCTATAAAAACTCAGCATGACGTGGAGCATATGAGAAACCTGTAGTTCAAATGTACTGCTGCTTGCTTTCTCATCCTTAGTAACTTCAGTGTGCTCCACACCAATCTATTAGTTCAGTCTACCTTAAAGATCATAAAGCTCTGCCATGTGGAAACTCATCTGTCCACCAACACATCGGTGCAAAATAGATTTAATTGTACTCCCAACCCAGTATCATGTCCATCTTATTTTACTACACACCAGCAGGTAGTCGGTGCAGAGCCTTACTTTCCTTGAACTGCCCTTGCTCCATAATACGAGGAGAACAATACTTTCTCAGTTTAAATCATTTGCCACTGTTCAGCTGTGCAGCAAGCCAGACCGCCCATATGTGACCTAAAGAGAGCCTTGTCAGAACCACTAGACATAAAAGCATTCCAATTATCGACCATACTGCTTTAATAGAGGAGGCAACTAATATGATAGTGTAAGTGATTCTGCCACTGAGAAGCTCTTCGTCACTGTCAGATTAACACTTGAGTTAAACTCTTGTAAATCAGTCACATTATGCTGTTGGTTGAGAAATAAACACAGACCTATTACTCTTAGAATTCCAGAGGGCTCTCCCCGCCATCCGAGTTGTGCAGGATGCCCTATTAATCTGAATTTTGTCATGTTTATTATTTTGCAATTACTAATGTGGGTAACGTTGGAAAGATTTAAGTTGTCTATGATTAGATTCTGAAATGGATGTGCATGCCTAGCAAAATCTTCTTTGAGGGAAAACGAGAGAGAGGAAGAGAGGAAACCAGGAGACAGTTTATGTGTAACTACTGACTGAAAAAGACAGCAAACTACCAAATTAATTAAGTCCTATAACTTAAGAAAAAAATAACAAAAACCCACAGACCATTTTCAAAGCAAAATATTCCAGTGTTTTCAAGCTGAAGACTTCCCACAGCCTCACGGTGAAATGCATCTCCTGAACACTAAGGTGGTCACATTTGAGCCCTCCAATATGTACTAAATGAATGCTGAAGCTGAAAAGGATAAGTAAACAGCCGCTCTTACAATGCTTCCTTCTCTCCACAGTATGATCAGATGCTGATAAATTACCTTTAAGCTATCCATTATTAACTCACCATCAGTTTTTCTATTTCTGTGGATTTTTTTCAAGTTTCTTGTCATCTTCACAAGTTTTTGTCTTCTGCTCTACCTGAGCTACTTTGAAACCAAAATGAAGACACGTCTGCTTTTGATATTGGGATTTTGGATGTGAGAGGGTGGACAGATAAAGACTGGTAACACAAGATGGGATGTATTTCCTGTGGCACAATTCTACCTGTTGAACAGAGCCCTCTTGGGTGGATGGTGAGGCTGGGAGACAAGGAAATGGGAATGGGGATTAGAAGACTGGCTGTTGAGTTTGTTTGGTCCCAGGTTGCTTCAGCCAGGTGGACACTCCTCAAGATTTTTAGTCTTCTCTTTAGATATTAGGAGGCCTATCTGGAACCAAGGCAAACTCTCAAATAAAAAATGTGTACAGATCTTTCTAAAAATGCTGATCTGAGATGTAACCTTAGTGTGTTCCAGGTCAGAAACAGCAGCCACAAGAGATTTTAGGCTAAATGTTCTTTTCAGGCTATCATCTTCCTCCAGTGAAGTAGGGAAACTTCATGTTACTTTTCTTCTCTATGAGTTTTTGCAAAGATCTTCTGGAAAGACACATAGAAAATGCTGGAAGTAAAAAGGGAGGAATAGGGAGAAATTTGCAACACTGTTCTAAAGCTTTGCAGAAAAACTGCTTAAAAGATTATATGTCTTTATATTTGACTTTGCTCTCTAGAAGGCAGGGGCAATGGCAGAAACTAGGAGAAGACCATTAGAACAGCATTGTACTCGAGGAAAGTCAGAAAACACACTTTTTCACTTTATCTTTTAGTCCCTATGGATCACTTTTCTAGTGGAAAAGTGTAGCCTTGAAGAGGTTGTAGGGGAACTGAAAGGAGGAAACGCTTCACCCCTTATTTTGGGCAAAATGAATAATGACGGAACTTTATCAGTGACTGCTCTAGTCATCATCCACAGCAGATTAGGATTTCTTTGTGCAGGTCTATAGAAAGCGATTGTAGACATACATTATTTCCTCTCAGCAGTCTTTAAAGTGCTAACTGATCTAAAAAGAAATAAAATTTATCCAATGTAATGTCTCTCTCCCTGTTAGAGACATGTTACATTGGATAAAAATTCTTGTTTTCAGTTTAGGTAATTCATGTTCTAGAGAAAAACAAAGAAAAATTAAAAAGATCTCAAGGGACAATGGGATCTATTCTGTCCTCACATGCATGACTTAGTTAAAGTTGTCTCCTTGCCAGCTTCTGAGCTCAGCTACACACATTTTCTTTGACTTAAACAGAGCATATATTTTTGTGGGCAGAATCTGGACTTTTTGCATACAGGAATTCCTATTATTTTTTATTATTTGTAAATTATTATAAGGCTCATGGACTCATTGTTTTGAGCTTTGGGAAAACAAGGCTCTGTGTTCTACCCACTGGAGAGATCATGGCCCAGAAGAACCAGCAGCATGTGAAGGGTGGGAGCAGTCTAACGATCAGTCCTCTACACAGTCATATCTTCCCAATTATAAACAGGTGTATGTAATTTTTAATCACCTAGAAAATAATTGGCTTTCTTGAAATGGATGCTTTCAGACGCCTGACAAATTCTCTCTGTGTGCCTTTCCATCCCTGCACCCAACACAACGCTGCTTCCCATGTCAGGTTTATTGAGTCCTCATCCTCAGAGCTGGTTTACACTGAGAATGTACTTGGTCTTGTTTCAAGCACCTTTTTTAACAGGGTCTAAACACCACTGCTGCCAGATTCTGTGCTCAGCTACACATGTGGCTTCCTTTGACTTAGATTAATATATTTTTCTGGGCACAGGGAGCTCTTTTTGGGTATGGCTCTATATAGACGTGGAAGCCCATGTGGCTAGCAGAGGATGCAGAGTGGTGGATTTTGAAGGAACAGAAGGCAGAGGTCTTACTGCTCTGTTTCAGGACCATACCTGGCACCTGACATGACAGCGGAAAAGGCAGGAGCACAATGGTAGGTAGGAATTGCGTAAATGAGCTCTTCCTCTGAAAGCATCTCTGTACGTAGTGCTTCACTATTTAACGATCAGCATAGTGACAGCAAGAAATCAGATGGACCTAAGGACTTATTCCTATGTGATGGAAGTGGAAGAGCAGGGATAAGACAGAGGATTTTAAGTCCTCAGAAAAAAGCCAGATCAGAGTGTTGAGTCTCTTCTGTGTGCCTGTTTGAGTGCCTGCAAATACAGCTGGGGTCCTGCAGGTTAGGGAGGGAAGGGTTTCAGGGCAGGGAGCAGAGCCAGGGAACGACTGCTCTCCATCCCTCGCCACCCCTGGCACCTTTCCCAGTGGAAGTCAGAGTGGGGATTAACACACACGGAACTGGTTCTGTTCCAACTCCCCAAGAGGAAAACAACATTTTTTCAAGCTATATGATTCTTGTTTGTAGCTACGTGACACGTTATTTAATGGCTGTGAAATAGTGCATTGTTCTGATTTTGAAGATGTGTACATCTTTGGAGGACCGCTCTCATTTTTCTAAATGCTTTTTAAATGCAACATTTACAAACACCTTCATTTTCTTGTTGTTGCTGACTCGCTCATTGACATTTTAAGCTAAACAGCATATGGCTTATAGCTTTGTACAAGCAATTGTATACAATTTATACATTTTCTGAAATTAAAAAGCCTTGGAAACACAGTGACAATTTTCAAAACTACAGGTTTATTCTTAAAAGTAGGAGATCTGTGAGGTCTATTCTTCATTTTTACAGATTTTTCCAAGTGATCCAAAAGAGTTGCTCAGGACATCACAATTTCCTGACTGCAAAACAACAGAAGCAACACAGGTGGATATTTAGATGTTTAATTCCCATGTGTGTTCAATGTTCTTTGTGGTCTTTAGATGGAAGAGTATTACTGGAGTGTAAGGTATTAATTACTGTTATCAGCATCTAAGACATCTCTTGCTGAAGATTTAAATCTGCTTCCCCTGGAAACATAGGAAATAGGATTTAAAAGGGCCTCCTGCATCAAGTTCAAACCCCAGCTTTTGCTGTCAGCTGCACATCACATAATTGGTTTCATGAAGTGCTCAAGTTTCATGCTGTAACCAGTGAAGTTTCTTGCTTCCCTTGCTCCTGTTGGAGGGTTGCTCCAGGCTTCCTCCTAATTTCCTGTTGGAGTTTATTCATGGCCATTTTATAACCATTTGCTCTTATGTCAACATCATCCTTTAAATAGCTCTTCTCCCTCTTTGTATATTTATAGACAACAGTTATGTTCCCTTTCAGCCTTTGTTTTGTTTGTGTAAACAAGTGAAGCAGTTTTGGTTTGCCATGTTAGATAACCCTTCCTCCTCCTGCCAGTGCACCTTCTTGGGGCTTGTCCCAGTTTGAAATAACTGTGTTGCACATGGGTGCAATAAAATGGGTGACCCAAGTTGTGCACTGTCTGCCTGGACTCTGTCAGAGAAATATCATCCAATGAAAATTAGGAAGAAACCCCACTATTTCACTTCCCACTCTCCCTCATCAAAGTTTTGTTTTTTTTTTTTTGTTTTTTTTAATGTAGGCACAATGTATCTGAGGCTCATGATAACCTTTTATTAGCAAGGAGAGCAATCTAAAATTTTTAAGTACCAAACTTGTACCTCTTCTTTCAGCCAGCTGCTGAAGCAATGCTACCACCCAAACTGTATCCCTAAACACACTGCTTCATTGCTTGTTTTCTGAAGTGTACCATCTTGAAGTTACACTCCCAAATTTCACCTTGTCTCATCCCATTCCTTTTCTTCCCTTCTCTCTGCTTGCACTACAAGATACTATTGGTACTTTTTCCTGGCTTTGTGTAATCAAAAAATTTTGCTTGCATATATTCTCTTTGCTGCAGTGTGGGGGTTAATGAAAATAGGACCCTATAAAATGATTAATAATAAAAGCAGTATGTGTAGCACTTGGCTACTGATCTCAGTCCATCCCAATAGATCTATTTTCAGTATACAACCTGCAGTCACCTCTTCTCCAATCAGGTCTCCTGAGTTCTTCCAACTGATCTCCTCTTTCTCCAGTTTAAATAATACCCCTCCCCCTGCAATGATGATAATATGATTTACAGATACCAGAGGAGGGAGATCTATTGCATTTCCTTTCTTTAGAAAAAGCTCATTATTTATGGCATGATCCATTTTTGGAAAAGCCTGACGTGTTTCAACACATCTCTTTTTTCCTTCCAAATTAATTTTAAAACCTGGCATGCAATGAGAGCATATTATGAACTTGAATAAATGCTGCAACAGTCGTGTACTTGGTACTGTAATGGGTTAATTGTTGCAGTGCAGGAGGCTGATAGGGAGCCTCAAGAAGGTGCATGCCTTAATGAGGAGATGGTAAGGAGCCCTGGGGCATGGAATAGGGGCTAATATGAAGGAGAAAACAGTAGGATAGAAAGCTGAGTAACCCAAATAAAGATACATTTTCTCTTGTTTATGTTGCAATTATTGTCTTGCATTATCACTGACAAAACTTAGAAACACTAAAGTAACTCAATGAGATGCATTTGTGCATGGAATATTTCTGTCCCAGACTAGGTTTTCTATGTTTTAAGGTTTTTACTCCCTGCTCAAAACAATGAGCTACCAGTTAAACTGAAAACCAGAGCACTACTTTGATGAGCGGACATACTGTTGTTACAGTCAATACTTTTGATTCCTGGGGAGGAATTCTGTTTCCAGCCTGTATTTTTTTAAAAGAGGAATTTTTGAAAGACATCAAGTTGCCTCGGTCTACATCAAGTTGCCTTGGTCTAAGGACAGCCCAGAAAATATTGGAAAGTTAACGTATGAATCAGAATAGCTCTGCTTCAAATGCATACTTTGCAATGACACTGATCCACCTTGTGACACTTTGTTCAGATTTTCAGGCAAACTACCACCAGTTTAAGATTGGTCAGTAATACACAGAATGTTAACTTTGCCTTAGGATTTTGGATTAAATCAGTTCTTTCTTTCTTGGAGGCTGGCTGGCAGGTGTAATGGAACCTCAAAAGACAAGAGGATCAAAATCAAAGAAAAGTTGTTCAAACCCCAGCAAATGTTTAACTTGATGTCCAGACTGGTCAATCAGCCTTATACTATTTGTCTCATTTTATCCATTAATGAAATACCTTTGACTCATGTTTCTCCAATAAAGTTTTTTAACAAATTATATAATTTCCTTTTTGTACAGCTGGTGCACAGGTAGTGGGTTTCATAATATGCACTTTCTCTAAATGTAGCAGCACGTGATATCTGGTTTTCACAAATTGCTAGTTGCTGAACATTGCTTCCTAGGATTAATTAATTGTAGGAATAAATCAATATAACTGTAAATGGTACTGGGATCAAAGTCAGACTTACTGAATATTGATAATCATCTAGGTAAACACTGGAGGTAGCTTCCAAGTCAAATAAGATTCTCAAAAGCACGTGTCTATAAAACAAAGATAAAACTATAGTCTTTAATAAAACCTCTGTAGAACCCCACAGAAACAATAAACAGAAACAAAGGAAAAAAGAGCTTACTAAACATCAGCTCAACATTTTTCTTCATTATTTTATTCTAATTTTTTAATAATAGATGTTTTTCCCCCCACTCCTGACATTTTTCCTCTTGATTCTCCAGCCTTTTACATCCTTCTTGCTCTATTTACAGTAGAAATTGCCATACAGGATCAGACAATAAGTCTCTGTGGTCTAACATTCAATCTCTCTGAAAGAGCCAGTGTATCATGTCTCCTCCTTGTCTTTAACAGAGACTGACCTAAAGCACAGAGCTTGCTATTAGTATCCCTCTTACAAAATAGGTAACTACAAG
Source organism: Sialia sialis (assembly GCA_009812075.1). Lineage (NCBI taxonomy): Eukaryota > Metazoa > Chordata > Aves > Passeriformes > Turdidae > Sialia > Sialia sialis. Next base: position 63,777,870 of record VRYO01002772.1, on the reverse strand, counting down.
TATTTTGTACTGACTGTATCTTACAAAATACTTGGCCTCAGTGACACACAAGGGCAATTATTGCCATGAGCTATTATTATATTATTAATTATGTACTGTGAGTAGAGAGGGGAAATATTTTTTTAAAATGAATTTCCAAATATCAGCTTTTATTTCAGGGAGTATTTCTTTACCCCCATGTAAGGATAGGAGAGCAAGGATGAAAATTCCTGTCTGACCCCTACTATTATTTTGGAAATACAGTAATTTTACAATCATAAGCCACACCTGATTATAAGCCACATCTCCCAGTAGCCGGGTAGACTACGGGATTTGTCCATATATGTAAGCCACACCTTTTATTTTTTTTTTCCCCCCTGTGAGGATCCATGTGTAACAAAGTAACAAATTAGTAACAGAATCGCTGCCAGCTGGGTTTGGTGTCAGATGCTCAAGTTGCAAACAGTTTTCATAGACCAGTGAAGCCTTTAAAGGCAGCCCCAGGCACTCTCCCTGGCCGGCTCTCACTTCTGGGTTGGCATTTCACTGGGATTTGTCCATAAATAAGCCGCACCTGAATATAAGCCACACTACTGGGGTAGGCTGGATTCTTCAATGAAAAAGGTGCAGATTATAATCGTGAAATTACTGTACTTATCATATCAGCTGCAATTTTGTTCCCTTCCTTTATTTCTGAAGTCCCATTCATGATCTATTGCTAGTATTTTTGTTGCTGTGTTGTTGGTTTTGCAGTGTGTGTGCGCCAAGTCCTGCAAAACAGCTGACACACCACTGGGTGAGGGAGCAAGAAGCAGTGCACTCATCAAGGAGTTGTAGTGCTGGAAACATGGCATGCACTTGTGTGGATGTGTGCCTCAAAGTGGGACGTCCTCCTGTGGGAAGATTGATTGTAAACATAGTACAGGAGGCAATCTTTCCCACTGGATTACAGCTGATTACCAAGGAGTAGAAACAGCCTTTCCTGCCCAGTGAGGTTGGGTGTTGTAAAAGAATGGGCTAGGTGATCACAAGGTGCAGCTAGAGACTCAGAGTCTGTTGCAGTTTGGGATGGAGCCTGCTGGCTGTGCTGTGAGAAGGTAGGGGGCAGGTGGTTGTGCAAGGGATGGATAAGGTGAGATGCTGTATGAGGGACAGACAGGGTTAGGTAGCTGGGTAAGGGACAGGTTTGGGTTTAGCCAGTCATGCAGAAGGAAGAAGGGAATTTGCAGAGAGAAGAGAAGGAGTCAGAGCTGTGTGGAGCTGCCTGTGAGAAAAGGAGTCAGTTGCCTGAGAGAAGTTCATTAAAAGAAGGCATGAAAAATTTTTACTAAAAGACTGGTGTTGGTGTCAGTTGTGTCTGTCTCAAAATAATTACTCCCTCCTCCTAGAGAAGCAGCATCAGTGCTGCATCACCTCTGGAGATGTCCCTGGCACAGACACGTTGGCATGCAGTGCTGTTGCCTCTGTATCCTGTGGATCCAACTGAATAGCATGTGGGTGGCAGGGAGTGACAGGGAGCTGGCAAAGCTGCAAGGTTGGTTGGGAACCTTTCCTAGCCGTAGGTAGGATGTTTCACAAGCCCCAGGGACAGAGACCCCAGGCTAAGTTGCCCTCCCACTCAGGAAAACAGGTCATCAGAAAGAGGAGGGAGAGAGCTGCCATGAGCAAAGTGCTGGGGGAGGAAGAAGCAGGAGAGTACTGTGTGGCTCATCAGATGTATGGAGAGGGGAGTCTGGTAGTAAATGGAAACAGATGCGCGAGTTCACAGGAGAAGAGGTAGAAGGAAAAAACTAAGACAATCTTTTGGAGGATGGTGGGGATGGAGGCTGGGAAGCTCAGAGAAGCTGAAGGAAGCATTCTTCCTCTTGTGATGAAAGTCTTGTCTCTAATACAAAAAGTCCAGTCTGTCTGTTATCAGCACCTTGAAGATGCTACATACTAATGAAGTAGAAAGTTAGTTTAACTTTCCAATAAGGTGATAGTAGGTAAATTAGTGATTTTGCAGCAGTTTATGAATATCTGATCTCCCTGTTTTGATGGCACTTTCTCACCACATCCATCCCAACCTAAACCACATTCTGCCTTATTCTCAAGGAAGAAAAGAACACTAGGTTCAAGCAATAGAGAACAGTCCAAACGCTGTAACCCCCATAACCATGAGCTATCTGTAAAAAAATTTTAGGCAACTCCAAGTGAACAGTCCACATAAAAATGTGGAAGCAATATCTCTGACTGCTACTGAATGGAGAATCAGTTCATACAAAACCACTTACTGCAGAGAATGCTGAAACACAAATCTTGTAAATTTATTCTTAAAATTTAACTTGGTAGAACATATCTGTCTATAAACTTATGAAAAAGTAGTCAAATTGGTAGTAATCCAGTCTTATGTTGTTGTTTATGTGGGTATGGACAATTATTTTGCCGTAAAACTCCTTTCTATTGATTTTATTTTTCTTAAAGTATTTTTTTCCTATAACAGTTATCTTTACTGCATAATAGCATCCAAAAAGGGACTTAAACCAAATTAATAATGACAATACTAAAATAAAATCTTAGATCATTAATTTGAATCACTGTGGCATATAGAAAATGTTCTGCAAATAACCTAAAAGAAAACTTCTGCTCGTGTGCAGTCACTATAGAATTGATACTACCTATCCAGAGCAGATGTCCAGGTGATTGAATAATCTGTTCTTCAAAACTAGTCTACCACAAGTTGATTGCTTCTCTGGTATGCTCTTTTTATCTCTGTATGAGTGGTGAGAGAAAAGGCAATTATACCTGGGTATGATGTTAGGGGTAATGTTCAAACATGAAAATAATGTGTATATATTGCTTTAAATGTCATCCTATCAAAAAACTGCTGAGACCTCTAATTCTCATGATGATGCCTTTGGGAGCTGTAGGTATCTTGAAAACAGTGCTGCATGTCACAGTAAGTGTCTAACATCATGCGACTCAAAGCTCTGCGTGTGAGGCTAACACAAGAAATAATTCACTTAGTTGATAATTTCCATTTAACAAACAATCTGTTACCCAGATACAATTGTTGCTGTGAAGATTCCACAAGCTTAAATTTGGAAGGATACATGAATTTGAGATGTGCATTTCAAACAACAATGAAAGGAGCTTACTGCAGTATGGAGACATAAATATACCTGCGTGGAAACAAGGGGAAATATGGAATTAGTCTTACATGGCAATGTATTGAAACAAAACAAAAATTGTAAAACTTTATACAGATGGAGATACTTTAACCCGGGATTTGGACAACTAATCAAGTTCCTTGTGATGAAAATTTTCTTTTTATTCTCAGTATTGTCTATTATTTGCATGGTGAAATGACGTCAGGGTCTGAACTAGAAGCCAGGTTCCATTACAATTGATATTAAGCATGCAATGAAAAGATGGCCTTCCCCTACAAGGTTTTCTCGAGCTGAATTTATGTCCATAGTGCAGTCAGAAGACGGATGTGACTGCACAAAGCATGGAGATACTAGAGTCAGTTTTTAATTAGACATCTTGGTAACCTAGACCAAAGAACACAGGCCCAGTGAGGACTAGTTAGCCTTTGTTCACAGACAATTTCGCAGGTGTCACAGAGAAAAAAAGCAAAGAGTGAATCCTGAGGGGATGAAAATAGACTGAAAAATAGGGAAAGTTGGTAGTGCAAATCTGATTTTGTATTGGCTCAGCAGCTCATATAGGAAAGGTTGTGAGGTCACTTCAGTGAGAAGGAAGGTTAGAGGTAGATGTAGAGTTTGGGATTACACCCAGTCTAATACTAAAATCCCTGCTTCTGGTTAGCTGTGCTAATTTGCCTGCCGTCTTTGTATGTAGAATGCTAGTGGTGGAGAAGCACACAAGCTAACATGCCTTGATGGCAGTAGGGATTAATTGAGCATAATGTCTTTAGGAAAGTCACAGCATTTTCTTGGAAGAGAACAAGGGAAAGCTGATAGTTTTGCTGTGTAACTGAGTTTCATAATGAAATGTCTTACAGTGAATCCTTGTTGCCTCATTACTCTTAAACCTTCACTAAAAAAAGCTTTTGAAGTGTATTACTTAATTGTGTACTTTGAAGATCTTGCTGCACAATTGCCTATGAGTTCTATGTTTGGCCTCTCCTAGATGAGACAGCATTAGTGCTTAGAAGTCAGGAATATGAAAGTGTTGAATGGACCATTTTCCCTCCCTTCCACAAACACCTTGTGATGCAGTCTAATTATGTTGTCCAGTACTGTTGCTACGTTTTGACATTTTACAGATTCTCAATTAAACCACTTAACCTGTGACATTGATAAGTCCATAAGTCAGAAATCATTACATTATATTGTTCTGTAGTTTGCTTCAAGATCCAAACATTGGTGAAAGATTGAACAAAACTTCAGAAATATTTTAGGTAAAGTGCTGCAATATTACATGATTTCAGGAAAAAAATCTGTGACTAAAAACTTAAAAATGGAAATTTTCAACTCAGTGTGAATGGTAACTCACTTTCTGTTGTTAATATATGGCTTATTTGACAATGGGTAATTTTAAAGTTTTAATTGTTTCTTTTTTATTAATGATACATCATTTCTGTTCAAACTCGTTTTTGAATCTATATTGACTGAAAAATTAGATTCATCACATCTGGAAGTGAAATGAAGAATGAAGAACTCTGCCCTGTTTCAAAAGATGAAGAGCAAGTTAAAATCACAAGTTATAAAGAAAAGGCATGTACAGTAGTTTCACGATTATAAACCGCACCTGAATATAAGCCACACTTCCGGGTAGCTGGGAAGACCACGGGATTTGTCCATAGATAAGCCGCACCCGAATATAAGCCGCACCACTGGGGTAGGCTGGATTCTTCAATGAAAAAGTTGCGGCTTATATTCGTGAAACTACTGTACCTATTTACAGTAACTGTTCTGCAGTGTCATTAGTTTTGACTAGATTTCCTTGTGACTTCTGTTGTGAGGCTTTTGGCTTATGTACCTCTGACTAATTTACCTTTCACAGGACTGGGAACTCCCAAGATGTAATGTGCTTCACAGGGAAAATATATTTGGGTAACAGGAACAAAAATTATAGTACAATAGGCTCTAAGATTTTCAGGCCCTTCAGGAAAATTCTGTGTGAATTATCAGGCAAATTTTTAGTGCCACTGACACAAATAAAAATTGCTTTGGCATTTCATGAGACTAAAATCTCATATGGGGACACCTCAGTTATATGCAGGTATCCAAGAAATTATAGCCTTGTAGGGCTTTTCTAGGTAAGGCTCAGCTTGTCTTTTCTGTATCTCCTTCAATACTGATACAACTGATGGATTTAAAATTTATTCATTCAGAAATTGTTCTCAGGCTACTTTTGTAATGCATCACAAAGCAGGAAAACTTCCTGGCCTGAGTCCTGCCAATATCACTTGGGGAAGTGAAGAAGACAGGAGAGGTGGAAAGAAAGAAAAGGCAGCTTTACTAAGAAAGGAAATTAATGATTTATTTCTATAACCATTCCTTCTCTTGTGTTCAAGGAAAATCTAAAAATTTTTCTTCATATTCGGTTGATAAATCTACCACTCTTATAATTAACTTTAATATAGATTTATATACGTTGGCTTAGCTTGTCCTGGTTATTAGCATGGTACTGCTACCTTGGCTCTACATCAATGCCCACCACCTTTCATTTTATAAGTGAAAATAGAACTTTTCTACATCAATAGAAACAATTCTGTATTTGTACTATAAGACCATAGAAGTCAATCTGACTTATAATGATGTTTCCTCAAGGAAGTTTTTATCTCATATTTGTAAATTAATAATGGATGGATGGACATATCTTTTTTATGTAAGACATTTACCTGTATATAGCACAGGAGTTGATAATTAGAAAGAATTTTTCGAGTCTGTTTATTGTTATATTGTTCTGAGAGGCTTATACAAAGTGATTAAAACATCGGTCTTGCAACATCCTTTTCTATGAAATTACTTCGGTGGACAAAATGAAACACTGTAGTGGTTATTTTGGATGCATGAGTTCTTTCCCATCAATCTTTCTTAGTATTCACATTACTGTACTTCCTGGTGTTCCCCATCACAGACACCACTCTGATAGGTGGGTAGAAAATACGGAACAAAATACAGAAACTCATTCTGTAAGAAGCTTGAACATATAGAATTCAGCAATACAGACATTCACTCTCCATGAGCATGAAATCTAGGCGTAAGATAGGCAAAGACGGTCAAAGAGGCAGGTAACTGAGGTATCAGAAACATGTAATACTAGTCAGTATTGTAGGTAGCTTTTATAAGAAGTTGAGGCATAACTACAAATTACTGATTGCTTAAGGTAAACAAACATGTTTTCAGTAATAACTGATATTCAAATAGAAAACAAATAGCAAGTATGAGTATTTAAAGTCTATAATCCAGAAAGGTTTCAGGTGATCCCATGAGAGACAGCTCAGCTTTGCACAGACAGTCACCCTGATGGATGCCAGCACTCTTGCTGCACCTAATAGAAATGTCTGGGCTTTTTCTTTCTCCCCGTTTTCTCTTACTAGACCCACTCGATGCACTCTCTTGCCCCTTATTTACATGTAATACCAACTCCACTACGTACTGCACATGCTGCCTTTGATATTTTTCAGGCTTTTAAACACTTCCCACCAGTAAGCTCATATCTCCCAGGCCTTGATGGTACAAAGAGTGTATCAGAACTCTTTTCTCTTTTGTCTTTGGTGGACTTGCCTTACTATATGAAGTCACAAAGAAACTACAGGGCTTTTTCACAGTGATTAGGTATTGAACAGCACATCCTATAAACTATTCTGTGTCTCTTTTTTGAAGAGTGCTCTGTGAAACATTTATAAGGGTATCCTTGTATCATAGGAAACTGGAATTGTATGAGCTTTCAGGTAACTGAGATTTATGAAAATTCTGAGAAGTCTGGACATCAGCATGCAAGGTTCAGGCAAACTTTCAGCAAAGTGTGAGAAGGTTCTCCATTGCCCTGCAGATTTGTATGAAACTCCAGTCCACAGAGGACTCTTTCAAGCAACATGCAAATCAGTTTCTCTTGGCCATCTCTGGCAGACAGGCTTTCAAGCACAGGGTTTTCTTGCATGAGGATAGAAATGGATAGCCTGAGGTTCACTATGCTGCCTAAATTTTGGTAGTGCCTGGAGGGAGTCTCTCTTCAAGGGTGATCTGAAGCAAGACAAACAGCTTAAGGAGACAAATCTCCTGAATAAGTATGTGGCTAAATTTGGATAGTATATATACTGCATACTGTATGTTTCAGACTTCCTTCCCTGTGGAAATAGTGATAAATAAACTACTGCCTCTGGTTCCTAGTAGAGGTGACATGAAATTTTAAAATATTAGGTGGGGGTGGCAGATAATGGGAGAGAGCTGTGAGTTAATTAACTGGCATGTCTAAGAGTGCTGTGCCTGGAGGCCACTGCCAGGACTGGCAACTCAGTGTGCAGAGCACTGTACACGCACTCAGGAAGAAATAGCCATCAGTCCAAAGAATCTGCTGTCCAAATAGGCAAGAGAGTTGAGAAAAGCAGAGAAATGTGGAAGGGTATACTATTTCTGAGAATTGCTTCAGTTGCCTACTCCCATACTTGCAAATCCTGAGGAAAAATCTTAAAACAAACCCTCTCATTCAGCCAGAGCCCTCAGCAGATACTTTTCAGTGCAGTTCTAAATTTTTTCTACAGCTGTCAGGCAGCAAGTGCTTTTAATGAGAGAATATTGACTGCCTCATGGATGTTTCTAAGTTCCCAGACTACACAGTTATCAGCTATCCTGGCAGAAACTGTAATTCTGACATCAGTGCTACCACTGATTACCATTCCACTGGTAGTAAAGAAGCCTAAATTGCCATTAATAGTTGTAAAAGAGTGAGTGACTGGACAGTAGAAGGCAGGCAGAGAGATGCAGTTAGGAATTATATAAACAATCAATTGCCAGCTTTTATCACTTACATATTTCTTTTTCTGGTAAAAGTGGAATTTTATACAAAACAGGCCAAAATGGATATCCAAAGTGACTTAATCTGCGGTAAAATAGTGGGTGCACAGAATTAAAAGTACAGTAATCAAATAAAATATCTTGGAAGAAGTCAAGAAAAGAATTAAAACGGTTTTAGCTCTTGAGAAAGGGAATCCCATTGTATAATCAGATCATGAACTAAGGCCTTTCACCACTGCAAGTTCACACTGTGAGCTGTTTAAGTGCCACCTCTTGATTCTCCTACTGCAGCTTCTAATAGCAAACCCTGTTCTGCTTTTCTTTGTGCAAAACCAATCACATCACATCAGATTATACAACTAATTAACACAAACTCCTTAAAAAATTGCATATTATTTTGGCAAGACAAATTAACACCAGTCCCCTGAAACCATGTTTAGTAATTCCCACTGACTGTAGTAACGCCTACTACTGAGAGAAGGGCTAATCAACTACAGGCTCTCCTGCTGATGAGCTGAACCAAGTTTCCGCCTTCTAGGCTAATGGAAATGTCATGCATGTTTTTCTTTCCACCTAGGTGAAGAACTAATTCCACCATGGCCATGGTCTAGGTAGCTCTCTCTCTGGTGCTGCTTCTGACAGGCGCTGCTGGTTGATCCTGAGCAGATAGGTACAGCCTAACCAAAGGTGCTCTGGTTTAAGCCAGCTAATCCAGCCCATCCAGACAGCTTGCTGCCAAGATGTTCTCACTCAGGATATGGATAGCAAAGAGCAAGCCGATGAGCATTACTGTGGAGAAAAATATCTGTCATATTGTGCTGCATGTAAAAGCTGGGCAAAGTATGTTTTTTTTGTGTATTGGTAAGAGGTCCCTCTGGTATTAAATTACTTAATGAGATGTCTATTGCAATTAAAAGAGTCATAACATTTATATTAACATTTTAAAGCTTGCTTATTTCAGGAGTGTCAGTTTACATGAGTCTAAATAGGCGATAATGAACATGATGAAGTATTCCATATTAAAACTGAGTACTGTGTAACTGTCTAGTAAAATCTTAATATTAAACTATACCCTATAACTTATAGGGCAGTATAAAAGCTTCATATTTAGATGTATCCCATCTTGAATCTCAAATAATAGACTTAGAATTAAATATGAATACAAAATAAAAGGAAATGCATTTATATGTAATCTTAAAAAATACATTTACGTGACATATCTATTTAAAAAGCTTTCAGTATACTTTGATGGATGATACAGTCATTTTCAGAAACAGCAAACCATAATTTAAAGACAGTGTGTAATTATTTAACAGCAATAGTTTCTATGTTCAGCTGACTTGTACCTCTTATGCTGGATGCTAGTACTAGAATGTGTATCAGTAAGTCCTGTTATTCCAGATGCTTACCTGGTGAAGGAAAAAGATATGTGCTGCATTTAAAATGCTACTTCAGGAGGAAGAGAAATTAGGTTTATTTATGCAGACTTAGATTGAAAAAAGCAGAAAATGTATTAATTTCTGAACCCACCCACAGTAGCTAAGTATATTCTTTATTTTGTTTTTCAATACATATTCTGTAGTATATATAGACTGTAAGCACAAGTTAGTCTTTTTATATTTTAAAGTTCCTTAAGATGCTCATTGCTGCATTAACATCTGTTCTGAAACTCCCACCACCACAGCAAGGAGGCATCAATTAACATCAGTTTGGAAGTGACAGATATTCAGTCAAGGAGGAATAAAACTCTACAGCAATTTTTGCCAGCAAAATCTCATCATGTGTGCAAAGATGCAGTCTACTGGTAGCACCAGTTTGATATTTGAGGGGGATGGATCACTGGAAGAATGAGGTTTGCCTCTCATGAAAGGAGACATGCATGAGCTCTTAATTGTAAATTCAAAGATAAGGCCACTGAACTGAGAGTGACCTGGCTCTGGTCCCAGAAAGTTGTGTTTCACTAGATTTAGTTTCTACAGCAGAGAAATCTAGCAGTGTGAGAGGCAGTCTTTCAGGCAGCTAGATGCACTTGCCAGTGAAATAAATATTGGAAAACTGAAATTTACCCAGGATGCTGCGAGCTACTAAAATAGAGTACCTGACACTTGGTCATCCGGTATCACTTAATGTGCAAGGCAGTAGTTACTAAAACAGTGGATCTTTCTGGCTGGATTTCAGGACTGTATCCAAGAACAGGGGAGTTAAAAAATCCTGCTATTTGATCATGGAAAATATACAGTGTTATGCAAATATCCACATCTAAGAAGTAAGAAAAGAGCCTTGAACCATCTTGGCAATTGTACAGTTCTTCCAACAGATTCCTTTGCTTTTGCATGCTACGACTTTACAAGCTAGAGTTTCATTGAGTATGGTTGAGAAATCAGTAGAAAATGAAGAGTGAAAAAAAGTATGCACTGGTAGTATATTGCATTCCTTGACAAATAAGAAATAAATCCTTAAAAAGTAAAGAAACTAAATTAAACTAAACAGCAATTAGGGCTGTGTTGCTGTGTTTTCTGTTTGTTTGGGGTTTTTTTTTTTGGTGAGATGGATACTTTGTCTGCAAATTAATTTGAGATTATAAAGGTATTAAAATTTTCCATTAAAATGTTTCCCTTTCTAAAAGGAAACTGCTGGTCTTCTAGTGAGGAAAAGGTTACTTTTATAAAGTGTTTTCTATTGATCTGATCAACATCTCCATGATGGAATGACAAGAATTGAACAAATGTTGGTGAACTATGAAGAACTTAGATCAACTGATTTTGAGCCAAAAAAGCTGTTGTAAAGAGTGAGGCACCACCATTGGCATGAAATACACTGATAGTACTTATTCCAGTGGTGAAGGCAATTTTTAAGTATAAGGAAAGATTCAGAGTAAAAATAAAAAGTAAATATATGTATATGTACAGACAAGGACAAAGCAGAACAGTGTATAATTATTAGACAGTTCACAGGATAACGCCAACATAACTTTGGTCCTCGTGACTTTTATTCAGCTAAAAGTCACTGGATCTCCTTCATCCTGCTTTGAAGATCTTCATTTTCTGTTAATGTAAGGTTGCAGAAGGAATAACAAAATTTTGTCCTAAGCTCATCCATGACAATCAGGTTTATCCTGGCACAACTGTGTTCTGAATAAAGTTTTAATTACCACAATATGTAACATATTCCACAGGGCAGTCTGGAGAAAAAGCCTGAGGGGGATCTGTACTGCTGCAGATCTGGGACTGAAATCAGACTGAGCTATAGGTGTTTGTTTATGTGTTGCTCACTTCACCCTGACCAACTTTCTATCATTCCATACTCAGCAGTATCATAAACTTTTCTGTGAGGCTGCATGCCTGGGCAGTAAAGGTAAATAAAGAACTATTCACAACAAAAATAATATAGGTGAAGAACAGCACCTGATAAAAAGAGTTCATTGAGAAAGAGGAGAATGATCTAGGATATCTGTTCCTTCCTGAAATGCTCACAATTTTATCCATCATGCTGGATGTTTTCTAGCATAAAGGAATCCTGTGGCATTTGGGATCACAGGAATGTTCAGTTGTGTCACACTGGAAGCCCGTTTGGTCCAGTGTCTTGTGAACAGTGATCAAAGTCACAACTTCAAAGGAAGATGCAATGAAGTATGAACAAGACATGGAAATATCCAGCTTTTGGTTCTTCTTTCCTCTTCCAGACAACAAGTGAATGGCTTGTGCTTTGTAGCTAGGAAATTTCTGCCTTTCTGCTTTAAAATTGTTTTAGTATCACTGTGTACGTTCTTTTCACATACAAAAACTTTTCTATTTTGTTTCAATAAAATCGAGATAAAGTGTAATGTTATTGCATTAATTTCTCCCCATTTTATGGACATTGTGTGATTAACTTTCCATATACATATTTGCCTATCTCAGTGGCAGTCCAGTAGCCTTTGAAAGACTTAGGTGAACAAGTTATAACAATCTGTTCAAAGAATTTCATCCCCTTTGCTCTTTGCAATGCAAAAGCTTCAAAGGTCGGTTCAAATAGACTTTGCACACTCCAGAGGTGTTAATAATTTAAAATCATGGACACATTTCTCATGCAGGCATATGAGCATCTTTTAAGGTATATTTTCTCTTTTCATATGTTTATTTCTCAATAATTGAGTAAGATGATGAAAACTTTAGTGGAGAATGTAGTTGCTAGGAGGGGACCATCAATATCTTGATGGAGGCAGAAAGTATTTTGATGGACTTGAAATGACACAGTAGTGTAATTATTTCTCTTTCTCCAGTTATTCCAAGGTTAACAATCTCTGTTGAATTTCCACAAGAAGGAAGAAAAATTCTTCTGCTTTGGGCACACTCACTCAACTCAAATTTTTGGAGGAAAATATTTCTTCCTTCTGTGCTTGTACTGCAGCTGAGGATAAAAGAAGACTTAACACTTCCCTGACAAAGCCTTCAGACCATCTTTCTGTAAAGTTCTTACATGATAGCAAGACCACAAGAAGGTCTAAGTACTAAACACGCCTGAATTTAAAAGTTTTTCTCAATTTCAAGTGTATGGATTACATTGACTGGGATATGGTGTTTTCCTTACTGTGCTAAAGACCAAACGTGTCCTGCCTCTTGCACCACTGGAATGCTGAATTTTGTTTTGCAGACTGGGATAAAGTTTCTTAGGGATTTGCAAATTTTTTAAAAGGAAAAATTTGTAATCTGACAGTGATCACTGATTTATTTTACATCTGGGTCTTGAAAAAGACCTATAGTCACTCCTTTGAGTTTGGCAGAGCTTTCAAGTGTGAACAAGGGAATAAATGAAAAGCCGTGGAAGAAGTCAGATTTTCTGTGAGTCTGTGTACCATAAAAATAATAACAATAAAAGACTGTGATCCAGTTTATGTCCACACATGGTAAGGTATTATCAAACAGTTATTTCTCCCAGTCAATCATTAAATGCGCTCCTACACTCTTAAAAACTAATGTGAGCAACACTTTTAGGACAGAAAAGAAAAGTGCACACAATGGATATGTAAGAAGCATGTGAACCAACAAAATAACAGCTCTCTCTTCTGTATAGCTCTATATTCTTTTACAACTAGGTTGTTTCATTAATAATTCCAGAGCATTAAAATCTATTGTGTTATTCTGCAAAGCTTGTTGTACAGAAACAATTCAATAAATGAAAAGTCTGAATTCTAAGTATTATTATTATTTTTGTTCAGATTTGCTTTGTGGTGCAAAATTCTTTTGATTGCTTCAGACCTACAACAATCCCCTGTTGTTTATCATAAATAACAAGTTGTTTTATTTCTCTGGGCTTGCAAGTTTCATTTTCTTCTGTTGCTATAATTTCTATTCATTTTTAACATGAACACATTTTCCTACAGAAGTAGTCTTGTATCTAACTGTACCTTGTGATTTTTTGGCTGTGAAAAGTATTCTAGCTGATGAGAAAAGGGTGAAAATCATTCCACCCCCTCACCAGAGTGAACTGAACTTTTTAAGGATATATTTTTGCCCCTTTTTGAAAGGGAATAGGTAATGCTTTCACTTCTGACTGCCCACTTGCTAGACATTTTTTATACTGAATTCAGAAACAATTTAGTGGTGATGCCATTAATTTTATTTCTGGTAGAATTCTTATTGTGTCAGCTTGATCCTGCACTGTCACAAAAGAACATAGACTTTGTATAAAAAGCACTATTTAAAATATCAAAGTTGGTGCTGATTTCACCAGTATCACCAGTTTTGCAAAGTCTTTGAAAACGCTCCAGTCTTTCTTTTCAATTGAATTTTTCTATGATGGTGAGGAGGGGGAATTATGGCCTCAATGATAAATTATAATATTTTTATCTGTCTGTCTTCCCTACTGAGAACTTTGCATATTTTCCATACTGAAGGTTTTTAACTGTGATCTTTTAGTCCCTTCTTTTTCACAATCAGAGCCCTGTAGAGCCCATAGTCAAGGATTCACTGGTTGTATGAAATTAGACAGGCTGGATCACGCTGGGCATCTGTCCCCTCTGCCATTCTGCACTAACACACAGAGTACATGTGATTTACTTCAATGAACTGTGACTCCCACAGTTTCTCAGTTTCCCCAGCTGCAATCCTTAACAAAGATGTGATCAATCATTTTGGTCTTCATTCAACTGGGAAAAATGTGCTAAGAGGAGTACCTCTTAAGATGACCAGAGTTTGTCTTTCTGTCTAACAGACTGATAAATCTGTAAAACCAATTTATACAGTTTTTCTAAGTGTACAGGAAAATGAGTTACAGCTAATAACATGTCTCTGATAAGAGTCTATTGACATTTTAACTGCTGAAGATCCATTTTAAACCAGCAGAATCTAAATATGCTGGGGGCAGGGGAGTTGAAGTGTTACATCTGCCTTTTCTTGTGGTTGGGAATCCCTCTTCCACAAGCACAGGGACAGCCTGCACAGTCAGCAGGGGGAATTCACAGGCCATATCTTTATTTTGCAAGCTCTGCAACGCATGTCTAAGATGCATCCTTCTCTCAGTTTCCACCACTTACCTACAACTCACCTTAACTTTCATCTGGAGAACAGCATTATTTTTCCTTTCAAGCATGGACAGCTGCTGTTGTTTCCTGCTCGTACCTGTTGAAAATACCACCACAATAACGGTTTTCCAAGATCATGGAAACACTGCCTTGAGTTTCCTTTCCAAATCACAGATGTTTCTCATCTTGAATTAGCTTATAAGTACTTCATGATGATGCCCTATGAGCCTCTGGCAGATATCCACCCCCAACTAGTTACAGTTCAGACGGGGTATCAGTGGCATCCTCCTGTGGGAGATCACCCTCGCCAAGAGTTCTAAAACCACTTCATTATCTTTTTCAAATCCGTGAATCTCTCTATCTGACTGCTTGTGAGCGAAGGCAACGTTTGTTTTCCTTATGTAGGTGCCTTTACCTGAACTAGTTTTCTGTTATCTTCAGTGGAAAACAGCACACCTTTTATAACTCATCTCTCTTATTTCAGGCATCTACTGTAGATTGAGATGAATCTCACTTTGCAAGTGATTATTCTTTCTTACTGACTACCAGGGGAATGTATGGTACCAGTTGAGATGCAGGTGATTTTACAGCTATTCCAGCTAGCCCTACCTAGTTATCTAAGATTGGGAGGCTATAAACTATATTTGTACTCTCTAAATACCTATGAATTGAAGCACTCAAATTTAGGTGCTTACAGGGTAGGTGTCAACACATGATGTAGAATATCCATTACATCAATGGAGCTCTAGCTAGTATAGGTGATGGAGTCTAGAGGAGAACTCAGCTAGATCCAAAACCTACCCCAAAACTGTGGTATATTTAGGTTCAGAAAACTCTATTCATCTATCTAGTAGGCAACTATGCTTTGTTTCACATTGCAGCTGATGAACCTACAATTTTTACCTCTGTTTACTCTAACATTGGATCATCAGAGTCAGTTAATGGAACTACTTTGCTAATTTTTAATTTATTTGTTTTTGGCCTTGATGTAATATTTGCAGTATAAAAATATTAGAAATACAGCTTTAAGGCATACAGAGTACTTTATAGACTCATGAGGGCAAATGCAACACTATTTGGGAACGCTGCAAACAATGACATGTCTTGTGAGTACCATCACAGAGAGATGTCATCAATTTGAGTTTGAAATGGACTTGTTCTATAGGAAAGAAAAAATGTTCTTTAAACAGAATGGTGCACCACTTTCACTCTTGTGTGAAGAAACAAACTTTCCCCTAAGAGAAGCACATTAAATCCCAATGCTAGTTAATCCAACTTCCCCTGTTACACACAAAAGAAATGTTATTGCCACCTATGCTTCTGCACACTATTTTATAAAGGATCTCCTCTCTTAAAACTTTTTATCCTCTCTTTCCTGATTCCTATGCTTACATCTGGCATGACCTCCCATAATTTCCAGGATGTAAATCTAGCTGGTCTAATGTCATCAGAAAAAGAACTGTTAAGGGAAAAATACATCAAGTGTCTTTTCCTTTAGACAAATAATATGTTGAAATGAACTCTTGAAGAAGTGATGCCCTTTTTCTTTTATCATATACAATAAAGCTATATCTTCACATTCACCCATTTTTTCCAAACAAGCATAATACCCAGCCATGAGCTTGAAAACTACAGCCCATGTTCCTTTCCTAAACTTTTTTGGCTTCTTTAAGTAGACCACGTATTTTTCCTGCCCTGTTAGATTTCAGGGCCACTATTAACAATCTCTTTAAAAATTCTGTCACTGGACTTTTCTGTTTCAGTCGTTGTGGGAGAAGCTTTCATGTCAGAAGACTCATCCTGTTTAAAGCAGAAAGAAGCCACTTGGCAATATAATCTCTTCATCTTTGGTGCATGTGGGAAGGCAGTGACTGTGGAGCAGAATGTACCTGTGTGCTCAGCAGTCAGCCTCTGCTTTATCTGTATTAGTACAATTGTTCTGGAGTAGCAAAAAGGAAGGAGTTCAAAAAGTTATCACAATACCTTGACAATGGGTCTTTTGTAACCCAAAAAGTAGCATGTACACACCAGATATTGTGTGCTTTACTACAGCTGGTGAGACTTACTCTGCCTGTAAGAATTTCGCTGGTTTTAGCAGCCACCCAGAATTATATAATTCCTCAGAAATGTGAGGTTAAGAATAGACAAATAGAAAAATAGGGTAGTAGGTTACAGAGTATGTTTAGAGTTTGACTCTAGCTGACATTATACATCCTTGCCCTTTTACCACAGATTGCTCATGAGGACTCAATAATATTTCAGGTACATAGTGTAGGCATCACAAAAAACTTCTGCTGCATTGCCACATTCACACACTACACCCTCACCCCCACTCCACTCACCCAGATACCTACAAAGGTAATACCACAGATCTTCATATCTTATAACAATCATGAATGGAAACCTCCATAAGAGAAAAATGTCTTCATATTGGTGGATAGTTCCAGCTAGCTTTACCTAGATATTTTCAATGCACTTCGAACCATGAGATACCAGTCATGATCTGCTTTATTTTGGGCCTCTTCTAGCTCCAATGAAATCAATGGCAAAATTCCTGCAAAATTAGGTGATGTGTGTTCATCGGAAGAGGAAGTTGCATAACCATATATATATATATATACACATACATACATTTTACATTGTAAAATGTCACTTAAATATTCCGTACTTATCACTTGAAGCAATTCTCTTCACAAATCTGAAGAAATTCCTCCTCACAAGTTAAAAATAAAATTGGTGTGAATTATTCTTTTCTGAAGACAAAATAAGAAGTTGAATAATACTCCTCCTTACAGTGGTGTGCATGTGTGCATGCCTGTATTTGCCTGTGTGTGTATATGTTTGCACACATTTAAAAAAGAATTTATGCCTCTATTTCAGCAGAGTGTCCAGCGTGGGATGAAAATATTGTCATATACACATAAAACATATGTCCAGCTGGCCAGTGTTTTCTCATTTGCTACAGATTTAAGTTCTTTAGCTCTACATATTTCAAATTTCTCAAAACCTGAAAACCAAGGAAGAAGAACAGCGCACAGGAGAAAATCTCGTTTCACCACCCTGGGATTATTTTTCTATCCCAGGTGCTGGAGCCTGGGCTTTCTCTTAGTCTAATTGTTAAGTGTTGGGCTCCTCCCCTTAACCCGCTGACTTCAGTGCCTTCCCTTCCCGGGTAACTCCTGTTTCACTGTTCTACCTCATTCACTTACGGTTGACCTGGAGCTCCTGGGTTAAGCTTCCCCACTGGTATTCAACCTTGGACCTTATTATTGTTCTACTCATCTGACCTCTGATACACTAAATTCTAACAAGGTGATCTGAAAAAAATCACTCATTTTTTTTTCTGTGTGGTTTCATGGCTCGTCTTTTTACTGCTCTTGGCTGATGTTCTTTTTTCCACTTCAGACCACCAAGTGCTCTGCTTTAGTTTGTCAATTTATAGTGCTGTCATGGTTTCAAATGCTGTGACCATTGTGTAGAATATACTCTCCTGACCTCTGAAGCAACTTTCTGTATTTCAATTGTTAACTCATTAGGGTTTGGAAGAACAGCTGAAAAGGGAATGGCCTTTTTCCCACAATTGCTTCCAATGAGATGCTTGAACAGTCATCACAGTCTAGGATTAAGAGAAATCAAGAGGATGCTGCTAGAAATTAGCTCGAGTTATTTTGCATTCTTGCCTAAAGGAAACAAACTAAAACCCTCAATGCTCTTGTCATCATCACCACTAAGATGCAACTTATCAAGCATATCAATAAAGCTAATAATGAAAAGATTAATCAGATGAATCTGATTTGGATAATTCAAGTATTTTGCCAAAGTACTCCAAAACCCAGACAAAATGTTTTTTAAACAAAACTTGTATATTTTACTACTTGCAGTGTCCTCACGCAATCCTTTGTTTGCACTGGCCCTTTGTCTGGGTTCTGAACCTTGAACTGGCTTCTCCCAATCAAGTTTTTCTAATAAATAGTGCTTTAACTCTCTCCCTTTGAAAATACCTTTTGAACAAGAATAGAGAAGGGATTGGACAATACCAGCAAAATTAATTTTGAAGTCAGCTCCCTAAGAAGAGTGCAGTCATAACCATATTTATTACAACTCCCCCTCCTCCAACAAACTCCTTCTCGCTTTTCATTTAGGTGGGGAAACTCAGAGAGCAAATAAAGAAGTGCTTCTATAATTTATGGAGAGTCTTATAGCACTAGCTAAAAGTTAATAATTTTCATACTCTGAATTCTCAGATTGATGCACATTTTTTTCTGAAGTTTCTCTGACCAACCAATTTTGAAACAGCAAAAATAGCATACATTTTTGCCATTTAAAATCATTTAGTGTAATTTAGTATTTAGCAGTTCTAAACATGTAACATCTAGTTACATACACACTATTTAGAGAAAATAAATCTATATTTTCCTCAGTATCACAGATATTTAAATCAGCCACAGATTTTGATTTCCACAGGAAAAAAGAATAACTCCTAGGACCTCATGGTCCTAAAAGTTTAACCTTTATGCCTTTAACAAGGTCCTTAATTTTGAGAGACTACTTGGTACAGCGTTCTCTGCGGTAGCACTAATCACAGCTGCACAGTTTGCTGATAACATGAAATACTTGAATGCATCCTTCGTTTCTTGTGTCAGAGTCATAATAAGAAGAGCTTGCATTTTTGAAGGTCTCCTCATCAAGTGCTTCAGACTACTTTGCAGACACTAATTTAAACTTCACAGTTTCCTGGAGAACAAGGCTGGCTTGGTTGTATCTCTACTGATTTCACTTATCATGATGCAGAAATGACATCTTTCCTCTGGATACTGCAAAAACTTTTTACAGGTGGGTAAATTGAAGTATTGGCTCACAAATGTCCGATCCAAAAAATACAGACAGAGTCAGTAAGACAATAAATTGGCATTTTATATCTGTTTTTCAGCCATCTGAATCACTTGCTAATTCTTTCATCATGCTTGATGATTTAACATTTAACACTTTTGCTCCATTTAAGACCACCTGTTTCAAAAGACACTCTTGTAAACTGTCTCTAAACAATATTAGTGTAAGTTTTAAATAATTAAAGCAACAGAAATTAGAGAATTAAAATGATGGAATAAAGCAGAAGGAATATAATCATTATAGAGTTGATGCTGCCTAAAAACTGTGAATGCATTTGATTGCCTATGTCAGACATCATTAGACTATTTACTTTAATAAAACAGTAAAGCCAATACTATACAGCAGCTTAAATCAATTCCCCTAGAATGATATTACAGCTGCCAGATCTCCCAAAGTCAAAGATTATTTCTTTTCTGAAAAGGTAAGAAGCCCTCAAATGTTACCATTCCATGAAAAATGAATAAACAAACAAAGAAACAAATTAATTAATTAATAATTGCGCGGACGCTAAAAGGATATCAAAATGCAATTTGTGTTAGTGTTTATACAAGCAATTCAAGCAATTGCAAAAAAAAAAAAAAAAAAGAAAAAAGGCTGGCTGATTGTGTTTCTGTTCTTCTGCATCATTGTTTTTAACAGATGGTTTGCTATTACAACTGCCTTTACTCCAACAAGACTTTATAACCTTGCAAGTTTGGGGATTTTTTGTTTGCTTTTCTTTTTCTTTTTCTTCGTGTTGTTGTGCACCATTTGCATTTTAAAAGTTCATGTGGGTTACTTTCTTGGTGCTTTGAATTTCAGTTAATTCTGGTCTCTTATGGTATTGGTATAGTATTTACTATCTGTGCTTGATCTGTACCAAACATATTTTGATTGTAAATAGAAGATCTTCTTTTATGAGGATGTTCACTTCACAGCTTGAGCAGTGTAATTTTTATACAGGTCTCAGCAATCAATAAAAAAGCCACAGGAGGAATGATTTATCTTGTTGGTTACAGAGACTGTCACCGAGAGAAATTGTAAAAGATCAATTTACACAACTTGGTGTGAGAACGTTATTGATATAACACGGCTGATCAGTTTCTGGTAGTCTATGGGTAGGCGGAGAGAGAGCCCTGCCCTCGGATAGGGCCACTCACCAAGATCTTAATAGACTCGCTGGTCCATAAAATGGACATGAAGCCAATGAAGGGCGAGAGTCTGCGTGCTCATGGTACACTGAGTGGCCTGTAGGAAAATGGATTGGCTCAGCTCCGATTAGTTAGTTAAGCAGTGTCATGCATCCTCTCTTTTTTGTTGTTGTTGCTTTTTTCTTCTTCTTCTTCCCCTTGCTCCCCCTCCTACTGTGAGAACTGTTCACTTGGAGGCTCACTGCCTTAATTACAAAGGGCCCTTTTAACTACAGGTCACAGGAGTTGGCTCACTTGACAGGAAATAAGGAAACAAGCTACCTTCCTGGAAAAAAAAAAAAGAAAATCAAACTTCCACTCCTCAAATTAGTTAAATGAAGCTTATCAGCACTTGTTAGTTGATCCTTTGACAGTCTGTTAATTGCAGCTGGTACATTAAGTTATGTTATAACCAGCAGGACATAAGATTAAAAAATAAAGAAATCTATGGATATACCACACAGCATTGTTGGTGGAGAAAAAAAAAGTAAGAACAATGTTGATATTTGTTGTAAATATCACAGCACAAAAGACATTTATAGACTATTGTCTTTCTTATTCTGTAGAATTATATTGCATGTTAACTTAAGGGGTTCCTTTGGATCAGAAAAGGATTTTGTTATACAAGGAGATTAGAAAGGTTGCATCTTAATAAAATCCAACCTTGGCTACTCTGTCAATATAAGCGGTCTGTACCTACGGATGTTATACATGCAGCTGTTAACATACTTCTCCTGATATATGCTCTCCATTATATTCTTTTATTTAAAGACAATAATTTCTTACTGTTATTACTGGAGGGAAAGAAAAGAACATTAGCAGCATTAAGAAACCCCATGGCAGTTGTTTCTCCTTCACAGGAAGTGACTCTACAGTGTAACTGCTAGCAAAAATAAAGGATCCAAAGGCACATCAAGGGGAAAAAACTGTTTTCATGCATTTAACCTGTTAATTATAGTAATCTACGCTACAGTGTAAGTATTGTAACCTGGAATGGGAAAGGGGTGATTGAAAGAATGAGCTGACTAAGACAAAAATGATTAAATCCACACTTTGAATGGATGATTTTTATATGTAATTTGAACTACACATTCTTAAGTTGTTTCATTTTCGCGTTTCTGTACTCATTGGCACGTATCAAAGTGAAAGACTAGCTGAAATTAATGTTTTCTTACCTTCATCTGCCAGAGTAGTTTAAATACTTCTCAAAGACTGAAAGATGTGTTCTTCTGGACCCATAATATAAGCTTTAAGATGTGTTTTATGCTTATTATGAAGTAATATTTTCAAATCCTAGGCATCCCAACAATATTGCTTCTTTTTATCTATGGAAGGACACATAAAAAGGCAAGGTTACTTTCATACCACTGAATATTCAAAGTCCCTATTAGTTATCATAGTATTTTAATATGATTGAACTCACCAACAGGCCTCTCACTGTGTTCATGATTTGTCCTAAGCACAGATAGATGTGTCACATCCCCCTCCCCTGACCCTCTGTGGGGGGAGAGGGGCCCTTCACTCCAGTTTGTTCATATCTCAAAGTCAGATTCTTTGTTCTGAAAATGGATGGGGTTCAAGTGCTGTCCCTCTTCCTATGCCTTCCTGTACTCGTAACAGAAAAGAAATGAAGCAATTATGACCAGAGTGAAGAAATGGAGCTGGTGAGTCCAAGGGAGAGGAGTGGGTGGGGGAAGACAATGGTGAGGGCCAGATGTGGATGATAGCTAGAAGCCAGGGGTCGTAGAGAAAGGACAGAAGGGAATGTGGTGACTTTAGTATGCTGTCCACATGCTGAAATGACTTGGTATTATTCTACATCCATGTGTGCTAGTAACCTCCCAAGGCACACAAACTTCTGGAGTGGATGGTAGCCTGATTGACCTGTGGGTCTTGTTTCTTCCCAACCACAGAAAGAAGTAACTCCTATTTCTGTGGATGCCTAATGAGGTACAAGGATGGCCACAGTGTCTGTTGACCTGTCTTACTCATCCTTGATTGCGTTCTAAGCCAAATTTGGTCATAAATAGCTGTTTATGTCATGACTTCAAGTGGTGGGTGGGCAGAAAAAGAATTGCTTTTCTCTACAGCTGGCAGGCCACTCACTGCTTCAGGCAGTTTGAAATAGCCAGCCATATTCTTCCCTTGCCCTTCTCATAAGGAAGTTGGGCTCTTCTCAGAAATCAAACAAGTGCTGTCCCTCTGTCTGACACATGGATGTTACCTTAGCAGAGCAAGCCTGGACACGCTGCCACCAAGCTGTCCAAGCGCAATGGTCATCTCCCTTTCTGCTGTGAATCCTTTTTTATTTCCCTTCCCTATGTTCAGGGCTGCTACTGAATGGACATCATGGTCCCTGACTCAAATTCTGACAACTCCAGTGACTATCCCTCAAATTAGTGTTCCTTGAATTGCAGAAAAACATATTGAGGAAGTACTTCACCAAGATATTCCCTGATTCACTGGAAGGGCAGCTGGTAACAACATCCTGTTGTTAAAGCCTTTCTATTATAGAAAATCCCTGTGACCTTTTATTTTGAGAATCTCTCACATTTCTGTTGTTTGTAGAAGGTGTTTGGTATTCAGCAGAGGAAATCCCTTCAGGCCACAGAAGTCTCTTCTCTGTCCCATAAAATTCCATTTAGGATGCAAAGTGACAAAAATTGTCATTACCCTTCTCGTATTTTTATCTCTTGGGAAAACACTAGTAGACTCCAGGCTGCAGGCCGAGCTCCCACTGACACTGCCAACACCAAGACATACAGATTGAACTAGCTGAAGACAAGAAAATGGAAAGGTGGGTGAAGAAGAGGTTGAGTCTGTGGCCTTACATTACAAAAAATTCCAAGCTGAGCAAAATCACAAACCATCCCTAAAAAACTTAGCTTAAGGGACAAGAGAACAGTCTTCTTGACTCTGTAGACTCAAGATTTTTTCCTTATTCACATACACATAAACACACACACACACACCCCTTTCTCAGCTAATGTCCATCTGTACAGTTCAAAATATCAACAGTCCTAACAATAGCATCCTGCACTTCAATGCAGCTTGTTCAAGATTCATGTGTAACTTGTAATGCCAGAAATAAGTAGGAATGTAAAATAATTCCCAGCAGAGTAATCTTTAAATTAAGTTTCCTGCGGTTGCAAGAACTAGTACTTGAGAGTTAAGAAATGCCTCTGAATCCTAATTTAGCCTCTTTTACATGAATGTGTTCTGGTGCAAATATGTGTTACATATGATCATACTACATTTTCCAGTTGATCCTGTTTGAATAGTATTCAGGGTGAACTGTTCAGAGGGTAGGAGAAGGTTAGCTATATCTATAACCAAAAGGCTGATATTTTAATCTTATATGCTTGATTTTACAGTCCAAGTAACTATTATCAACTAGCAGTTTGTGAACCTGGAATCTCATATGTTTTTATGCTCAGAAAGAGTATATGCTATCCATTAAGGTAAATTTTAGGTCATATATGCTGTTCCTTTGTTAAAAAATTACAGAATTTAAGCATTTTCAGTAAGTACCTAGAACTGATGAAAGCCACACAGTCCATGTCATTAGTGTAGATTATCAATTCTGTCACTGAATGTGTTGCACACTCCTAATATTTTACTTCTTATGAAGAGAGATCTTGCACAAGACTTTGCAGAATATATTCTTTGTCCTCAAATCAAAACCTAGAATTTGCTTCTTCATCACCTAACATAGATGCATACTGATCACTGTGCTCAGGTGTGGATTTTATCCAGGACTCACAATTGTCAGATTCTGAGATGAACTCCCAGCCCCACATACATATACCTATCAAGGGAATAATATTCAGCTTCAACCAAAACTTTTCATGGCTAGAGTTGTGTGAAAAATAAATTTCTAGTTGAGAGGCTTTTCAGACTTTAGTCTTAAAGCAATTCAGAGATCAGCAATATTTTGCTTTCAGAATTTATCCTGATATTAGAATATTAAGATTTTAAAAAACTCTCTCATGGATTTCTAAAATGAAATATGCTCTCAGGAACTTGAAAACTAATGGGTAAAGTTGACATTGTTCTTGCTAGATTCCCTTCAGCTCATTCCAGAATAGCAGCAGTTCAAAGATTTATGCACAAAGCTTAAAAAGTTTTTAACCTAATGGAGAAATCTTTACTGGTGTGATATAAAGGTGCTACTATCTATATTTGAAAAACCAGACTAGCTTTTTCAGTCCTTTATTATGGTAGCTTTCTAGTGAGGCTACTGGTAGTACAAAAATGTGAATGAAATTTCTAATGGCTGAATGCACGTAAAGAGCTCCAGCTAAGATGGTCTTCTGCAGCACAGGGAGGCACTGAGCTTTGTGCCAAGCCTTGTGGGAACATGCTCCTCCAACTCGCTATTTGCTTTCAGCAGGGAAAGGGCTAAGAATGTGCTGTGAATCCCCAGCCACACTGACGCTCGGCAGCGCATCGTGCACTCGGCAGTGCCGCGTTGAGCGGATAAACCTGGGCTCTGATAATTACCCCGCTTCTTACCACCTGCCAAAAAGACACAAAGGTGGAGACACTGGCACCAGGGCAGAGGCTCAGAAGTACTGCTAGTGCTGCTAGAGGCTGCATTCAGCCTTTCTGTGGGTCTAAAGAGGGCAGAAATCAATTTCATAATTGCGGTGGACACCATGAGATCTGTATCACCACTCTTCTGGAAATGAAATGTAGGTAATGAAACCAGCTGAAATGAAGACATTGCTGACTTGTGACACTTATTTATAGCACACACATGAATAGAAATGTCTGAGGTAGAACTTAGGACAATTTTCAGTAACTGCTGTTCTAGTCATTTGGTCTCTTTCTTTCCCCAAACAATTCATTTTCCTATGGCAAATGCAGTTGTCAAAGCAAATTTGCATTCTGATGCAGCCTGTGCACCTGTGTTTGTGTGTTCCTTCGTTTTATGGCATGACTGGTGAGTTTGGGTAAGCTTTACCCAACTGAAGATAAGCCAGTTTTAAGTGTTTACTTTAGGATAAAATGCATTATGCCTCAAAACTGTCTTCCCCCTTCCATCCAGGAGCCAAAGTTAGTGAGACATAGAAGGCTGCATCAGCGTTACCTCAAAAAGCAGTGGTAGCATCCACCTGGGTGCTCTCTAAAGGCTTTTATTTCACCAGTATCACAAACTGTGATGGCATATGGTCTTGGTGCTGGTGATGTAACTCCTGGCAGTAGTTCTGCGGCTAATGCAGAGAACTTATGCCATTTTTGTCCCCATGTTTGCTTGCTTCTAGTTTATATGTATTTCCTTTTGAAGCTAGCTTAAATTTAAAAAACCTTTTATTCAGAGAACTTGTTTTGACACCAACATTTATGCCTCTGTGATCAAAATATTCTAACCAAAAAAATGTAGGCTTTTTGGTTGGATTGTTCAGTTTCAACCTGTTTTTATCTTGTTGTTTTAAGTTCACTTCTCTTTGGAAAAAGTCTTTTTCCGGCACACTGGGTGTACATAGCAAGAGTTTACAAGGTGCACTTGAATTGAAATATCAAAGAGAACTGTTGAAATGACGTGCTTGTAGAATGTGTGCAATTATCTGCTATTAACTCATCTGGAATCCTGTGATGAGCAAACTGTGATTTTCAATGTGTCATTACATTGTTGCATCAATGGGCTGTTCAACAGCTCAATTTAAAAAAATACTCAAGAAATAATCATTACAAGAGGTAATCCTTCCAGTTTGATTCAAATAAATCTGTTCCTACACTAGGCTGACATGATCATGGATCTCATGAGGTTTCAGTGCTTTGTTTGCCCTTGCTTTACAGTATTTACTGCTGATTTTATTGTTGCATGTTTTATTTTTGATAAGGCATCTTGGATATTGTTTTCTAATTACATAGAGAAGAATGAGGGATAATGCTACTCTCCCTGTTTTCTTGCCTTTAGTGACAATGACACAGTGGCATTCTTTACACAGTGTCAAAGTGCTTGTTTTGTTATTATGATGTAACAATATTTTTATCTCATGGATAATTTTGCTTCTTCTGATATATATTCAGCTGGAGTTACACTCTTCTAGCACTGAAAAGGTAGACCTGTTTTGTGTTTTCATTTGCAATTGATTTGTGTGGAAAATGGTCAGCTATGTGCTGGACATATTTTATTGTGGCTTTTTTCTTTTTCTGCTCAATAGACAGATACTCTGGAAAATTTGTGTTGCAGAAGAAACTATCAAATTTATTAAATATGTAAATATACTCAAAGTTTACTATTCTTAGCAATATCACTTTATTTCCACTGCTTTTTTCCTTTAAAATATGATCCTCCAAATTTCACTATGGTCAGACACTACGTATTTGAACTTGGTTGGCTTTTCTTTCTTATGTATTCTGGAAGAACTGCTTGTTGACAGAAATAATTGCAGGGTTCATTTTTTTCCCCCCTCCCAACAGAGCATATTTCCACTCACTTGTGACTTGGGACATTTTGCTATTGGGCAATCAGTTTGAAGAAGTTTGTGCTCATGTTTTAAGTTCTATATAAACTTAAAAATATTTCAGTATTCTTGCTTACCTGGTGATTTTTATCCTAGCTAATCACTTGCAGTAACTGTACTGTAACTGAAACAATCACGGTTTGTATGTGCTGGCTCCTTCCTCTGTAACTGGGGTAAACATCCAATTGTTTTGGCCAGAAGCAGGCTTTATTTCAGTGTGTCAGATGATGAAAGGATAAAAGGCATAAAGAGGCTTCTAGCAGGTGAATATGTGCTGGTGCATGTGTGTGGGAAGGCACTGCTAGCAGTCATTAGGGGCGAGGAATTAGCCAGCAGTAGTTTGTGTGCGGCTGTAGGTGGAAAGAGTCAGCCTACTGAAATATGAGACAGGCAGTGGAAGGGAATCATCCAGCAGTTGTCTATGAGCTGGAGGTTAGGATAAGGTGGGTGGAAGAGAGAGAAGAAGAATTGGGCAAGAACTTAAAAAAAAAAAAAAAGAGTGCAGATTGAGAAAAAGGAGTCCAAGGAACAAAGAAAGAGCAGAAATAGAGATACTTTATGAACTGCCTGTAGCATGAGCGATAGCCAAAGAAAAGACAGAATAAAGAAGTCATCTACGTTTCTAGGAGATCAAGTGCAAGCAGGTGAAAAACTGCAGGACAACATGTTCTATTAGCTAGCATTGCCTTTTTGTTAGAGTATGTGTTGAGTTGTGAAACTGTCTGAGATAAATGATGTTGAACAGCCGAGACTGATTTGGTGCAAACTGAATATTAGACATCAGGTTAAGTGTATCAACAGGAAAAAATGAAAAAATAAAACCTTAAAAAATAAAAGAAGAAATTTTCCAATTCAAAATGTCACATCCTTCCAAAACATTCCTGCACAAGAAAAACACCATGAAATACTTCAGGCTGTCACCTTTTTAAATACTGGCGGCTCCTCAACTATTTCCTGTGTGAACACTGAGGCACAGTAAACACAAAGAAGCCCCTTTCACTCATCCAAGTGGACCAAGTGACCATGAAGATGTGTGCTATGTGTATTTATTTGAGAAGCTGGAATAGTGTGGCTGTAAAAATCACAGCCTAGATTTCTGCATGTCATCTTTCTTGTCCAAGGTGGCAATCCCTCCACAACATAAATTACCAAGAGTTGGCCTCCCTCTGAGGGTGCTAATGGGGTGTAGGTGCAACTCTTTGAATAACAGCTCTAATGTAATGAAATAATGCAGGTGTTTGAATTGCTAAAGTACTCACAGAGGAGCTGCACTTGCCAAGAATAGGCAGAGGTACGTGAACACATAATTTGTGACTGCATGAACGACTACCTGGTAGAGACCCTTTTAATAATTTACCACTGCATCCATGCAACAAAGTGTCATACACTGGGAATAGCAACCAAGCATGAAAAGTCCGAAAGAAAGAACTGGCTGCTCAAGAAAGGCTAGTTGTCTAGGAGAGAAGCTTTACTTCTACCCATTTGTTTGCTGAGCACTCTTCACAGGCTGTAGGTAAGTGAGATTGTTAGGGACTTGTCCAGTTATAAAAAAATCCAGCTACTCTGTAGTTTCAAAAGTGCCAATGCTTCGTTCACCACGAAATTCAGGAAGAGGAACTCTGCTTGCCAGAGCTGTCTATCACTCCAGATTCTCACAGTGCTCACAAATATATTCCAGAGAATCATACTTTAGTCTTAATGAGAACAGGGAGGAGAGGCTGAATAATTTTGGACCCTGTAAGAAAACACACAGATTTTATCTTGTTCTTGTTCAGCCCAGGCTAACAGAGAAAGATGGCTGTTTCTGTTGAGTTATGGCCATTCAGCAGTTTATATGAAGTGAATTTGGTAGTCTCAGATGAATGTATGGAAATGGATGTTTCCCATAAAGTCCACAAATGTTGCTTCTGGGAAGCAGCTCCTGAAGGGACAAAGAACCTCTGCAAATATGTGCAGGGATGTCTGCAGGTCTGAGGTTCAGAGGGCAGCACAATCTGCCTTGTTGCCTGTATTTGCTTTATGCAGAAGCCGCTACTTAAATATTCAACCATTGGGTGT
Organism: Sialia sialis; assembly: GCA_009812075.1. NCBI lineage: Eukaryota > Metazoa > Chordata > Aves > Passeriformes > Turdidae > Sialia > Sialia sialis. The sequence goes on along the minus strand of VRYO01002772.1, from coordinate 63,748,829 downwards.
TATTTTGTCTTTTTGTTTTCATAAGTGTTAAGCATGTTTTTGCTCCTTCAGCCCCGTTTATTTCCCTGTTGTGAAACAGCAGCGCAGTAAGGTCAGGTACATTTTGGCAATCCCAGTAGAATCAGTGCCCTCATTCATAAACTGTGATTACTGTCCTGGGGAAATGAGACTGACTTGTATTTATGGACATAAAGGTCTGGTAACAGTGACTAAAGCGAGGTTTAAGAAATGCATAAAAAAAAAAAAAAAAAAAAAGCGATTGAGGGTTTTTATTTTGCTCTTGGCTTTGAAACTAGTTAGAATGAAATGGCTCAATTTAAAAACAAAAACTGCATAATGATATTTCTATCTCAAGATAAATCTTACACTAATAAGGACCACTGGTAGTGTAGTTAGAGAGGTCAAAACTTTCTAACCTCCATAGTCCAAAAAGAAAAAAATTAAAACAACAAGAGAAGTTAAAGTTCTTTTTGGAAATAAAAGAGAAGAAGGAGCAGGAGGAGGATGGGGAGAAACAAAAGAGAAATTCTGTCTTTCAGTTCCAATAGTTCTTGATGTTTAAAATCTCTGAAGTTTTCTTATGTGTTATGAAAAGCTACAAATTTATCTTTTGCCATTTTCCCAAGGGAAGCTGACCCAAATCCACCAGCAGCAGTTGAAAAGGTTTTTCCAAGCTTTATCAAATGGCCCCAACAGAGACCAGCTTAAAATTAAAAGCTTCCCCTACCAGAGGGAATATATGTGACTTTAATAACTGAAATGTGTTTTTACTTTCTATTACGGGGGTCAAAAGGTTTCTAAACAAACCAAATTTATCAATTATTTAGAGCTGATTTCTTCTGAAGTGGTATTTCTAAGATATTATTTGGTGGGTAAATTCAATGTTCTAAGGCCAGCAGCAGTATTTTATTCATAACAAATTTCTCCTAAACTGAATTTGCTGGGGCAACTTAATTTCCACTATCGTGTTTGCACTGTGGAAATATCAACTGAAGTGTTATAGGGCCTAACTAGTGGTCTTTTCAAAGAGAAATTCCATATAAGCATGCTTATTCAGCACCACCCTGCTTGCCATTTATTGCTTAAGAAATGAACTGGTACATTGTGTCTGCAGTAGAATTTCTTTAGCTGCTGAAATATCCTTAAAAACCACAAGGCACCTTTAAAGTCAGGAAACAATATCTTAAACTACATTCTCACCCTTGCAGCAAAAGAAAATAACTGTCAGAAGTTTTGTTAAAGACATTTTAAAATGAAAGAAAAGACCTATACACACACGAGAGTAAATGCACATTTTCTTAGCCTTCTCTGAGAAGCGAGCACTTCAGTTAGGTTGTTGCGGAAGGGAATTAACAGTAAATTTAGAAAGAGACCATTCTTAATACCTAATAGGGTCCACTGACTATGTAAATACTCTGTTTGTTATACATTAGCTAAACATACATTGGGTTTCTGCCCAAAGTCTGCCATTTGGTGCAGGGAGAAGATGTTATGGAACAGTTCATAAATTCATGTGGAGCCCTGTTAAATGAAACCAACCATCCAAGAGCTGACATTTTGCCATCTTTAAAATAGCTGCCTCTCTTGCAGTAAAACGTCAGGTTTATTTATGCAGGCAAATATGAAGTAGTAATGCAATCAAGGTGCTGTGGAGGATTTTGTGTTGTTTTTTTTTTAGAGAAAGAATCTAACTATTAATAAATAAAAATGTCTTGAATAGCTGCTCCTTACTTATACTTGAAAAAATTTTCTTCCTGAAAAAGTCACATTAAGGAGTAAAAACATCATTTTTGGACCACTGAAAATGGTCCCTTTTTCTTGGCAATACATGATTTCAGAAATATGAATTATTGCTACAAATAAAGAACAAACAGGTGAAAGTTCTTCCTCTCTCTTCTACCTCCCTTTGCCTTTGAGGCAAAGGAATTCTTCTCAAGCATAAGAGATTGTCAAAAAATGATCAAAGTGAGCCAAATTTGATCAGGTCCTGGCTAATAAGGTGTTGAGGAGCTTTTTACCTCCAGGGGACTGACTCTGCTTCTGTTTCATTTCTGGCTCAGATTATTACTCAAGTTTGGAGATGGCTTGAGGATGTTGTCAGACGAGGCTTGAGGTTTGGTCTGAGGACTCTGTGCACTGAAAAGGCCAGATTTTTGGATGGAACTTGAATGGAATGCCTCACTGAGATTGGACATGTTTCCGAGCACATGAAATGGGTAACATGACATTTGGGTCATGGTCAGCCAGGACTGGAAGGATATTGTTCTGCACCCAAAGTGCTTGTTTTTCTGTGTGGCCTTCCCCTGCCTGAGGTTTAGAAGGGTGTTGAATTCACAGTCCATTTTTGACAGCTGACAGTGATTGAAAGCTATACCATGGTGGTTATTTTGAAACTTGTATGAAATGAGGGGATGAGCACCAAAATCACCATGCTGCTGTCCTT
>VRYO01002772.1:63718886-63741386 GCA_009812075.1 Sialia sialis | reverse complement strand
ATTAGTTCTACTGAGAACTCCATATAACCAAAATTGCCAAGTATCCAAAAGCTCAGTGTGGAGAATGAGCTCAAAGAAAGCAACTCTCCACATGTGGCTTTGTGTGCAAAAAAAATTTCCATGGTGAGATGACTAATCCTTGAGTAATATGTCACAACTATAATTACTTTAATAATATTGTAATTAATTAGGAAATATTCTCCACCTTCTATCTTTTCATTCACCTTCCATTGCAGTGAGTCAAATAAACTACAGTTACAAAGTAATTTAATGCAAAATCCCCCTTTAAGGACAACAAGATGCAGCAGTATCAAAAAAAAAAGGAAAAAAAAAAGAAAATAAATAGCAGTTTTCTTCTTAAAACAGCAAATATAAAATTTTTACAAAAGAGGGCAGACAAAGCAGGTATTGTTGGACAATATCATCCATCTGAATGTGCATTTATTAACTTTACTATCTAAGTCTCGTATAGAATGTAGGAACCATCAGGACCTGTTAAGGCGTGCCTCCTGAGCTGTGCCTCACCCACCTCAGGAAGTACTTCTATTTTCACTCTTGGAGCAAAAAATATCTCAGGGAAAGTGAGATTTAGAAGATCAGAAGATGGAATCTTATCTGGACAGCTAAATACAGAACAAGTCTATGTCTTTTGGCTGGACTAATGGAAACCCTGAAGCCTTAGAAACAGATCTCAAGAGGTGAGTTGAAAGAACCCAAGTTTTCCCTAAAAGGAAAATTACTTAAAGCAAACTTTTGCCCTGTAAAATTGACAGTCACTTTTCTTTTCTGTAAATTAAAAAAAACAAAAATTAAAAAGAAGAAAAAATGGGAACACCTAGAAAAAGAATCCCTAGAAGCAGTACTGAAGCAGCAATTCATAATTAATTATTGTGTTCACCTAGATGCTGACAAGACACAAAACAAATGAAGCGGAAAAGCTGCTTCGCCCAGAACTAGGGTACAATATATCTTAATACTTAGGAACAAGAAATTGGAAAATGGGAGGACTGCAACAGAGTGAAGAGCTGACAAACACAGTCATGAATGAGAAAGGCTGCATTGGTTATAATGTAGGAAAATTGGCTGTGAGGTGAGGAACTAGGAGGCTTTCTGTAAGGTGAGATACTTGGTCAGGACTCTTGTGAGACCCTTGTCATTCAGATGATCATCTAGAGTAAACCTTCCCCATGTATTACATGCCCTTGCAGGTGTTGAAAGAAGAAATGACATCACAGACAAATTTTCAAATATGTAAATACAGGCAAATAAATAAAGGAAAAGCTGATTACAGAAAGACACCTGATAGCTTTTGTCTGAGATTCAAGTTAAAAGGTATAAATTATTCCCATAGCATGATTGCACAATAAAGTAAAAAAAACAACTCCTCAAGGAGAATGTTATATATTTCATTTATTATACATCACTCTTATGTTTACAACTGAAATACATCTTTCCTTGGGGACTGTACCATCATTTATTTTAAATCAATGTTTAAAATTAAATGGTAATCCTCAAGAGAGTGAAGACTCTTCAGTTACCAGCCCTTCCAATTCAAAATCTTTCTTTCATGTTTCTATTTAATACTCAATCCAGGGTTTGAAATTAATTAAAAGATATCCTTTCTCTAATCTTTTGATTATTAGCTTCAAAGTTGTTTTTTTTCTCTCTCTCTCTCTTTTTTTTTTTTTTTCCAAATAAAATTATAATAACTTCATCTTTTAGCAGTTGTACTGGGTTTGCATGGCCAGGTTTTGGTACTGGCAGGACTACAGGGGTAGCTACAGGGCTTCTGTGAGAAGCTGCCAGAAGGTTCCCCTGTATTTGATGGAGCTAATGCCAGCTGGCTCCAAGACCAACCTGCTGCTGGCCAAGGCCGAGCCCATCAGCAACGCTGGTAGTGCCTCTGGATTTAAGGGGAGGGGAAAGTCACTGTGCAGCAGCGTTCAGAGAAGAGGGGAGTGAGAACGCATGAGAACAACACACCAGGTTTAGTGGAGGAGGGGGACAAGGTGCTCCAGGTACCAGGGCAGAGCTTCCCCCGCAGCCTGTGAGGGAGACCACGGTGGGTCAGGCAGGCAGCCCCTGGAGGTCCATGGTGGAGCAGATCTCCCCACCTGCAGCCTGTGGAGGAGCCCAGATCCAGGCATGGGGATGCCTGAAGAAAGCTGTGAGCCCATGGGAAGCCAATGCTGGAGCAGGCTCCTGGTGGCACCTGTGGCCCCATGGAGAGAAGAGCCCACACTGCAGCAGGTTTGCTGGGAGGACCTTGTTCCCCATGGGGGACACACGCTGCAGCAATTTGTTCCCGAAGGACTGCACCCTGTGGAAAGAGATCCATGCTGGAGATGTTCATGATGAGCTGCAGCCCGTGGGAAAGACTCACTCTGTGGGAGGGACCCCACACTGGAGCAGGAGAAGAGCATGAAGAGTCATTCCTCCTCGGAAGAAGGAGCAGTGGAGACAATATGTGCTAAACTGACAGCAGCTCCCATTCTCTGTGCCCCCGTGCCACTGGGGGAAGAGAAAGAGAACATGGAGGGCAAAGGTGAGCCTGGGGAGAAGGGAGGGCTGAGGGGACGGTGCTTATAAAATTTCAGTTTATTTTTCATCATCGTTCTCTGATTTGCTAATTAATAAAATCAACTAATTCCCCCGAGTTGAGTTTATTATACCCTTGATGGTAACTGGTGAGGGATCTCTCCTTGTCCTTATCTTGACACATGAGCCTCTTGTAGTATTTCCTGTCTCCTGTCCTCTTCCCTGAAGAGGGGTGTGATAGAGCGGCTTCGGTGTGTACCTGCATCTGACCAGGGACAACCCACCAGAGCAGTATATTCAAATTGTTATTAAATGCACAAATTGCATTGTCATCTGAACAATAATTGAAGGAGAAGGATTTGGTGGGGGAAAATCAAGAACAGTTGCTAGTAACTAATCTATTTATGGTGTTAATTGTACTTTCCCTCTATCAAAATCAAATATAAGGAGAAACTGTTAAAAGGATGCCACGTTTAATGTCACTCAGTGACTTGTTTTGCTGCATCTTGGGACACAGATTTTTCCACATGGTATTCAACAGCCATTTCGTTTGTGGAAGGAACCTTTTTCTCAAGATTTGCATACAAACTGAGTACTGCACTGTGGGAGAATGCAGCCACCCCCTCACAGTTTGCAGAGGTCAGGTCTGGCCTACATATGGAGCCAGAAATCTGCACTACAAATGTTTGTCATCTATTCATGTTTTCATCTCCTATTAGCATCCTGACCCTCTCATGTGCTTGACCTGGTGTTTTGCTTGCATGAGTTACATGGGAGAAATACTGGACTTCAGCAGCTTCAACTAGCAATGCAATACATTTCATCACCTTCACAGAAGATTTTAAAAAGAAAAGAAATAAGATTCATGGCTGATGAAAATATATTCAAAATGAGTGGAACCATAAAACACAAAGTTTTTATTTAATCTGTGTTCTAGATCATTTCTGCTTTGGCACTTTCACAGGGCCAGGTCTGTAGAGAAACAGCCTTGAAGTACTAATAACCCCAAACTCGGCTTCATGCTGCCCCACTCTTACGCATTCATGAGGTCTCACTGTCATTCAAGGGGTCCACAAGGACACTCATCTTTGATTGCAGAAGTAGGGATTTACTGAATATTGTCTATACAGGATTAGTAAAAATGCACCCCCTCTACTCAAATATGGATTTAAACCCTGCACTAGAGCTCTCTACTGAAAAGAGAACTCAAACACGCATGGCATCTTGCTGTGGCTCAGCCTCTCATTTGGGTAGGGTTTCCTAAAAACTGTAGCTCTTCCTAGACTTTTTAAACAGCTCTACAACTAGCAGTGTGGACTGACAAGCACAGGTGTTGGAAATCTTCATTCCAAAAACCTGCTTTGAGCCTTCTCCTAAATTTTTGTGGGAGGCATAGTCAGTGTATACCTTTATAATGAAAAAGTGAGCAGAGGGTGTAGAGGAAAAAAGGGAGGAAAAAAGCCGTGCAACAATACAAGAGTGTGCTAATGAGGTCACACTTCACTCAGTGCAACGGGAAATACAATTTTCTGATACTTAAAGAAAATTGTTAATATAATAAGACTTTTATCAAAGATTAGTTTGAAATGGAAGTTGCTAATAAGAGGATAGAAAGTAACTAGAAAGGTAAGGGAAACATATCCTAACAGCAACTTTCACATAATTTGAAGACTTTTGTTCTTTCATGTCACATTAGTGACTTTCATATACCTTTTTGCAATTTTCATATGGTATTAGTGGCATTTGCGTCTTAGGAGGAACTTTTCATATATGCTCTCCGAGAGACTTTTGGCATGTGCTGGCAGCTTTCATATTTTATTTAGGATTTTAACTTACTGTCAAATGTTCCACTCCGCAAAGATGAAAAGGAAGTCATTGATGCTGCATTTCTTAAACTTCTTAATAATAGGGTAGATAACAATAGCTGCAGTTTGAGAAGAGAAAATCTCACACCTTTGTTGCATTTTGGGGAGCAGCCTGTGTGGTCCCTGAAAACTGCATCTATGCAAATGGAAAATTATATTTTATGGTTAATTAAAATTTCTCATAGCAAGGTGGCCCCTGAAGCTCCCCCAGAAAATAAATAGAAAAGGAATCAGAAAGTTGGTGGTTGTTTTCCTCCCTTGAGCAGACTATTCATCCCACTGTAAGACCGTGGAGAGAATGAATGATGGAATATTTGACTGATATAATTTATAGTGCTCCATATGACAGCCTATTTCAGAGTGCTTGAGGTTTTTACAGTCTCTGGTAGTAGTACCTGCTGCTGAAACAAGAGATTACTCTCCTTGGACAGACAGTAATTTAATAGTACAACTGTGTAGCTAGCCACCTCCTACTGTATTTCACCACCCACTCCAGTCAGCTTTTGATAGATAGACCTCAGCACCTGGAATATGAAGCACTATGTATCCTGCTCATGGTCTTAGGAGATACATCAAAGGTGAAAAACTGGAAAGAAAATAAATAAATAAAAGTATTAACAAAGTCAAGCAAGCACTGGTTCTCAGGTTGTTTTGTTGTTTTTTATTGGAACTGTATACTGAAAGGACGAAGTGTCCACTGTCTATTGGATGTTGCTAGCTTTTCAGGCATATGGTCAGTACAGGTAAGGTTTTTGGTCTTGGTTGTTTGTTTTCTTGTTTGTTTCTTTGTTTTGAATATTTGACCACTAAATTATCTCAGTTCTCAATAAAGTTAACTTTTAAGAATCAAACTAAAAATGCAATTGTGCCTTTTCACTAATATATAAAATGCTGCTTACGCTGTGTATAAAAACAAAGCAGATTAGAATCTGGCAGGATGAAAAAGGATTTTTTTTTCCTCCAAGAGTCACAGTTCCAAATTTCAACTCTCAGACTTCGATGCACTCACAAGCATCTAGTCTGTGTAGCAAGGGGGTCAGGGTCCTCAGAGGAGACTGCAGAAAGGTTTTACCACCAGGGCTGAAGGTATCAGCACAGTGGGGTTACCCTGCCTGTAGTTGGGGTGGCTGAATGGGTGTGAACCAGCAGTGGGCTGTATTTAAGGTGCTGGTCAGAGCCCAGACAGGCTTAGGGAGCAGCCGTGTGTCAAGGAGTGTCAGATAACCCGGAGGTGCCTCCAATGGCTGTTCATAACTAGTGTCTCCACTTCTCTTTTCCTTCTGTCCAGAGAAGCCCAGGGCTGAGCTCCTGCAAAGGGTGGCAGTGGGAGCAGGAGCAACTCGACTGGATCACTTGTCTCTTCTAATAAGAAGGTTTCAAAGCCTGTAGCTCCAAGTTACGAGTAAAATCATGGTGCTGTTGGAGACATGTCAATATACAAGTGAAAATCTTTGAATTAACCAGATAATGGAAAAACGGAGGAACCTCTGTAACTGCTGATGCAGCTATGACATGGCAAGAAAGATGTCTGTCCTGGTCAAGATGTCTTCTAATCCCTGTTGGAATAACCATCCCAAATGATTTTAAAAGCCTATGGAGGTTGCTCACCTATTGAGTCCAGCATCAGCTGAATGGTGACTCCCTAAATGTCCACCTCCCCCTTCCTGGACATAGAAAACTTTCCTTGGGACAGCTAATATATAAGCCCCCAGCTTTCAGTCTGTTTTATACCATGTAGGCTCGTAAAATCCTTTTACCCTACTTCCCAGGGCCATCAGTCTGAGCCTCATGACTGAAGGCAAATCAGTTGTAAGGTGGAATGGTCATCTGCCTGATGAAGAGCTTCACTGCTCCTGGCTGTGCTAATAGCAAATACACTTCTCCCTGACTACCACTTCATGTTCCTTTTTCACTCATTGAAACTACTTAATTCTAGCCTTTCCAGCCACACTAAAGGAGAAAAAAAAAAAGCTTTTAGAATAGCCAGGGGAGTTCTCCCTGTGCAAATAGTCCCATGAATATTTATTCATGGTAGGATTTGCTTTGCTTTTTGTGAGCATTTCTGTGAATAAATTCATACTCTAGATCTGACTAGATATTTGTGATTTAGCAAAAAGCCATGTAAATCAATGGATTTTATTTGCAAGAGTCTCTGTGAATCCTTCCTCTCCCTTCTCTTTCCTCTTCTTCCACCACTTTAATTTTGTCTCTTGGCCCCATATTCAAAAGGAAAGGAACAAATATGCTTTCTCACCTCTTGCACACACACATATCAGCAATTGATTAAGAATGGGACAGGTCAGAGTAAAAAAATCTTGGACAGCTGCCAGTATAATTTGCTACTAATAAGGAGGGGAAGGAACATCCAGCAACATTTATTCTCTGAGGATGCCATCCAGCATCTGCCAATCACTTCTGCAAGGATCTGAGTGCTCTGCGGCCCCACTGAACTCAGGTGGGCTGAAGGGCTCCCACGTGTGCCCAGCAGCTTGCAGAATCAATCCTTCGGTTCTCAGCCGCCGCCACAGGGGAGGCTGTGCTATCAAACAATCCTCACTGAATAAAATCTGGGTTAAGTCTTCAGCCTTCTGTGGTCAGAGTGCTGTGATGTCCTCACGCAGGGAACCGGCTTTAGGCTAAGAAGAGCACACCTGAGCACCTAATCTAGGCATAAGGCAAACCAGGAGCTTTTCTTCGCAGGCTCCCTCTCTGCTTATTAGAAGTGTGCTCATCCTCAGTGCTGCAGCCAGGTCTCCAGGAGCTGGAAATATGCTGCAAGCTTTCTGCTAATAAAGCCCCTGCTGCAACTCTGAGCCTGATCCTGTTTACAATCTCCCAAAAGGTTTTTTTTCCACTTTTCCTTGGTCCAACCAACCCATATTGTCTGGTAGTGTATGTCCCAGTGCTTCTTTCTAGAAGCCTAGATTTTCCATGCTCTCTTTTTGCCCTTTCCAGCCTGTATCATGCTGTTCATTACTGCTTTCCTCTCAGATGCCCTTGAACCCTCAGAAGATTTTTAATTCATTTTTGCCTCCCGAATCTACCCCTCTTTTCACCACCATGTAAACATGGTCTTAAATACCTTGCCCTGTGCCCATGACCCTGATTTCTAGGTTTCTAATCACTGTATTTTCTTTGTTACTTTTGCAACTCTTAAACAAAATCCAGGCCCAAATGATTTCTCCTGCCTTCAACTCTTCTTCTTCTGCTTTCTGCCTGCAGGGAAGAACCCCAGAACTGTGTTGATGCTATATTTTCAATATATTCACTGCTACTTCAGGAGAGAACTAATAAAAGTGCAGATCTGAAACAATTTAAATTTGATCACTTTTACTGAATTCTAACAGAGCCCTTTGGATTTGGACTATCTCGTTCAAAGACGGTTCTCTGGAATACTCTCCAGCAATTTTAAGAGAGATCAAATGCCATTTTCTGAGAGAGAATCCTCTGTCCTTGCTATAGATTTTCACTTTATATTTTAGATCAACTTTCTCCTCAAAAAAACCTCTGCTTATTCACACAATTAATGGTTTTGAAAACTGAACCCTGTTTGTTAGCCACAGGGCAGGCTTGCTGCAGGCACCAGCAAAACAATAAATACCTTATATTTCCTGAGCAGCGGCTCTTGAGTCTGACTTGACATGATAAACAGCAGGGTCTAGATGGCAAGTCATATCTCCTAAATTTGCCCTGCCTAGGAAAACAGATAACATTTGTGCTAGCTTTAGGTGTTTCAGATTCTGTGTTCACTGTGCTAACTTTGTTCTTCCATAGGATCCTTAGAGAGCAGGAACAGTTTTCATCTCACCTGGATGTCCTTGAGAGAGGATGCAAATTAGACTGGGCCAAATTCAGCATGGTAGTCCAACAAAATTAAAAAAAAAATTTGTTTATGGCATCAAGATAGCAAGTGTTTCTCAACACTAGGCCCTCTATTTTCATATTCTTAAATGGGATTTCAAGGTGAAATGCCACCCTCTACTCATGTCAGCACTTCTATTCAGCATCCAAGCCCCACAAGCTGGGTCTTAACTATGATTATAGGCAAGGATTGAGGCTGGTATTAACTATCTGAAGTGACACCCAAGCGGCACTGAGAAAAATGTTCACGTGAATTGTATGAATATTTGTGGAATGTCATATTCCATGATGGCCATTTGAGCTCGGGAGTGCTGTAAGGGTCTGCGACAGGATGTCACTGACATTGCATTGGTTGTACCAGGGAAATACTACTCTGTTGGCCAGAGACAGAAATGTAATCTTAAGAAATGCTTTTTGATCCTACTCACCTCCATTTTAGGGTGCTAGCGGTTTTCTCAAAGTTTTCTATTCTGAAATTAGCTTGAAATTCATTCTGTAATAGACTGTTCAGTGATAATTCCTAATGTTCTGAATAATATTTATTGACATATTGATCAGATGTTGCTGTTTATTATTTCAATTATTATGAGAAAAATGCATATTAAAAATTTGATCTCTTCTTTCTTGTTTATTCAAATACAAGGATATAAAATTTAGAAAATATCCGTAAATTTTAGAAACCAAACAGTTATTCTACAAAAAATTGAGCCTCTCAGATTATCTGCCAATTATCCTTCCTTCTTTCCATCTCCTGAAATCCCTTCAGTGCCTGCTTTCTGCTACCAGTTCAGGCAAGACAGGATTGCCCAATAAAACACTTTTATGGTGTTTGAAGCAATATGCCTTTAGAAGGTTCAGAGTATCTGCACATCTTCAGCTTCTGAGATTTTCTAAATCCTGCTAGTAAGTCTTCGTTCTCATTCCTGTGCATGTTTTTTAACTCCCCAAATTTAAAGAGCAAAATATTTTTTTCTTTGTTATTACAAGGACAAAGAAAACTGTACAAAATACTCAAGGAGCAGCTGCCCTGCAAGAATATTTTGAGTGTCCGTGGTACTACTGCAGCATGAGCATCTGTCACTCAAGGAAATGTCATCTTGCCCAACCAAATCCCTTGTGCAATCAGAGTGGAGAAAGCACTTGTTTAGAAAGGTTTATGGGCTGACGTCTGTTTGAATGAGCAACATCTGGGCTAGGATGGGCAGGATGCACATTCCTGTTTGACCAAGCATCTTAACAGCAAAAGGTGTTCTTTTACTGAGAGGAATACCCAAAACAAAGTCTTGAAACAAATGTCACCACGTCCACATTTTGAAATCGCATTATTTTCTAAGTAGCAGTTGGAAATAAATCCAAATTTCACAAAACAGTATAGATAATCTTTAAGCATTGTGGTTTATCATTTGCAATGAAACTACAGCAGATATTTCAGACAAATATAACGTTATTTTTCTTGGACATGTTAATCAGCTCTTCAGGAAAAAAAGCCCTGCCTATTTAAAACAATAGCTTGCACAGAAATGGGAGCTGAACACAGCTTTCATTTGTGTGGAAACAAAACCACTGAATTCAGAAATTACTTATGATATCAAGTCATAGTATGTACCTAACTGTCAGACTATAAAGCACAAATATTATTAGATCATATGAAAATTATGGGTGTTTCAGAATGAAGATTTTTAAATTTTAAATGGCTTGAGAAAATCTCACCAGTGCAAGTCTAATACTCATACAAATCTACTGATTTTACCATTGTAAATCAAATTCTGCCTCCTTAAGTAGGACTAATCAGCACTAATTAAGGAAGTTTACTTATTTTGCTTTCACGTTTAAAGATTACCTTTTCAATCCTTATTATATATACAGCAGCTGCTTTGCTAGCATGTGCCACTGTAGGTTAAAAAGTACTCAGCAGAGTGATTTGTCTGTTTCATATTTTGGCTTTGTTGTTGAAAATTTTTCATTTGCTTTTGCTTTGAAGTGCAGAGCAGCACCCTTTCACTCACCCACCTTTTTTTGAAGGCAAAATGTAAATCACAAGAATTTATTTTCCTTGCTAACAAACATTACTTTGTGAGGTTTTTATCACCTTTAGATATAACTTTTTAAAAGATACAAATTAAATCAGGCTTTTATCAGTTTTCCCAGAGGAATTTCACCTTCATTTACTGAGACAATGTTATGCTTTTCTCCATTCTTTCAAAGAATTAACAGTAAGATGGAAAATGGGGACAAGACTGATTCCTAGATCACTAGTAGGTGATCTTATAGATCTGTTGATGCTTCTAGAGTTGAAGATGTGTCAAGGTGGCATATATGTGTGGCATATATGTGGATATATGTGTGACACTCTTCATATACCACATCTTCAGATATAGAACATTTCTGCCCCAAGAAATCTTTCACTTTAAAATAAACCCCATACTTTTCACCAAAAGTTTTTGCAATTCCATGCTAAAGATTATGAGGTGCTTTTTCTCCAGAGCTCTGATCAGCAGATTTGATATATGGGTATAGATCAATTTTTTCTTATGGCAAATCTATATGTTATTCTACTTCTTCATTTGGTACTATTTGCTGAGTGGCTGTTACTTGGGAGCAAAGGTCAGTATCTTGCTGTTGGAGCAGCCGAGTAATCTTTTACTCCTCATAAGGGTAGTCAGAGATATTAAATCACAGTTGACGTACCTGAAGCACAGCAACTTCATCCATATTTTATCTGCTGTAAATTTAATACCACAGCACTTTTTAGGGTGATGTATTTATTAACTGGCTGTGGATGAGCAGTACAGAAATTCAGTTTGTTCAGGAAAATAAAATGAAGACACTCTGACAAGTTTATGAAGTAAGCACAATAGCTATTTATTACTTTTTAAACATGCAGTGCACCTAAATGTTTTTAGCAGTGTTTGCCCAAATAAATGAATAAAGCTTCCCAAATCATTTCTGTTTACTTTTCTTTTGAATTTTAATAAAGTTTTTTGCCTTATTTAAAAAGCACATGCTAGCTTCCTTCATAATAAAATGCATTCTTTATGGAAATAAACATAGCTAACTGTTCAGATAAGCTGGAGAGGGGCATTGTGGGAAGAGAAACAAATCATTCACAGCATACTGTATATTAATCCCATCTTTTCCATTTTTGGTTCTAATTTATTTTGTTCTTTACATTCTACTACCACCCAAATAAATGAAGCCATGAATACAATAAGTTTTTAAATGCAAGTACCCGCCTTCTACTGGCTTCTATTGCATTTGAATAGCACTTATTATTTTTATTCAGTGTTACTCTTTGTATTTCTCATGGTAAATAATTCACATGACTCTTTCTTTTCTTGTAACCAAGATATCCTTATGTTTTCATGCAACTGGAAAAAAAATAATTCCAGTTATTTCCATCCTTCATTAGCCATGACTTCTATCTTTTTATAACATGGCAAAGAAAGATATTTAGATGTCAAGAAGGCATGCTATACTGCTAAAAAAAAAAAAGGAAACTGCGACCTCAATGCTTCCATGTGTAGAAGTGCTCATGATTTAATTTGTGATCATTGAAGCCTGGTGACCAACTCAGTCTGGAAATACTCAGATTCTGCTTACAGCCACCCCAGAAGCATGCCACATGTGGTGTGGTGGATTTGCAGACCACAGTTACATCACAGGAGTGGCACTGGCAGAACTCGAGGAGCTGCCTGCATTCTCCAAGCGACAGAGGTCTGTGTGTGTTTGCTTCTTAAACTCTGAAGGGACAGCCTCTGCAAATCAAATGTCTGGGGCTCAATATGCGCTTTAGATGTCACTTCTGAAGAGGGATATTCTGTTTTTCTAGGGTTGTTTATAAAAAGGATGAGTCAAATAACTAAATGACTACAGCAGCTCTTTACCACTCTTTGGCAGTGGTATTTGTTTTCTTGGGACGGTTCATGAAAAAATAGTTACACAGCACTTTAGCTTCTTTTTCTTTGCCTGCTGCATCATCAAAAATTTGATTATTTGGGTTCTTGGAGATAAGAGACTGAACAACAAGACCTCTCTCCAGAACTCTACCCATGCTGAGGTAGGTAATTAGGCAAGTTCTTATTTGTGCCATAAAGACAAGAACAGAAAGAGAAATCCACGGGAAGGGATGTCTCAAACTGAATCTCCAATTTACCTCAGGAAGTCTGGAATACTTTTCATTTTTCTGCCTCCAGGTTTATGCAGAAAAGGTCTCATCTGCATTCCTTTATGGAGATGATATTGTGTTGGTCTCCATCCCTTTCACAGATCCTCGCTGTAGGATCACCTCCTCTCTCTTGCTGTTCAGTGCTTATTGCAGTTTATTCTCCAAGGACCCTTATTATTAAATATAATCTCTCATTCCCACTTCTTCTTTTCCTTTTATTTCAGGTTCTCTGACCCATTTACTCCCTTCTTGCATCCTCCTTAAATTTCTCACAGAGTTTTTTTTCCTCTGGTCTATTCTACTTTCCCAGAGCAGAATTTAGCAGCCCATTGGCAGCAAACTGAGGCCAAAGGGAGAATGCCCTTTGGTTTCAAGGGGCTTTGGATTACCAGCTAAGCTTCCATGACCACTTGTCTTCTCTGTTGTAAAGCTCCACATGAGTATTATGCTACAGAAAGCATCACAGCTGAGAAGCTGGGTGGCTCCACAGGCTCAGAGTGGAAGGCTATAACCATACATTCATCTGCCAGTCAGAGAAGGGAAACCCTGGGGCAAAACTTGCGCAAAACAAGCCCCATTATTCAGACTGCAAAGGGGAGGAAAACCAGAAGAATTTTGCATTCAGAACTGATATACCAGCAAAGAGTGCTGGCACAGAATAATACTACTATATAATAATAGCAATAATATTTGTACATAATTTATCATTATACACTACAAGCCCAGCTCAAATCCCAGTACCATGCTATTCTCTTCCAGCTCCATATCCTCCTCCTGCTATACTCTTTTTATTGGCTTACATGTGCTGTGGAAATTAGTTTTATTCTAATTTGGAGCCTTTGAGGAAAGGCTGAAAAAGCATGTACAAGTCCATAGTCATTAAAAAACTCAAATGACAGTATTTCATCCTGCTTTTGAGGCTAAAATATTAGGCTTTGAAACATGAATCATATGGCTTAGTTGAGGCTGTGAAGAAGCTTAGGATCAGAGCGCTAGTTAAAAATAAGCTTTAATACATAAAGCTGAGGAAGAGGAAACACAGTGAATACCTCAGAAGTCAAAGCACAGCTATGGAGCAGCTCTGAGTTTGTGTATACTCTACTGCTCTGTTTTTAACCCAGATCCTGTTGGGAACCACCAAAGGGGAAGGTGGGGAATCTGGCATATTTTAGAGGGAGGTGATGGGCAGCGTGCAGGGGAAACAGTGTGTAATAGGTCATAAAGAGTTAACTGTTTGCAATGTCTTTCAGTTTGCACAAGAACAAAAGATATATTGCTTCATAGTCTCTCATAATTCCTTTTAAATAATGTATTTTTTTCTTTTCCGTTCCTTGTAAATCCCACATTGGTAAACAAAAAAGAATGTTATAAAACATCCAAGATGTCCATACTGAAATGTCCCTTGCAGTGTCCTAAGCCGCCAGTTGCTCTGAATCTTCTATGGTTTAGAAACAATCCAAAACTAATTCCCATAGTGGCACACATCAGCTTATATATAGTGAAGGGAAAAAGAGGATGAAAAACTAACCTTCCATCTTAGCTTTGACACCTTAGAAAAGGTGCTATCAATGCTTCTTCTCACAGGACCAAGTCTCTTCTCTGCTCCAGACTGATCCTGGGCTACCCATGGCTTGCAGAGCAGTGAGTTCTGTTAGGGTCATCCTGTCTCCTTTCCCTCTGAGCAGCTCTGTCCCTCTTTCCTGCTATTGGCCATTGCAGGAGCCAAGTCAAAAGGCTGTTATGAGTCTGCACAAGGGAAGGCTGTGAAAACTACACTCTGGAGAACTGAATTTCAAAAGCTCAGTTAACTCCCCAGAGGAAGCCTAAGGTAAAACAATAATCATCACCTTGCTCCCCTCCCACCCGTCGGAGCACAAGTTCCTGATTATCTGGCTGGCTGCAGCGAGCGGAGGTTATGCTGCTGCTGCTTCGACCTCCTTCTCAGCCAGTGCCACTCAGCTCCTTATCAAAACAGCATGAAGCCACCTGATTGTGGGGCTGCATTTAAAAATAGTATCCATTTATCTTTTTCTTTCTTTTTAAAGCAAGCTTCTGCAATATACATTGATATTTATAGCTTAGATCCAGGCAGCACAGTTGTAATTTAGGGAGAATACCTGAGGTGCAATACTGATCATTTCTGCAATAGGCATTGTTCGCAAAATTAAGGCACCAGAAAAATGGTAGCAAAAAAAGTATATAAGTATCCAGCTTGCTGATCTCAACTCCATTTGCACTCCTCTGCTCTGAGTGAGTTCCTACAGGGAGGAGAAGGGGCTTAAAGGCATAGTCCTCAGACAATAGCACTCTCAGAATGGTTAATTATAGTACAAAGCCCTAAGAAACTTAAGTGGATTTTGCATGGCTTTATGGAAAGTGGAAACTATTCTCTTAACCATTTGCCAAACCACACACATATTACAGCATAAAAGAGTTGCAGGGCTTTCACAAAACCAGGTTACACATCAATTTAATTTATTTCACTTGGTGCATGACAGTGTGTCACAAAAAAGCTCTTGACCACATCCAACACACCCTACATAGCACACACCTGGTATGCTCCCTGTAAATTTCCAACAGCAGTCCTCAAGGGAAAACCTTCCCCAGCCATGTGTCCAAACACCCTGCCACAGGGAACAAGAGAGAAAATTACAGTTTTGACCCACCAGCTCATATTTGTGTTTTTCCCAACCACTAAGGTTATGCCTGTGGTCTCTCATCCAAATGGACAGCCACAGAGGAGACTATAATCTGGAGTGTCATTTGCATCTCATTCTTTCTTTTTAGAGTTAAGTTGGAGACGCGGTGAAAATTAGGGTACTGAGCATTATGGTTTCAAGGTTTACAGTGGAATGGAAGAGAGGGAAAAGAAGGTGGAAAAGCTAATATATAGCGACATAGTTTATGGACAAGCACAGTATTTTAGGAAGGTCAGAGCTGCTGAGTAGACAATGCAACCTTCATTAATGAACTGCTAAAACTATTAAAGACTCCCCTGTTGTCATCCAAGACAAGCTACTTGAGACCTTATTTCAGCTTAGGTATTTGTCCAGCATATGTATGGATGGATGAGGAAAATGTGGTGAAGAGACTAAAATCACTATCCTGAAAAGACTTGAACATGTGCTTGGTTTCATAAAACTCCTCCTTATTTAGCCGGTAAGAGGGAGGCTCAAGGGGAGACTTGTAGCTCTCGACAGCCTCCTGAAAGGAGGGTGTAGCCAGCTGGGGGTCAGACTCTTCTGTCAAGTGACAAGTGCTAGCATGAGAATAAATGACTGAAGGTTTCATGGGAAGGTTTAGCTTGGGTATTAGGAAATATTTCTTCCCTGAAAGGGTTGTCAGGCATTGGAATGGGTCACCTGGAGAAGTAGCTAGGTCACCATCTCTGGGGGTATACAGAAGATGTGCAGATGTGGAACTTGGGAACATGGTTCGGTGGTGGACTTGGCAGTTCCAGGTTAGTGGTTGGACTTGTTGATCTCAAAGATTTTTTCCAATCTAAATGATTCTATGATTCTGTAAGTAATCCTACAGAAATAGTTTAGTCAAAAGGGCTGGTTAGTGAATAAAGGCAAACTGCATATGAATTCTTTCAAGGCCATTGCTTAGTTGTGACGGGCAGGAGGTATCTGATGGGACACAACCCACAGGGAGTGCAGAAGCTAAACCACAAAATCTATCCTTCAGGATATGTGAGGTTGACTGAAAGTCTGGGACCAATACTTAGCAATCTGTGGCAGACTGTGAGTACCCAAGGATTTGCTAACTAGATAGGCTTCTTATAGCTCCCAAAATAGACACAGGTTGCTGTACATGTAAATAGAACAGTTATTTTGGTTAAATAGAGCTTAACTGTTTCTGATACAGTCATTTATTTGTCAAGTCTGTTTTATGTTAATTTAATTATAAGAAAATTGAAAAGTGTGATACATAGCTAAGCCCTTAAGGCTGGTTAATCTATTTGGATTGTAACAAATATAATTTTTATTAGCTCAGCCTATTTGGATGGTAACGAGCCTAACCTTTCAGTAGACATTACAGACTCTGAATTATAGTCTATTTTATGTAAAAGCAGCATTTAGTTCAACAAAAGAAAAGCTCTTTTTTCTGTCATTGTGTTAATTAACAGGGATGTAGTAGGAACCCAGAAGTAAGGGTTCCCTCCTTTCTGAATGTGCATGAAAAAGTGCCCAGGTAAGTTTTAGGGGGCAATAGTATACCAGAATCTGAAGATATATATTTTTTTTTTTTCTGAAACTGACCATAAAGAAAAATATTGTTATGGGCATGAAGAAACAAAGCAACCAACCACTGTCCAAGTAAAATCTTTCCCCATACAACTGTGAGAAAAGCAAAATAAATAAAATCAAAACCCCTAGTCAAATGAAATCCATCTGAAATAAACAAACTAAACTGGTAAACAAATAATGCAAACAGACATTGCCTTAATTTCTAGGAAAAAAATCCATGTTTGAAACTCATTAATCATTTCAGATCGCTTCAAGCAAAATGTCCTTATTCTTACTCAGGGTTTTCACATTCTAAATAAAATGAGAAAGGCCCTGGAAAAGTTGAGGTTCTTCTCACCCCACTACTGTGTAACTTCTGACTCCCTTCTAGAAGTGGAAGTAGGGCTTTCTTTATGTTTCAGCACACTTCTTGAAATTCAGATTCCTTAAAAAAATTCCAAATCATTATAAAACCCTCTCTGAATTTTATCCAATGGGGAAAAAACTCAACCCAACTGGTGAAACATTGGAAGTGCATTTTTTCACTAGAAGTTCTTAGTGAGATTTGGTTGGTGTATTATTCTGAGCTGAACTGTTGTAGCCTGAACTGCTGTTCTCATGAACCTGGTGTTGCCATGCTGATGTGGAGAGAGGGAATGTGCAAGAGGGACATACGCTTTTAATTTTACCATATTTCAAGCATCTCTTTGAAGATGTTGTATTGTGAAAAGAAAATATTTTTTCACACTTTTAAGTATTCTTTGCATTTCTCATGACAAAGATAATGATGGACTATATGAGTGTTGATCAACCATTTCTGACTGGAACCAGAAAACTGTCCTAGCAATCCTGATGGAAAAATGTTAGGCCCATTATTACTGAGGACAAAACTTTCCAACTATGTTATTTATTTTTCAGAGAAATAAAGAAAAAATAGCCAAAAACCAAATGAAAAATAGATGGTCTACCAGGGCAGTGTTTTGGTAAGAGGGAGAGGAACTAATGTTTTTTATCAGGAGTTCTGACTTTTCCTGCAATGTACACAGTGATAGGTGTAAGAAATGTGTACACAACTTTAAAAAAGAATAATTGATACCTGAAGTGATTTTTAAAACTTTCTTAAATATTAAAAAATTTCAGGGGAACTTAAGCCTCATTGAGATAGCAGGTAGCTTTCTAAATACACTTATAGTTTGAGTTTTCAAAAACTCTTGAAAGGGAATGTTCATTTAACTGAATTTTAAGGATAACAAAAATGCAAGAGTTAATTGAGAGTGAAACAGTAAATATTAGTGGACAGAAATGCTGTTATGTTTGAGCAGTTCTGATAACTGTATTTTTCATGAGAATCATTATGTTTAAATTGGATGACCAAGAAGATGCAGATTTTAAAATGACAGCCCTGATGTGAAAATGGTTTCTGCTGGGTTCCTCCTCAGGCTGTGGAAAGGATTCAGAAAGAGAAAGTGAAAATGATATTGAGATAGTGAAGAAAAGTGCTGGAAAGGGTGTTTGAGGTCAGATGTCACTGGCAGTGGAGAAGGAAAACCTTAAACCACAGTCACAATATATTTCTGTCATTTATTTTTTTCTCAACAGGAGATTGGAAGAAATGCAGCCCCATTTCCAAACATGGCTTTAGTGATACTCCACATAATCAATGCCCTCTCACCCTCTGGGTTCCAAGGGAAACAAAAAGCAGAAGAAACTACTGAAGCCTCTCTCCGCATGTCATGAAGGCAACTTTGCAAAGCACTAAGTTTCTCTACCTGTTTTATTTTAAAACAAACTGCAGGTTCTGCTCAGGATACCACTCTGTGAAAAACTTGTACTGTTCCACCAAGGACTATAAAACAGTAGCACAAATTTTCAATCTATAAATGGACTGTACTTATTTCTCTAATCCTGTTCAGTACTTTTAGGTCAGATTTGGGCATTTTATTTTGGTAACATGATCTCTTTATGATAAACTGCAGAGCTATGTAGGAAATTTGGAGGCTTCCCTGCTTCTTCTTTTCTCTTTTTATTACATTACTTGTAGTCTGAAACAGAGTTTTATTTATCATTCTATCAAAGTCATAAACAGTGAGCTAAGTATGAAAACTTTTAGTACAATAGATGTCTCCAATCAATGGGATGCTACTAAAAATGTCTTACTCTGCCCTCCATAAAGCCTAAAGAGAAATTTCCATGGAAAATAATGGTTCAGTAAACTCATATCCTATCTTAATATGAACAAATGTCTTACTTAAAGCAGTACTTACACATTTCTTTCTTTCCCAAAGCATCTATACAGTAACTGCAATGTATTCAGTACAGCTACACTGTAATCCTATACACAAGCAATTATTTTCCCAGTATTTTCACAAGACAATATTTAGCTATTCAGATTTTTACAGGGTTTTATCTCCTTGGTATCAACCCACTCAACACAGAAGTGCCTCACCTCAGGAAGATTTTATCAGTGTTTTTAATAACTAAGAAGTCACTTAGCAAAGCAATTGTGCAGGAGCAGATAATTTATGTGTGCCAAATTTTATCTATTATTACCTTGAGTTAAAGAAAGGTAATACACTGTTGTACGTTCTGTGGCAAGCTGCCTCTCTGCCTCTAGGAAGGTAGAGGAGGAATTAGCTCTCTGCTTACATTTTGGTGTATTTATATGTGCTATGGCCAAATAATAAGTTCTTCGCAATGTTATGAAACAAACTACTACTGATAATCCAGGAAACTATAAAATCCAATATCTGAGACCACTGTTTGTCACTGAATGCCAGTGTGGTGCTTAAGCTCTCTATGTAGGCAGTATTTGTAGTTTTATATTATGGCTCTGAGCCTCCAAATCTACCTGGTCTCTCTTCTCAGTGTGATTTCTGATGAATAAGCCATGCTGTTTGAGTGCTTGCTGTGGGGATGGTGTGGATGAGCAGTTCTGTTTGCTGCTCATCTCACAAACTCTGATGGAACAGGCTTTCTAATTAACATGTTCGCAAAAGCTGGCTGCAGACATGTTGTCTAAGAATTATGGGTGGCTGACATACATTCATGAGAGAGAAAGCAGCTATTAAAAAGAATATTGACAAATATTCATGTGTGTTTTACTGTAGGCAAGTGGGTTTCTTAACTAATAAATCTTGCTTATGCTTTATTATTTCATTATGACCTTAAAAAAGTCATAATGAAAAAATTTGCTATCAAACCACTACCTGAAACTTTTCCTTGGATTTGGTTTTCTTTGTGTCTTGTTCCCTCAGGCCACACTTATCATTCTCTCTGTCATGACTTCCCTTTATTTCTCATATATCTAAGTAAAATAATTACCTGGCTTTACTTTTGAGTCAGCAAAAACTTTGCACTTTCCCAGTTGGATCAACACCTGCTAGCAGGGTGAGGAATCTCAGGCAAACACTGCTATAGGTAAAAAGAAACACAGTTGTGGTGGTGATGTTTGAAAAAAATCATGTACTGTGATTCACTGGCAGTCTTCCCACACAGAAAACTCCTCCTTTAGGTTCTTTGTCTTTTGGGAAAAACTTTTTCTTTTAGGAAAACTTCCTCTTTGGGGAAGCCGTTGTAATACTTGGATGCTCAGATAAGAGGCACTAAAAATTATAATAAATTATATAAATACTATTGTTATTATTTTGTAACTTATTATGACATTTGTATTTCTGAAGGAGAAATAGCACGTTTTTACTTCCAGTGCCATTTGTGCTCATTAAATAGATTCCTCAGACCCTTTCGGTATAAAACCCTGAATAATGAATGAAGGAAGACAGACTAAGGAATGAAAATTTGTGACATAAAAAAATTATTCTGGCATGTAAAGAAAACACTTGTTTATTTCATAGTCATGATGTTGACAAACATGATATATGTACATGTATCAAATGTCTAAAGAAGAGAACATGATGGTCCATATGATCAGTAAAACTCTTGAGTGTCTAAGCATGGTCTTTGAGGTACTGTTAAAGCAGGTGCCTGGAGATTATACCTGCAATGATTGCTGCATTTATCTGTGTATTGCTCACTTGGAGGTCATGCTGTAAGATAGACTAGGTGGAGAATCAAGAAAAGCTGTTTTATTGGATGACCCGACAGAGGCCATAATTTTTGAAGACAAACCATAGTTGATACTGGTCCTAAAACAGAGGTGCTTAGGTTGGCCAATGATCTGCATGGGTCAAAAGAGTGGCTGGTGAAGAGATGATTCTGATTCAGCTTTCACTGGGGTCTTACACCTGAGGTCAGAGTCTGCAGCATCATAAAAAATCTCTCCACACAAACATGGCATCATCTTGGTGATTCCTACTTTTGGCGCAAAGCCAAACAAATCACGCACAAAGGAGCACGATGATTTCTGTTTGTATCTTGATAAAAGGAACTGGTCACTTTCCAGAGATTGAAGGAAAAGTTGTTGTAGATATTGCAGTTTTTACAGGGTTGCCTTGGCAGTATGTGCTGTGCACTCCTCGTAGAGTAAAATATTTCATCCCTTCATATGAAGACTTTCAGACCATCACTGGTATCTTGTGGAATTACAGCAAGGAAAACCTTCTTTGCTGGGGTGATGTAGACATTGTGGCAAAACCTGTCAAAAGATGGCATGTAATGATATATGGGACCTTGGAAACCAGCACATTGAGTTAAAGCTTTATGATTGCCACTTTAGTAACAAAAATCTTGTGTCTAAATCTGCCAAAGAGGGCTAGATGACAAGAGGAAATCTCCCAGCTGTCACAAGACTGAGAGATGGTGTGATAGCCTGGTGTACATTAGACATAGAGATACTGAGAGCCTCTCTCAAGGAGTATTTGGAGGCATTCAGTAGAAAACAAATCAAGACCAAACCTCTAATTGCTAGGGTAAGTAGCTATCTGAGTTCAAGAATTCCTGGTTCTAGTTTTTTAGGCAATTTCTGAGCAGATAGGGTAATAAACTGATCTGAAGAGGCAGCTGTGAAACACTGGAGCTTACTTGGCAATAGGGCTGATGCTAAGCAGGTATTTGATGAACACAGCAGAGATTTATTAGTTTCAAAGTCAAACAAAACAATTTCAGATGGGTATTTTGAAGCAAAATGCACTCAGGGATGATGGCAGTGTCCTACAGCTGGGGCAAGGTTCCCCAGTCACCGTGATCTAAGGCTTAGTGGAGGTGACTGTATTGACTATTATTCCTTCTAGCCCCAGAACTTTATACATGTCAGACACAGATCTCTTCTTCATATTGGCTAGAACTTTTAAAGTTACCACAGTCAGAAGAATGATATGTTTTTTAGCAGTGCTAGTGGCGAGACTCCAGCCCTCATCAGGGGTGGGAAGCTATTCTGCTCCTATAAGGTGGCTCTTAGAAATGGAAAAAATAAAGCCTTCCCAAAAATGAGCATGGCACCCAAAGTGATTTGCATCTGTCCTGGTTTGGAAGACAGGTGTCTGCTAAAAAAGCAGGAGCCTCTTTTTGAAATGGAGAATGTAAACCCCCTCCCTCCAAATTATTATAATTTTGAAATTAAGGGACTCTCAGGCAAAGATATGGGAATTAGGAATAACAGTTCTTTACTAGGAAAATTAAAATAAAAATACAGTACTATAAAAAACAAACCCTAAACACTGCCAGAGTCAGAATACAGCCTGACACCCCATCAGGTAGCAATCTCATTAAATGGTGGCTACTGTCTTCTTGCAGTGACAGATGTGGTTCAGTTGAAGCAGTGGTCTTGTAGAAATGTGCAGTTTCCCTCCGGATGTCCAGGGCTGATGTGGAGAAGTCCAGTTTTTCTTTGGAAGTCCAGTGGAGAAAGGGCTACCTTAGTGTCCCAAAATCTCTGTTTTTATCT
>VRYO01002772.1:63680021-63717886 GCA_009812075.1 Sialia sialis | reverse complement strand
CCCCATCCTCAGATAGAATAGATACCTTTTATCACATCCTATATTGTAACCCAAGCATCAAAGTTATAAAATCTATGTGAAGCACTTGCAGGAAGGATCAGAAAAAATCACCAAGACTTTATTAAGATCTGGGGTAGGATATGGGAGGGGGAAATCTTACATGATCTATGATCATATAAATAAAGTTTATAAAGTTTGCCTGACCTTGTCCTTAAGAAAAATTGTGACATTTCTTCTGAGAAAAAATCTAGGTGAAACAGATACACTTCAGCGAGATGGTTATAAGGAAAAGTATATCTGTGGAGAGGGGTTGAGGGCTTGTGTCAGTCATTTGAAGAAGAGTTAAAACATCCAGTGACAAAGCACTGGAAACAGTAATTTAAAGAGAGATCAGAATATAATATTGGAATAGATGAGTGAACTAGAAAAGAAGGGGTGAGGTATAATTGTATGAATTGCCAAGTCATGTACTTGAGGACTAATAACAAGAATCTCTGTTATAGGCTGACAATTCATCACTTTGAAATGACAGGAGATGGAAATACATAGGATATATCAGTGGATCACAGAAAACCTGTGAACTTCAGATTGACTTGGCTGTGAAAAGTACAAATAAAATCTCCAAATATATCATATGGGGTGTTTTCAGGAGGGATCAAGAAGTATCTAAAAATTCCATACAGTTTGATTCAATTATGTTCAACAAAGAAGGACATGTGGATATTCAGAGGAACAGAAACCATGCTTTTGACAGGAGACTTGATGTGGTTTAGTCTTATAAGGTGAAGGCTACTGGAGAATGTTCCTGTTTTGTAAATAAAGTTCAGTGTATACTTAAAACACTAAAGGAAAATTCTACTGAAACAACAAGGAAGAGGACATCATATGCACAAGAAGAAAATTGGATAAGATGATCATGAATATATGGTATTAATAGACTGCAAAACAAGAAGGTAGTTTCTAACAGCCATGCGGAGGCAAAAGGGGATGAAGACTCTTAGATCTATGGTTCTCTGGGATGGATGTGTGTTCCTCATTTAAAGGTAGCTGGGGTACCTCTGTGTGCATTGCATTTTGCCAAGGACTTCATTAGATGTTTTATAAATTAGAAGGTTTGTTTTAAAAAGACAGTGGAACAAAAAGCACTATTAGAAAAAATATACATTTAATTTGAAAAAATATCAAATATTAAGTCAATTTTCAAAACTGGTCTATGTTTTTCACTATAAATTGTTCAAACCTCCACTCCAAACGTAAAGTTAATGCTATCTGGGTAGCAGCAAACAGGTGTTGAGCTACAGTCAGAAACTTCAGAAGACAAAGGAAACAAAATATATCACCGGCATTTTAATCTAGTGTGGGTGGTTTTTGATATGGTTTATCTGTGTGTGGAAACTGAAACAGGCCAATATGCACAGAAAATATTAGGTAGACAAATGTTTCTGATGTACATTTAGACACATATATGCTTGAATACTTATGAAAAAGCTTGGGAATAGAAAAAAGGCTCCAGGTGTCTATACACCTGCATGTTTAAAGTGTGATTCCTTAACACAGGATATGGTGTTTCCTTTCAGTTGTACCAAATAAGCAAAACAATGAATACTAATAATGAAATAAACAGCAGATACACTATAAAGTAGATTTTTCTTTTTGGGACCCTCATTTATACTAGATAATTTGCAATTAATACTTCATGAAAATTGCCTGTTTTGTATGCATGAGCAGACAAAAAGCTTCCTAAGAGCATCATTGTTTCCTTAACGAAAGATACAATGCCAGTGACATTATCAGTATTATACACTTGAACCACAGTTGCTGGAGACGACATCTTCTATAGTGTGCTGTCATGCATTTAGGACTAAATCTTATTGCAGCAAGTGGATGTTTTGCCACCTTATTCAAAAGGATACAGATTTGGCCCTCATTACTTGCCTCCATTTCTCCATCTAATTAAAGCATTTGAATGCTGACAGGTCACTGGAATGAATGCCCAATTAATTACTGATTTGTTCATCATAGCCACATCCTGGATGCTATGAGTTTCGACTGTAGGCACAAAATGATTCCTCCTTGGATTTGAGCTGTGCTCTAAACAATCAGACATTTTTTCATGGCACAAAGAAAAGCCCAAATACATGAATTTTAAAAAGTATGTTAAATTTGTACATTAAAAATGTATTTGGGATATCAGAAGATCTTTTCCTGTTACATATGCCACATACATATAAGTGCTAAATACAAGGTGCACATTGTACAGTAAGTTGACTTTTCTGCCAGTTAAATTAAAAAATATGCAAATTATAAAGAATGTCAGAGCACTAAAGAAACATCTGCTAACCAAAGTAAAAAGTAATGATAATGATGGTAAATAAGGAAAGACAAAAGTAAGTATTGTTTGAGATGAATTTTTACCCAGCTGTGTGTTATTATAAAGAAGTTATGAAAGAAGACTACTCTTTTAGCTGTCTCAAACAGGTTCAGAAAGCAATTTTTTAGTGTTGAAAGTCATTCTTGTTGCAATTGTTTTCTTCATTTGTGTTATTCGGAAGCTCTCTGTGAATGCATCCTCTCTGTCTGCTGGAAGAAAAAGCGATTTTTTGGAGTGGTTCAGCATTTTCAAATATGGCTTTGCTTCTATCAGGAGCACCTGCCACAACATAAGCCAACAAGGACACTCTTTGCAAGGCAGCTCTTACCCTAAGGCTGTCCTCTTAGAGGTGTCCCCACCAATGCAAACAGGAAGGCTCTGAGGGCCCTGAAGCTATCAGAGGAGCTGCTCAGTTTCACAGGATCTGAGCAGCCAACATCTCCCATCACATGCCTTCCAAGAATCTGGGCAGATGACCTGGCAGATGAGAGGGAGAACAGCAAGGGTCTCCTGGAATGGTTTCTGTTACCTCAAACCTTTGAATTTTACTGACTCAAATGAAATTCAAAATGTACACCACCCAGGTTAACAGAAACAACACTTCAGCTGGCGTCATGACAGGCACAACTTAGAACCATTTAGAAGTTTGGGTTGCAGATTTATTTGTGTGGTGAATCAATGCCAAGATGCCTTTAGTTATTTATATGTATGGTGATTGTGTTGTTCTTGTTACACAATGTCAAGACCTTGACTAATGTGAGCAGTATGTGAAAGAATGCAATACTGACTTTGGTGCTTGTTCTACAAACTGATGATCAACAATCACCACTGAGAAGCAGAAATTAGATAAAACACATGGTTAAATGATTAGAACGTTCCAATTTTTACGTTTTAACATTAACTTTACATTCTTTGTACCTTCTTAGCTTTTTCCATATCCTATAAGAAGCTAACTGCCAGTAATGGTATATTATCTATGGATGTGCACATTATCACCTTCTCATCTGCCCCCTCATATCCTTCCTTTCTAGGAAGTTTAATTATCATTTAGAAAAAACCTTGCTAAGGAATAAAAGCTATCTAAACTTTCTCTCTGTCAGCTTAGGCGGTCTTTCCCTTCATGTAAAAATATAACAGCCATTTAGTGCCATTCAAAATACTTTTCCTGTTCTTCCGCTCTCCATAATATCCAAGTGGTAGAAGATTTTCTTGTTGTCACATGATCACAGAATGGTTGAGGTTGGAAAAAACTGAGATGAGCTAATCTCTAATTAGCTACAATACCTTGAGCATGGTAATAATCAAGGTTGTGTCCACATGGGCCATTCATTTGGGAGCTGGACTTGATGACCCCTGTAAATCTCTTCCAACTCAGAATATTCTGTGATTCTGTGATCTGGGCGTCCTGTCATCTTACCGTTCCTGCTCAGGCAGGGTCACTTACTTCAAGGTTTGAGACTCCTGTGCAGCCTGTTTCAGTCCTCAGTCACTCTCTGAGTAAAAAAAGTATTTCTTGATGGTCTGACAGCCACTGCTTTGTTTCAGTTTGTGCCTGGAACCTCTTGTTCTGTCATTGGGCATCACTTAAAAAAGCTTGACTGCATCTTAAATATGTATTTATACACATGGGTGAGATCCCACCTGAACCTTCTCTTCTTCAGGTTGAACAGTTCCCTTCTCTCACCTTCATCTTATTGAAAAGTGCTCCATCTCAGTGCTCTGGGTGTGGTCTCACCAGCGCTGACCACCTCCCCTGACTGGCTGTAAACAGGGTACCTCATGTCTCTTGGGATATTGTACACTTCATGACCCTGGTAGACATCAACTTTAAGTGAGCTTTGGTTTTCCTAACATCACTACTGTAAACTCAAATTTTATAAATTCCTCTTTTGTGTCTCATCCTACCTTCCACCTCCCATATTCTACCCTTTTTTCACACTGGAACTCAGTCACATGCTGCCTGTTCAGCCAGTCCTGATATCCCTACTTATTTTTCTGAGTAACAAGATGATCCATAACTGTGATTGGAAGGGGTTGCATTCAAAGGCTTGTCAGATTTCCAGAGCTTCCTCACCCTTCAGAGGTGCTGCCCATATGATCCCACGTAGCAGTTTCCTGAAAGAGGTGCATTCTGATTTTCTGAGGAACAGAGAACATGTTCTGCAACCCTCCTACCTTAGGATGTTGTGCTCCACAGTTCCATGGTTACTGCAGTCAAAGCTGTTGATTGCCATATCACCCAAGAGGTTCCTGGCTCTCAAGAGTAGATTTGGCTGAGGTTTAAAAGACCCGGTCATGACCTGTGACTGGCATTAATACTTGTGACATTATATGTTAAAATCTGACATATATAAAAACAAACCAGTATTCCCAACATTCCTGAGACAGGCCCAGTCTCCTCACTGAAACAAGAGTAGGGGTAGGGATGAAAATACCCTAGTGCTAATATAATTGTAAATTCATCCCTGCCTTTTCATTCATTATTAAAAATACACAGGAAAAATGTGAGATGAAAGAATTAAATGGGAATTTACTTGATTCTTAAGATTATTTTGATTCTCATAAACCATTTTCCTCTTGAATGTATAAGACTTAGGAAAAAAGTCTGGGGAAGTTTTGGAAAATTTTTGCATCCACTGACATACTGGTTGAAGTTAGAGTAAATCAGTATTATTTTGTGACCATTTTTTTTCCTGACTAATTTCCTCCCGTCTCAGCAGGTGAAATCTACTGCCAGTTAGAGACTCACAGTCAGTTCAGCATCCATTCTGATGCAAACTGAAAAAGGCAAGTCTCTTGCTGGCTGGGGACAATGAAGTCATTAATCAAAATCACTCTGCATCTCCACTGATGATGAAAGAAAAAAGTCTGTCTACTATCAGGGTGAAAACTAGAATCACTGGCCTATGGCTTCAGAAAAGGAGGCAAGTCAGAACAAGTTCTAGGGAAAATAACAGGACGAGGAGCACCTCTCCGAACCTCAGGATCCTGGGGCTGACCTTTGGATTTCATGGTAATTTAAAGTAGTTTCTAGGCTGCCTTGAGGTATTGCTGATTCCTAAGAGCCACAAGAAGTCCTTCTGATAAGGCTATACCTGGGGCACAGAAACTTGCAGTAAGTTCCTCTCCAGTAGTCATACCATCCAAACATCTTTGAAGTGGAACTTGCAGTGAGGGAAGGGGAAAAAGCCATTACTACAGGATTTCTGTACATCAGAGAAATCCTCAAAGAGATGCCTAAGCTGACTTTAAGGCTGCTTTGTGCTGCTACTATTGCATAGAACAGGATGAATTCCCCCATGAATCTGTCTTATAAATATTCTGAGGAGATAATCTTGAATTCTTCAAAGTGTTTTAATGTGGAAATATTTTAAAAGGCATGTGAAGTTCTACACACATGTTATTGGTCTAGTCCTGTCAGTCTGGGATTGGTCAATGGGAACTTACAGCTGAATACCTTTGAAAATGCCAGTGAGACCAAGAGCTAGTGATCAACACTAAGTAACTGGGACTTTCTACAGAATATCCCCATCTGCAGCAGGAGTAATCTGCATGCAAGCAGCATAGGGAAGAAAGAATACTAATAAAGAAGTATAGATGCATTACCCCTTCTTTTCTGTTGCTACCCCTCTGACTTATAGCAATCTTCTTAACGGTTTTGTGTAAGTCAAAACACCAATTTTTCTAGGTGAGCTTTTTTGTTACATTTTCTATCTGCTGGCCTGTTGTAAATAGGACACTGGCTTACTGGACAGTCTCACCAACTTTTGCAGAACTTAAGTTTCCTCTATCAAACAAACAAACAAACAGCTCCTCTCTAATCTTCAGAAAACAAAGTCTTAACCCCCGCCCCGGACTGGCAGACTGCTAAGAAGTTATTTCTCCACTCTGTTAGCCCTGAAGAATGATGACAGTTTTAATGCCAAAGCTATGAATTATTTCAGGGCTAGTTCCTTTAATGGGGGCTTGGGTAGAGGGTGAAATGATCAAAATATATGAACTCTTTTACAGTATTTCTGGAAGAAGGTCCTATCTATACTTTTCAGCCTATATTCTGATTCATGTATAAATGGTTAATTCACAAAATGATGTATGTCTTATCAAACAACAAAATAACATGCTCAGTTTGACAAGGCCAAAGGAAAAAAAATGACAAATATGTACATGAAACCAGGAGTATTCTCCAAAAGGGCAGTAAATTCTCAATGGATTACTCCTTAGCAGAGCTATATGGAAACAAAAACAATGCATCAAATCCAGTCTTGGGGATGAGTCCAGAAATGCACTGATCTCGCTGAAGCCACTGGGATATGCAAGGGCCCACCATCTCTTAAGATCCGGCCTTGAATTTCAAATCAAGTCTTTCATTTTACTTGCAAGCACTAATGTCAAAAAACAAGCAAAAAGAAAATGATGTTTCTGTCCCTCAGGTTTTTCTTAAAGAGATTACCTCTGGCTTGACACTTTTATCCTTGGGATAGGATACCAGAGTCTGTAAGAAAAGTGAGATCTGAACCAAAATCTCAAGAAATTGAAAAGATAAATGATGAACACAAAAATTAAAGGAATTGCTAGTGACACCACTGAAAATAGGCTTGTGTAACATGTGGCTAAATGACCACATCTTCTCTATCCTTTAGGTCAGAACTTTAATCTATGCTTTAAGGATCACGCCAAAGGATTTAACTAACTGAAAACACATATTGTTTCAAACTGGGCCTCTCCTGGTCTGCAGAGTTTGATTTTTTTCATTCATTCATGACTTCATAGAAACGGAGTGGCCTGGGTTGGAAGGGACTTTCAAGATCATCTAGTTCCATACTTGCATGCCCCATTCCTGAAAGTGTTTCAGGCCAGGCTGGATGGAGCCCTTAGCAACCTGCTCTAGGGAAAGAGATTCCTGCCTACAGCAGGGCATTGGAAAAAGACGATTTCTAAAGTCCCCTCCCACCCAGACCATTTCGTCATTTCACAATTTTATATTGCTCTCATCTTTCCTCATGGCTAGGCTGCTACCTTTGGAAAGATATCAAGTGGTATTAAGACAGACAAATTTTGTCTGAATACAGTAGAGACATGCTAATATTTTAAAGAATTAATGCAGATATGTAAATGGTAATAGAAATATATTTTGACAGCTTCTTAGAGTTAAATTTTGAACATAACTAGCCCTGAGTCTTTCTGGTCACACTGCTAATGATCAGCAAGGTTAAATGTCCAATACAGTCATACCTTTGCTTCCCAGCTATTTTTTGATCCACTAAAAAGCTTATCTCTCATTACCTGGTTACTAAGTTTATTTAATACCTTTTCACAGAACGACTTTATCAAGGAGGGGTATCTGAAAGGCTATACACATTGCATCAAAAAGCACCCAAAAACAAACCCCTCTACACAATATTTCATTAGTTGCTATAAAGAAATTCATTGTTTTAGAGAGAGAGAGAGATCAGCAGTAATTCACTACTTTAATTGGAAAAAATTACTCTAAACAAAAATAGAAATCATGGGCTTGTCATAATTCAAGCTTATAAAATCTTATCTCTCTTATGAAGTTTTCCTTTTCTAAGTTCAGTGAGGGCATCCTAACCATCATTGCTTGCATCATCAGGCACAAGTAGAACATGTCTTCCTTATACCAACTTGATGAAAGCTGTGCAAGTCCTCTGTGCTACTCTGTGACTTCTGCTCCAAAACAGTGGGCAACATCTCGTGACAAGACAATGCTGGTCTGTTTATACCAGGCTTCAGAGCTGAGCACTCATAAATTCACATGATAGTAGGTAGGCAACAATAAATCTGACCTTTCTGAGCCAGTGGGCTATAAACTTTGTAAAAAGACAACAGGAAGCTTCACTGCAACTGATTGCAACAACACTTGTTTTTTTCTGTCTATAAGTGCAGGAAGTACTGATTTGTTAGCTCATTTAAGGAGATCTGAATGTAAGTTAAGTCAATTGGAGGGTGATACATGAGATGAGTGAATGGGAAGAACTGAGGGTCAAGCATAGATAGGTGATATTTTTGTTCTTAATTTCTGTGTATAATTTTGGGACCAAAATAGAAGGACAATACAAGCATACCACTTATTCCCTTCACTAGTTTCCTTCTGACCTCTTTTTATACAATTCATACAGAAACATAGCAATATAGTAAAAAACAAGCTTCTAAGCCACAGAAAAAGAGAGAGATGTAACGATTTGCATCACAAGAAATAACCCACAACAAAAACACCAATAACAAAACCAAAGCACACACACCTGCCTTTGAACAGTACTCAATAGGTACATCTTGTTAGGATGTAGACTATGAATTCAGGTGTTTCATGGGACAAAATTCAAAGCTCTGCCACTGCTGTTAATCTGCCCCAGTCTGTCTTCCCAGCTGTGCCATACTGGGTCACAGGATTTCTCCAGGATGAAGTGAATGTCTGGGGCTGGTGGCCAAGCTGGTCATGCCTGTGGTCGCCACCCTGCTGGGATGCCTTTATCCTTCACAGTGTGCACACCACTAAAGTCCCCTTTCTGTAACAAATATAAGCTGAGTCCTTCTGTCTAAACCTCAGGTTCATTAGCAGGCACAGCCTGACTGGCACATGACATTTAGCTCTTTTTCCTCCATCCTGCCAGTTCTAAGTTTGTCCTTGTGACCAGGTAGGGAATAGGCAGTGAAGTGCATCAATACTGAGCTCAAAGGAAGTGGGAAGGAGTGTGATAATTTCCTAGCACCCAGTTGCCAAAAGCAGGGTCATATTAGCATGACTACTTCAGGAACCTGCAGATTTGCAAGTCATTGAACTGCTCCATGAAGCAGATTTTGTGACCTCCATGTGCTCTCTCAGCCAAAGTCAGCAAGGTGATGTCAGCAGTTGACAAGGCCCAAAGGATAACAAAACTTTTTCTCTACTTCTCTATGGGTGTTTCTTACTTCTTGATGTTCCTGTGCCTGGAAAAAATGAGAGAAAAAGCACATGTTCCAAAGCAGAGCAATCCCAAAATAGCTCTGGAGCCTATATCACTAGAAAGGAGGGAGTAACTCACAAGAATTATACTTTGTAAACCAACCACCCCCACATTGTCTGTCTTGAAGGATTGCGTACAGTCTGCATCAATACACAATGCTGAATCACAAGTGGCTAAGGAAGGATAAGATTTTGCAGCCTAGAACAAGCCACTGAGAACATGTTTATGCTAGTGGAAATCTTCAGAGTATTTTAAAAACAAGCCTTCAACAAAATTAATTTCCATGGCTGAAAAAGAACAAGAACTAAAAAGGAGATAAAGATATTGAAATTTGGCTGAGTCATGACTTCACTCTTTTCCCATCTTACCCCTGAACTTTGTAGGTAATTCCTACTGTGATTGTCATCCTATTTAAACAAATACATTTAAATATAAAAGACATATACACAGGACAAATTGTAATTATTGAGAACTAGGAATAGAATACAATCAATTGACATTTTCTAGGGTTGGTTGGCAGACTCCTAATGCTAATTCTATGTGTTGATTTATGATGCTAGAATTTAATCTTATCGTAAGATAGGATTGCAGTCACTAGAGATGAAGAAAACTTATTCATTTATTTCCCTGACAGATAAAGTTCAGCAGCTAAGGACAACAAGAAAAATATATGCTGAAACTTTTCAGGTTTTCCAGCTTATACTCCTTTTTTCTTTTTTTTTTGGATGACATCCTATTGTATTTTCTGTTTTTATCTGATTACTTTCTGTCAATATTCTTCCTCAGTTATTTTGGCTACTAAAACTGACATGAAAGAGAGAGTGAGAAATAGGAGCTATTTCAAAACATAATCCTCATGACGTGTGCATTAAAAAAAAGACATCATTCCATATAGTCCTTTTTGATAGACAAAATTAAGGATGAGGAAGAAGAAAGATAACTGCCATGGGAGAGCAAAGCATGAACACAGATATTTCAGGCCCTGCTTGAATACCTCACCAGTAGATTGGCTGGACAGAAAATCCATGTCATTGCTTTGTCTTTTGCCCATCTGTGGAGTTCCTCTAGAGGCAGAGCTGCTGTCTGCCACTCCCTTATGGACAGACATGATCAATGCTTTGTCCTCCAGTGGTTTCTTACACAGTGGAAGAATTGCTGTGGCTGACACTGGTTAAACTACACCTTCCTGGCTTTCAGAGATTTAATAAAACAATAGATGTCTTTTCTCTCCTTAGAAATGCATTTGATTTATTATACCCTTTGGAAATTTATTTCAACACAAAGAATGAGTGCATTAGTTCATGTGGCTTAATATAATTAATAGAAGATACTATAATGACTAAGGCAAACTTGATTTTAGTCAGGGAACAGAAATGTAGGAGAATTCTTGAAAAGGCAAAATGTACAGACCATGTGTATCAAATTTTTTTAGAACATTTGCTCTATCCAAATGTTCAGAATGCTGACTAGCAAGTAGTTTACACTGGCTATGAAACAAAAGATTAAAAAAAAAAAATCATAATTTTTCTGCTTCCCCCTTCCTGGAATTGCCACTAAAAACTTTCACTTTTAAATGATTGAAGGGAAAATTGTTACTTGAAAATTGCAAATTATTACATTAATAGGAATAAAAAAGCAACTCATTTATTGAGTTAAAACTTCATTTGATCAAGTACCATTTTTCTTAAAGTGACCTGACCTCACTGCCATATATTACTGGAGAAAAGTTCAGGTGTAGAACAATCCTTCCAAGAGCTGAATAATAAAAAAAAGAGTTTTAACAATGTCTAAAACTCTAATGGATTTATTATTAATTGATTTCTCTAACATCATTTTATGTACTTTTTTTTGGGTCTTCCATCGTCAGTGAATTAAAATTTTCGTTCAATGAGAAAAAAGAGTGTTTTTCTCACCTGTTTTATCTTGGCATTTAATATTTTCAGTGCGTAAACTTGTAGAGTAAAACTTGTTCTCCAGTTATAAAAAACAATATTCCTATTCACTTTTCCAGATGGACTTCTAGATGTCGGTCATATCCCTCCACTGTCAAAGAGTTTCAGACTATAGTGTCCTTTCTCATACAAAAACTACCCCATTCTACTAATCTTTCTCAATTTGCTCCCCTCTTACAGTTTTTCCTTAAATTTCCTATACTCTAGGAAAATTCCAGTAAGCTAACCTGCATGTAATACTGAGGATCAGGTTTGTTTTTCTTGCTGGCTGCTTCTTGTCATTGAGCTAATATTTGCTGAGAAACACCCTCAGCTCCAGCATGTGTTTCCTGAGTGGTAGCAGTTGGCTTAGTCTGCATCACATATACACTACTATGTAGCCATTTACTGAACTTCATTTACCATTGACATGTGAGTATTTTCTGAAATACTCTGTCATTAGTATCAGTTTTGAGTGTCTTGAATTAGTCTCATTTGTACATTTTGTCAGCTATTTGCTCTCTGAGGTCATTTATTAACACACTGGACAGCACTTATGCCAAGCACACAGAGAACCCTACTATCAATAGCTTTTCATTGTGAAAACTGACCCTTTATTCCTACCCAGGTTTTCTTCGCTTTTAACCAATTATTAATCCAAGAGATGGCCTTCCTTCTTACCCATGACAGCTTAATTTCTTTAGAAATCACTTCTAAGGGACTTTGTTGAATGCTTTTTCAAAACCTAAGTACGGAGTCATTGGGTCACCACACTCCCTAGCCTTTTTGACTCCTCAAAGAACTTCTATTGATCTCTGAGAGTGGACTCCCTTGACAGAAGCTCAGTTGGTTCTTCCCTGTAGTATATCATATTTATCTAGATATCTGTTATTTCTCTCCTTTGTTATAGTTTCTTTCATTTACCTGATATGGAAGTCAGGCTCACTGTAGCTGCCTGACTCATTTGTGAGTCCTCTTTCAAAGACTCAGAACTCATTAACTGATTTCTGCTTCCCTAGCACTGAAACTCATAAAGCAATGCCTCACATGCACCTGACTTGACAGCTCATTGTTTGGTGTCTGTGTTTCTTGAGAACTCTTAGGAGAAAGTTGTTGAAGACTTCAGCCTTCTTATCAATTCCAAAATAGCAGCCACTCCTGCGATCAAAATATTTGATAATTTTAAATGGCTCAAAATGGAGCAATCTGGGTGCAGCAAACTTTTGATATACTAAATAGTAGCCCTGGCAGTATGATATGTGATCAAGCCTAGTTTCTACTTTTTAGTTTCTACTTTAGTTCTACTTTAGTATGATTTCTACTTTACAGACCTAGAAATAACATCTCACCTCAATGAGAACAGCAATTGTCATTTTTACCTATTTACATTTAGTCATTTAGTAAGCAAGAAGATTTCTTTTGATATGACTGTGGTACTGTATCATACAGATACAAATGCAGGCATTTAGTTATCATGTCTTTGTTACTGGTGAGAAAGTAAGAAGAGAATAGTACAATAACACCCCTTATATTTTCCTAAGTATCATGGTTGTAGTAGTAAGGATGTTTTTCAACAGCATGTGTTTTTCAGCTTCTGCAAAACTCCTGTTTTGTTCACTGGATCCTAAATCAAAGATTGCAAGCCTTTATGCTAAACTTTGAGGATGCTAGAGGTAGATGTTGAATGCATGTAAAATATGTTGTTTCAGAGTATTTGCCTTAATAACCTGCTTGGGAAAACAGAAAACAAAACCCTCATGGTGGTCACCACAGAAGTGTAGAAGGGAAAGAGGATGGTTAAGAAAAGACAGAGGGCAAGAGTGAGACATGACCACCATTTCTCACAGGAAGCAAAAAGAAAGATGAAAGGTGCTCAGCTAACAACATCTTTAACATATATTTGTTTACTGTTGAAAACCATCTACATGTATATTTGCAGGGAACAATGCATTACAATATGAAAAATTAATATAAAACTACATTTAAATAACTAATGTGTTGGCACCAGAACTGATGCAGACCCAGGAGAAATGTGGTTCCCTTGTTAAAGTAAGTTCATTAGCATAAGAAGCACAAATATGAAGGGCAGGATGGGAGGAGAGCTCCCATGTTAATAAATATTTACTTCATGATTCCTGAATGACAGAAATCAACAAAAGCTAGGAAGGAGAAAGTCCCAGCAAGCATTCCAACCTTAACTAGAAAATGAAATCAGAAACTTGGACCTTAATTTTGAGTTCTTTTTTTTTTCCTTAACATGAGTCACAGAATATAATTTTGCCTCTGAAGTTTGATTACACAAGTAAGTAAAAATGGCTCCCACTATCCAGCCCTTCTTTGCCTACATGGAGGTCAGAATATGTATTTGTTTCTTCTATAATATTTTTCCACAAGAAAAAAAAAAGTGGAAATACTGGTTTTTGTAACATAACGATGTATTTTTATAGTACATTTTATTCTAAAATATCCCTTATGTTTTCTCTGAGAATACGATCCATTTCATCTGCTCCTAAAATACAGCTAGCAGTCAAATGCCTCTAACACTACACAACTCCAGGTAATATCAAACAATACTTTAAATTAAACTGGTAAAAGACAGGTAAAAAAGTGTGAGAGATAGAAAAGAATAAACTTTTTTTTTTTAGTCACTGTTTGTAAGTGGGGAAACACTTCATTTAAGCTGTCTGCCACTGGCATGCTGTCACATATACTGACTAAGAGGAAAGACAGAGAAATGGGGTCCAAATAGAATCACACCAAAAAATATCATCTTTTTTTTGGAAGGATCCTCCATAGGACTGATCCAGCTATCTCCTGCTTCACTTAGGAGCTCTAAAAACAATATGCTCAAAGGTGGCTAGGTTCATATTGCTTGGGAGGAGGAGAAGCCTCATTAGTTACAGTAAATTCATGCCTATAAGGTGCACCGAAGTATAAGGCCCACTTCCCGGCTGTCAGCAAGTCGCCGTACTTTGTCCATATATAAGGAGCACTTTTTTTTCGAAGCAAGGATCCGTATGCAACAAAGTAGCGCGTTAGTAACAGAATAATGGGGTTTACTGGCAGGTGCTCAATTTTCAAGCAGTTTTCACATACCACTGTAGCCTTTAAACAAGCCCCAGGCACCCTCCCCGTGCCACGGGCCCTGGCACTGCTGCCACTGGCTGCCGCGGCTGCCCCTGCGACACTGGTGGGGAGCTGGCCGCCTGCCCAGCAGCCCATGCAGCAGCTCACCCGGCAGCCCAGCCGCGCGGCAGTGGGGGCGGGAGCTGCCCTCCCGGCTCGCACTTCCAGTTGGCAACTTTCCAAACTTTGTCCACATATAAGGTGCACCGACATATAAGGAGCACTTCTGGGTTCAGATGAAAACTTCAGTCAAAAAGGTGCACCTTATACACATGAAATTACTGTACTTTCTTTAAAAGTCCATTGCTGAAAATGAGTATGTATTAATGGGATTAGTTAAATACACATTACACTATGAAGATAGCCGGGATCTGCTTTGCTTTGTGTAGCTGTTGTTACCACTCACATCATGCTCCCATGATATTAGGTTGGCAACTGCTGTCTGATGTAAGGAAGCATCTCCCCTCCACCAGACAAAGACAATGCACTTGTGCCACTGTAAACCTGCATCCTTTCAGTCTCTCTGAGCACAGCCATGGCTGGTTTGTGCAAGCAGGCTGGAAGCAATGAGCCAAACTCATGCTTTATGGACTTTCCAGCATTCACTCTGTATAAACTTGCATGGTGTAAATTAAAGGATGTCTTTTAGCCCTTGAGCTAACTGCTGTGAGGGAATTTAATAAAGTAACTTTAACGGGAAGTGGTAAAACACATTTTTTGAGCTGAAAAGTAGAGAATTAGAAACATGGAAATGTGTGCAATCTGATTAGTCATCCTGTGAGCTTCCACATGCGTGTTCAATAGAGAAACAGAAACTGTGTCTGCTTCTAAAATAAACATAAAGCCCCTTCAAAGTACAGCTCTAAGATAGATTTTCTCTTTTAATGCCTTTTACTTCATAACTCCAGTGCTGCCCAGCATCTGCTGTCTGTTTTTGCAGCCTACACTGACACAGTAATATCTAAGACCAGTTTTTGCTACCTAAAGTTCCAGCACATGGGAGTCAGTAGACTTTTGAGACAGCTACAGTGTCTGTCTTTTGAAACACTGCTGCCAGTGTTAGGATTCGTAACCTCTTTGGTGAAGGTGGCCCTTGAGGTGTGCTGGCAATGGTGCCTCATGCACCTACACACATAGACAGGGATGCCTGGCTTGGTCAGCTCTTAGTAGGGTTGGCACTGGAAGAATAAAGCTCAGAAAAAAACATATGGAGGAATTTTCAGATACCTCTACTGCAGCTGGAGCCAATGTTGAAGCAATTTGAACAAGACTGGGCTCCAACCCACGTGCCCCGTCCCCGAAATCAGAGGGTCTGGTTTGCCATGAGAAATACACACTGCCTGGGAGAGGTGGGTACCCAGCCAACCAAACTTTGCCATGTACACACCAATTGTCAAACACGAAAAATGAAACCAAAGCAGATTCCCAAATTAACCCTAATAGAGGGAAAAGGGCATTACATACATCAAGGGCAAGTCCTGCTTGGGAATATAGCTATTCTCCAGAAAAAAAGGCACCGCATCTTTAAATAACTGTGAGAGGTAGATAAAGACTTGAATCTGTGCCAAGGTAAAAGTTGTAAAACTGGATTGATTTTTGCTACAGCTTGCTAAGGGCTCCCTAGAGCAAGGATGCAATGTTCAAATATAATAATTGATAGCCTGAAAAAAATATTTCTGATAAGTGTGCAAATGTAACACAGAGCCCTTTCTGAGATGAAGCAAGCTTTTGTGTCCCAGCTAACCTGAATACTGGGGTGACCCAGATTTGCTGTTCTCTTCCCTGATTGCAGTCACATCCTTCAGCACGAAAGAAAATGGGCCTGGGCTTTGAACAGCGTATTTTGCTAAATGCAGTTGTGGAAAAGTAATTACTCAAAAGCCAGACCAGTGCATATGTAAGGGGAGGGCTCTAGGAGAGGAGGGAATTCACATTCATTAATAGCACCACAGCAATCCCTAAGGGAAGAGGAGTTAGTGCTAATCTAACCCCTTTTCAGCCTTCACCTTAGAATGGTGACCACCTCAAGCTCTGTGTATGTGTGTATAAATTGCTTAAGATTCAATTGAACACATTAAGTTTTAAAAAGGATTTAAGTGAAAATTTTCAATAGCTTCTGAAAGGGGATAATTTATTAACTCTGAGTAAATTAAAATCTCAAGCAGGGGTAAAGACTTTAGAGATTACTTTAATACATTTTATATGCTTTCAACAGAAGTGTTGCTTTAAATGGTCCAAAAATCAGCTAATTTTGTCCTATTTAGTAAATTACCTCCTAAGGCTGTAATGTTACAGATTACAATTGCTAGAAAAAGTTGTGCCTTATCAAATGGGAATAAACTGCATTTTTATAGGTTTAAATATAACACTTTTTTTTCCCTCTGTGTTCATAATTCAGGCTGGTAAAATGCTGTGTTAAAATAATGCCAATAAGGAGTGTATCTTTTACATTCTTGTTAGGTCAGATGATAGTGCAACAGAATGTCATGGCTACATCTCCCATATCCCATACCAGCAATTTAGAGTCTATTTTGTCTTTGAGATCAGACGTATGATCAAATTACTCTGGTTAACTGTCTCAATAAATGCCTGTGCAAATGCTCTCAGCCCATGGCACACTGAGAGTAATTTGGCTTAGGTTAGCCCCTTTTCACTGTGGGCTAACGTATGTCACATTATCTTGTATTTGTAGTGGACAGTTACCGCAGCCTTGTTGATGTGCAATAACATGCTGTGCTGAGCCTATTTGATTATGACTGAGTCTTGAATTTGTCTATGAAACCACTGGTTTCCAGGTTTAAAGTCTCTTTAGGGAGGGTGGCAGGAAAAACATTGGCTCTGAACAAAAGTCATGCACATCCATCCTTTACACAGTCAACAGGCTGCCTTTCAAGTAATTTCCTTTATGGCAAGGAACCATACTGCCTGCTCAGCAGAGAAGCTGGCTTGGATTTAGGCAGCTCTATGGCTATCAGCAGCTGGGAAGCCAATGACTACATTTCAAACCCAGAAATCATTTTACATAGGGAGAAGGTTTAGTATTACAGCTCTTGCAAACCACAGAAGTCAGCTGTTCCATACATCACTGCCTTAAGGTTGTTTCTGCTGCTCATGAGTATTTTTGTGGTAGTAAATTTAAAAGTGAACGAAGTGGGACTGGAACTTGATTGTTCATTTTGGAAAGGTTGAATGGTCTCTGAGAGGTTTTTTTCCCTGGGCCACCTGCTAGTCTTTAATCTGCTCCTGGGAAGGATTTGGGAAATAGCAGAGATCCGGGAGGAGGTGGTGGGGATGTGTTGGAACTAGCCAGTCCATTTCAAAAGAAAAGCATGTGAATGAGTGTCAGTCTGTGCCAGTTTGCCTCCCTTTGGATTTATTTTCTTCTTTTCCTCTCTCTCATCCCTAAATCTTGTCCATGTCTCTGTTTTATGGTGGTTTTGTGTTCTTTGGCATCCTGGCTCTTGCTTTTGGGCAAAGGT
Source organism: Sialia sialis (assembly GCA_009812075.1). Taxonomy (NCBI): domain Eukaryota; kingdom Metazoa; phylum Chordata; class Aves; order Passeriformes; family Turdidae; genus Sialia; species Sialia sialis. Next base: position 63,700,017 of record VRYO01002772.1, on the reverse strand, counting down.
TAGTCACTGTTTTCAGCTCTCACACATTGGACTCTCAAGGGTCAGACAAAACCTGGAATGAATTGTGGGCTTTTAACCCCATAAGATCATGAGATTGAAAGAAAGTAGCGGCCCCATTAAAATTACTAAATATAAAGAGATACTAAAACATACTTGACTGTATATTATAGAAGGCATGAACATTAAAGGCCCAACACACTAATACTGGAGACTTAGAGACTGAGTTTGCAGAATACTTACAAGATTCTTTCATTTATATTTCTGCTGAATTTACTCTCCAATTCTAGCTAGGATTTAAGTGCAGTAATACAAATGTAATACTGATCCTTTAAAATTATTCCCTGAACACTTTTCACACTTGTTTTATGAAACAGTCAAAATATTTTTCACTCCTCCTCTTAAATTTTTTTGGATCTGTAAATAGAAACATTTATTTTTATCTTCTATCAACTATGAGAAGCCTTCAGGCTGGAACACATATTGTGCACTGACTACAAGAAATACTGAAGCACAGAAATGTCAAATAAACCTACTGTTTCAAGAGACAGAGTCTACTGTTTATCTGTCCTTGTGCTAGAATGTTTCTTGTGGTCATGTCACTAGGAATGTGTCTGACTAGCAAACAGAAAGGGTGAAGTCTCATTGGTTTCAGTGGGATCATAATTGCAACCAATTTGCTTCTTCCTATAAATGAAACCTGATGAGGACTTCTAATATGCTGCTTTAAACACATTCAAAGCTGTTGCAATTTTGTCTTTCAGTATTTTTCCCCACATGTTTTTCTATCTAACAACATCCCTAAATAGGTGCTATGTTAATAACTCCAATAGTTTTGATTTCTTGAAAGTAGAATCTAATTTTAGAAGACCTTTAGAGAACTTATGATCCTCTAGAAATCTTCCTAGGTGGATGAATTAAATACAAGACTCTGGTTTTATTTTTACTTGGGGACTATCAAGAAAATGAAATGGATTTGTTAAGAACAGTGAGATGAACCCCATAAAATTGTATATTTTGGAATTTTGTTGCTGCCTGCTGAAGGTAGAGAGCATATGAGTTTATTTCTAGATGACCTGATTCTCAAACACCAAACACTGAGGACTGGAAAGCAAGGCAAGAGCAAAAGATAAATATATTTTTTTTTTAAATCTGCATTTATTTGAGCTATGGATGAATAAAATATAGAGCACATAAAAGTGACAGTACCTTCTAGGCTAGTAGATTGCACAATCTGGACTTTCACAGCTACAGTATTTTCTCATGCATGTGCTACACTAAGATTACTAAAGGTACCTAGATTTAAAAGATGATGCTGACAGAGCATCTAAGTAATGATGAAATGCTCAGATACACATGAATTACATCTTCCAATGAAGTGTTTTGAAACTAGGTGAAAAAGCTTTCATTCTCTACTTTGATGTAAATCAGAGGAAAGTTTTTGGGGCAAAAGCTTGACTATATAGATGCCCACAATAAAGCAGAAGAGAGGGTGATGGCAAGCCTTAAACTCCTGGGTGCAGTCACAAAATTATGTCTATTCTCTTTTGTCTTTTGTTGTCCTCTCTGCTAGAGGCTGTGAAAAGAAATAATTAAATTTGTGTTTCTTCATTAAACAGATGAAGTCATGTACAGATAAAAATCCATTGGAGTTTGCCTACTCTTCTGTATTAAGAAAGGCAGGAACCAGTACAGACATAAGAATTTTGATCCTCTGTCGAGCCAATTTCCCATTATTCCCTGTTTCCAGACATATTTTCAGCAGACTTTATACCATCAGACAATACTATCATGCCAAACTCTATGGCCTGCCACATGTGTGGTCACTTCCATGCTATAACAGTCACCAGTCTTGTTGGCTCCAGCACAACCCTCTCTGATGTCAGACTCTTTGAACTGAAATAAAGAGAAGCTTTAGGGTCATGAAGATATTGTATGGAGTCTAGAGGAGAGCCAGGGTCAAGGGCTATTACTTCACTGGCCCCACCTGCTCTAGACAGGATTAGTCTGAAGCAATGTGAAAGCCAATCAGTCGATGCCACACAGATTATTGCCTACAGTTCCTAGGGGAGGATATTTTCTACCTGTTTTCAGATTTTAAACTAAAATGAGGAATAATTTGATGGGCTGGAAAGTTAATGCAAATCATAGGAAAAGTATATGTTCTGACTCTTTTAGTTTTATTTTAATACAGTTCCACTTCCCATAAAATACAAGGCAAATGGCACTTGGGTGGTAAAAAAGATGAGAGGGTTTGTCATTACTGTAAGACAGTTATAAAACAGCTCTGAGAGAAAAAGGAACATTCAGAAGCTGGTCAGGGTCCCAGCTGAATGTAATGCTGTTTTGGAGCTTGCCCTTCCTACTTCTTTTACAGAGGCTCTGACACACATGACATATCAGTGCAGTTATGCACAGTCACATTAATTCATATTAGCTAACAAACATGATGCAATTTGTGCATTTTTAATGCAGAATGGTTAAAATAACCATCATTACTAATATTGTCTTCAATACAGGAGTGTAAGGCTCCTCCTGTGTTACTTATGCCTAGGATTACATTTCATCTCATTTAACTAGCTGTCAAGTTTAAGCCACACACACCACAGTCTTCCTTTGTAGTCACTGGAGAGAAAGAGATTTCCAAAGAGTGGCTCCTTCCACCTCTCTGTCTGTGGTTGGGGTGAATCACCTTTCTGGATGTGCCTAGCTCTCTGCATGCCTAGAGATGGAGTCAAGCTGACTTTCACTTAGACATCTAACAGAGACTTCTAACTTTTAGATAGTGAAAGTGAAATGAATCCCACCTTCAGCACACGGTACTTTAAGTAGTTCTCTGCTTGGTGTAAAGAGGATTGAAAGAAGATTTCTCTAAGTGCAAGCATGATTTTGTTGCTGCTGCTAGGAGTGCTTTGCTTTCTGCTTTTGCCTCCCTGAGATGCTGACAGCTCTGATGTTAATAATGGAGCACCAGTCGGGCTTCAGTGATTTGCAGAAAAAAGGCAAGTTATGTAATTTTTTGAGGTAATAGCTGCAGTGGGAAAGAATTGGCCTAAAACTGTCTGAAGCTGAGAGAATCTTCCATGTTAAATAGTTTAATTTCAGGATATTATAACCATGATTTGAATAAAAAGAAAAAAAAATCTAACCTATTTCATGAGCTGTATTAAGTATCTACATTTGTTCCTAATATTCTTAATTATGTCAATTTGAAAATTTCAGCACATCATCTTCAAGTGTGAATTTAGGGAGAAAGTTTGGCAATCTACTACTGCAAATTCATACTTTAGTTGAAAAAAGCAGCCCACATACCCTTGTGTGGTGATAAAATAAGATTTCATGAATTAGACAAAGTTTTTTGATATTGATAAATAGAATGGCTACATGATCTATCACTTGATAGTGCTCTCCCAGCACTTATCCATGGCCTAGATTAATCTTTGTTTTAATTCCTAAACAGCACACGTCTAGTATACATTTAGAAAAATAGGAAAAAGCAGTTTCATTTGAGAAATTACTTCAGAAATATGAGAAAACTGGTCTTGAAAGGAAAGACTCTTCATGAGGTTGCCAAGACCTGTAATTTAATCATGCATTTTGCAACAATCGATATTTTTAGTGTCTTAGCTTCAAAAATCCTGTTATTACCTGATAATCGCTGTTTTTATTAAAGAAAAAGAAAAACATTCCTAATGGTATTGACTGCAGAGGAAAGTTCAAAAATATGAGCTGTAAAAGCTTAAATCGAGAAGGTGGAAAGTGAGAAGGAGCAATTAAAGTAACACTTTATAATTTTTGGAGGCCCCACTTGATTTCTTTTCCCCCTCAACTAAAGTACAGATTTCCCATAGGATTTTCTTTTCAGGATCACAGTTGTTGATGAGGCTGAACTGAGGGACAGGGCTATTTGATAAATTCATGCTTGCCCAAGGTGTCAAACTAAACACCATACATCCATCTAGGATGAGGTATTTTCTAAGGCAGGGATCTTGCAGGATGGATAAACCTGAAAGTGTTCCTGCCCATGGCAAAGATGTTGGAACGAGATAGTTGGAAGGTCCCTTCCAATTCAGTGGTTCTATGATTTATACAGGGCTTGCTCCATTTTGTAACAAGATCTTTGAATTAGAGTTTGCAGAAAACTAGAAGGGTAATCTGTCCTGAACTAGGATGCTACAAAGAGGTGAATGTCATCCTGAAAGAAGAAAAACAAACCAAAACTCTTCCTGAAAAAAGAAAATTATAAGGTACTTCCCAGTGTCTAAATTTCGATCCTTAAATGGAGTGCCAGAGGTAGGAGGTTAATTTCATAATGCTTCCTGCCTAACCCATAGAAAAAGTGAGACAGTCCTGTAAAACACCTTAGTGAAGTTTCTGCTTTGAACTGGGTATTTAGAAAGCCTGCTTTTCTGAAGGCATCTCTCAGTGTCCACCACATCCTTCTCCCTGGCTCATAATGCAGACCTCATATCGAGCAGTGCTCCTTGTTCCATTAACATCATGTGTCACTGGTGTGGGACATGCGGTGGGAAAGCAGCAGGAAAATGAACAATCCCAAGACCTTTGTGGATATGGCTATGCTCTGTAACACTACTTTTTGCTCCAGAAGTCACTGAAGAAGGGCTTGCTTTAGGCAAGTTTTTGCAGTTATGGAGCATTAGGGGAAAGAGGAAGTTTGGAAAGCTCCACTGTTCTGACTTCATACTTCATACAGAGCATACATGGAGGAAAAGAGTACTGCTTAGACTAAATTTGTAACTGGCAGGTACTGTCATTTAGAGTTTTTCAATAGCTGACCTGGGCTATGCTAAATCTTAGCAATCATCCAGGAAAATGAGGTGGAAATCTGCATCGCTCCATCAAGACAGATGTGCCTCACTTAGAGCCCTTGGTGGCTTGACCTGGGCTGGATGCCAGGTGCCCACCACTCCAGGTGCTCTATAACTCCCCTCCTCAACTGGACAGGGAGGGAAAACACATTGTGTGGAGATAAGGATGGGGAGAGATCACTCACTGGGTACAGATCACTTACTATCAGGGGCAAAACAGACTTGACTTGGAGAAATTAACTACCTTGATCATCACTTAAAATCAGAGTAGGATAATGAGAAGTAAAACAAATCGGCCATCTACCTGCTCCAGTGTGGGTCTCCTCCATAGTATCCAGGTGGATCTTTGCACCCCCATGGACCTCCAAGAACTGCAGGGGCACAGCTGCATCACCATGATCTTCACCATGGGCTGTAGAGAAATGTCTGCCTCAGCACCTGGAGCACCTCCTTCCCTCCTTCTGCACTGACCTTGGCAAAATAGTGTCTCTCACATATTCTCACTCCTCTCTTCTCTGGCTGCAATTCCTCCTGCATAATAACTGGTTTTTCTTCTTAAATATCTTATCACAGAGCGACTGCTGATAGGCTTGGCCTTGGCAAGTGGCAGGTCCATCTTGGAGTTAGCTGACTTTGGCTCTATCAGACATGGGGGAAACTTCTGGAAGCATCTCAGAGGAGCCACCCCTGTAACTCCCTCAAGAACCAGAACCCTGCCATGCAAACCTAATACAGAGCTACAAAATGCTGACTGTGTAGGAAGTTCATGAAACTCACCTGTCCATTGCAAGGAAACATGACAGCCCCTATTCCTGAAAGATTTGTCATGTCTTTCATAATAAAAAAAACCCAACAATCTATTCAAGTTTTAATTATACTGCACTACAATGTAAATATATGCTCCTCTTGATTGCTGAACTTTGGCACTGGTGCTACTCTGTATGCTTGGTGAAGTCTATTCCCTATCAGACTGTTTTTACTGCAGTGAAGATCAGGCCCTTCATTCTGCAAAACATCATTTTGTTTCACCCAACAGATTTTAGTTTAGAAACACCTGGGTAACTTCAGTGACTGCTGTTTTTAGGTTAAGCAGTCCAAAATCTGTGCTTGATTGAAAAAGAAAGTTCAGGATTAACATGCTGTTTCTGCAAATCCATAATCGGAGCAGCTTTGTAGCAAATAGAAGATTAGGAAGAAAGCCATATCATGTACAGCATAACCCAAAACAGATGCACCTGCAAGAAAAAGGACTGGGAGGATTCTGCTTAGTGAAATAGGATCCCATAGGATGTGTCTCCTTCCTTCCTTCCTTCCTTCCTTCCTTCCTTCCTTCCTTCCTTCCTTCCTTCCTTCCTTCCTTCCTTCCTTCCTTCCTTCCTTCCTTCCTTCCTTCCTTCCTTCCTTCCTTCCTTCCTTCCTTCCTTCCTTCCTTCCTTCCTTCCTTTTGCTCCCTCTCTCCCTCCCTCCTCTCTCTCCCCAGGTAAAAATTTGCCTGACCATTCGTTTTGGAATGAGATCACTTAAAAGGAGAAAAGAAAGGATTCAGGTCCCCAAACATGTTTCTTGGGACGTTCTAGACTGCTCAAGATGTCTGGGCTGGGTTATCTAACCCAGGGGATCCATTCCCTCTGCAGTCAGGCAAGGATGCCCTGCTCTGTCCAAACTGGCACAAGAACACTCAAATCTCCTTCAAAGTGTTTCAACCTGAAATTATTCCAGTATAGCTACTCTGCATTAAGACAACCCACACTCGACCTTATTCTGGAATAATTTTCATGTGAGTTATCATCCTAAATTGCCTGCCACAGACAGACTGGGTAACAACCTAATCAATGTTTACTTCAAGATGTTATTAAGAATCATTAACAATAGAAAGGAAAGGCTAATGACGATCTATGCAGGGCCCTCCCTGCATGGAAATGTGTACAACACTTTTGGGGAACAAAACTTGGGACTTTCTATGTGAAAAATTAATTGGTTTAGCTAAAAAGAGGATTTAAAATCAGTGTAGTTAAAACAGTGAAGTAGATAGTGCCAGCTCTTTTAAATCAATATAAGGTCGCCAGAGCTTGGTTTAACTTACGCTGCATTCAAAGAAAACCCAAATAAGCAGCCTGGAACCCAACATTAATTACATTACGGAATTTTTACTGAATTAATAAAACTGATTTTAAATTTATTTAAGTCAAAGCAGTGCTAGAACTGTGCACAAGCAAAAGTTTAACTGGAAGATTATTTATTGAATATGGATAATGCAGGCAATGGTGGTGGATATGAGAGAGAACAACATCATGATCTGGACATAATGAAAAAACCTGAATGGATATGTCCAGGCATTATTGTGCAATACCCAGGTATGTAAATAAAGGGAAGAATATTTAGATTACAGCCAGTTCCCTACATAATATAAGGTCCCAACACATAAATATACAACATTAGATACACAGACAGATGGCATAAATATGGCAAAAAGGATGAGAGTTTAAAGTGGATGCATGGGGAAATGCTCTAGAATAAAGGGCTCATGTCCTCAATGGCAAATAGGCAAGAATGCCACTTGGAATACTGCTGTGCAAACAAATACAAGCAAATACAGCAGAAATTATCTTACCACCCTACAATTTTTTCCACTTAGCTTCACAAAGGTGTTCATGAGTTAACATTGTTGAGGGGAAAAATAATGTTAAGAGCTTTTTCTGGTGTTGTTTGTGATTACCTTTTTTAGACAAGAAGTCTTTTCTGTCTAGATTCCCTCAAAAAATGAAGATGTTCTCAGCTAAAAAAAAAACCCAAAAAACAACAACAACCTGGTAATGAAAGATATAAATGCTTTCAACTTGAGAAGGGAATCACTTCATAATTTACACTATCTCTACTTGAAAAGAGAAGAACCTCACAACTCATGAGTTATTGGTTTTCCCTTCTTCATTAAGCATTCCTTGTCTGTGTTTCTATCTATTTAGTGCATGTTCTTCACACTGCCTTGTCAATGCCCTTAGATACAAGGGATATATTTGAGACTTAGTGCACAAAAAACCTTTACTGTAATGCACAGCAGATTAGAGGCAATTCACGAGCCTGTATATGTGCTGTACCAAAATATTAACCTCTAATGTGGGCTCATCCTACTCAGATAATCCTTTGCCCACATCCCAACACTCTTTTCAAACATTTGCAAACCAATTAATTTGTCTCTTGGAGGGAGTGCTTTGCTGAATTTACCTGTGACGAGGTATGTAAAAGAGGATATGTTAAAATGAAATCTGAAGTGTTATTGTTGGCAGGAAGCTGTCAGGTGATATGAATTCCACACAGCATATACAGAAATGTGTTTGCCCTATAATGTTTTCTGTGTCTCTAAACAAAGACACAAACAGGTATAACTAGCCTGATACTGTTTAGTTATGTAACAGATTGAGGGTTTGGGTTTTAGTCACTGAAAATGTGATAAACAACATTGTGCATTAATGCAGAAAACAGATTGAGCTTTTTAATGGTACATCAAATAAGACTTTATTAGCATCTATTAGGTTCAACCCAAAGCCCGGGAAATAGCATTAATGAGCATCATATATCAGTCTGTCTGTTATTAGATAACATTATCCCTTAAAACTAGCAAGTCATATAGTACTTTATACTTTTTACCTTTATCTTTAGAATTAGCTGCTCACATCCTCTCCTGTTACATTGGCCTTACTATTAGTAATAGTGAACCAATTTATAAACCCATTAGTGACACTTTTTCCCGAAGATAAAAACAGTCAAAATTATCTGGCAGCAATTAATCTTAATGGCTGTATGCAGTAAACAGCAATGGGCTAATTCCAGCTCTGTCAGCCCCATCAAACAATCCCACATTAGGCAGCTTTTCACTGATCCATTAAGCATATTCAGAACAACAACAAATTCAATGCTGAAGGCATATGCACTAAACATTACAACAGTGATCTTCTGAAGCCATCATTATCTCTTAAATAGTACTTCCCCCATGTATTATCATTATGCTGTACATTAGAAATACTTTGATTAAACTCCCTTAATTCATAACAGCCAGCTGCAGACCATTTATGCAGTTAATCTCAACACAACAGCTATTGAGGAAATATAACAAATGAAGGCTGTAAACTGGAAGTCATTACTATAAAAGATACTGGTTTCCTAGCCCTTGCAGTGCAAAGTGCATGGCAAGATTGTACTTTAGAATGACAGTAATGCAGACAGAAACAGCTAATGGCTTTCCGCATGTCCTGCAACATATGCAGCAGGAGTTGCAGCTGTAAAGATGTGTGCAGGAGTGACCTGACAAACTGTCAGCATGAGTGGCAAAAACATCCAGGAGCCCCATGTTCACAGGACCAAAACATCACATGAAACCCAGCATGCAAACTACAGCCTCTCCATGGCTTTGCTGGCTTCATCTGGAGCACACTGTAATTTGTCTCTTTGAAAGAGCAACTCTGATTTTTTCCTCTATGAAGCTCCAGTTAGTAGCAATGGCACTTTGAAAGACTTTGAAAGACTGCAGACCTTTAGTTTCCTTTCCTACAAGTAATAGCTGTTTTGAGAAATTTTATTAGACTATTTTCTCTTTAAGGTATAATGGATATGGTGTGGCAAGAAAATTTGCATAAACATTTTCATGGTGATGTAAACAAAATAATATTATCAGGATGGGAAAGAAAACAGTAGCTAATTTATATTTCCACTCTGACCTGAAATTCACATGGGGTATTCTCATTTAATAACACGAAAATGTTAAATAGATACAAGTTGATGGCATTTTCTTAAGTTTTCATCAAATGTATCCCATAAAAAATATGTATTAGAAATTCACTCAGAGGGTTTCATGCTTCATGGTAAGGAAAAACAGGAGCTAAATTTGTGTTACTAATCTAGATTGTACCCTCTCTTAATTAAAAAAATACCCAAGAAATCTGTGGGATTTGGATACAAAAAACACTTTCACAAATTCTTTACTTGTCAAGTGTAAAGAAACCATAAAAATATTAGTGAATAAGGTCTATGTGTTTCACAGTTCTTCACTATATATAAATAGTTTATTTGATTTTAAAGATACAAACCACAGACACAGTGTCTACCTTGCAATGAAACGATCAAATAAATAAAACTTCAATTTGGCATGAGCCTAGCTGCCAGTTCTGATCTTAGTTCCAGTTCATAAGTCCAACTCATTTGAAGATGGAATGCAAAACCTCTGCAGCACCTTCAGGACCTGTGCTGAGGACCAGGCATAGGCATGCAAGAGGCAACACCCTTTAGAGGGCCAGAAGAATCAACTTCCGGACATTTGGATAAAAACAAGGTGAAAAGTCTCACTACAAGTCCAGCTTCATACTCCCATTACTTTCTAAAGGTCATGCAGTGCTGGAATAGATAAGGCTGTAACTCTCCACCCATTTATGAGGTGAGGCAGACCTGCATACCATGGTAGATGTGTACTTCCCAAGCAGCCAACACACTTAAAGAGTGAATTTTGCAAAGATTAATCCATCCCAGACTTTTAGAGACTATCCTAGTAATCTCCCCTTCAGAGGGAGAAGAATAGACTTGTGCTTCAGACACAGATTTCAAACACAGGCATTTCTCTTACCTCCACAGCAGCTTGCCTTATGATCTTGGGTAAGCTTGATTGCCTTTCTTTATAATGTTGATAAGGTGACTTTTCCATGTGGCAGAGCTGTGGCCAAGACAAACTGGTGATGCTTCCAACTGTTTGATCAGAAAGTTGAACAGAAAAAATAATTGTTACATCATCTGTAATGTGGCATTCTGATTCTTGGCTATCAAGGCTGACTCTCATGATCAGGTACACAGGACTTTCACCTGTCAGCAAATCTGTCTATAACACAGATCTACTCTGGATGATTGGAAAACCAGCACTGGCTCCCAGCAGGTCTTACCACCTTCTGAGATGAAAATAAGGAGAAATGGCTGTGGTCCTCAAGAAGGCAAGCACTGAGCTTGTAGGAGCTGAATCTTTACCTGCATCCTTCACTGCTATCACCAGAGTGGCCAATCTGTTTTTCAGTAAGCATCAGTTAATAGATAAGTTCCAGGAAATTTTTTCTCCATGTAAGTCTCATTCATACTGTTTCGGAGGCTGGATGCCAATATTTGGAAGTAGATGAGGTGAGTTTTATGTTTACCCTATTTAATGTGATCTGGAGATAACCTAAAACAAGCACCTGAAAACCAAAAATGGTAATTTAACCCAGCAGAAAGTGAAAGCTGAGTAATTATAATTTTTCTTTTTTTTTTAATTTTTTCTTTTTTACACTTAAGCATTTCTAGGTACAAGAGCTTCATACAAGGAATATTAGACTGTTAGACACCCTCCTGAAGATCTCAGCAGAGTCGGCTGATTAAGAGCAAGGCATCCTCTGACCAAGGATTTCTAAGAGTAAAAATTTTAAGTTAGGTGCCTAAACACAGTTGAAGTTCTCTACTGAACAGAATTCTCAATGTTTCAGAGGTAATTCAAATATTTCTTGTACATGAGGTCTAATTTGGGAGGAACTAACTTTTCCCAAACCTAAAGAGACACTGACTCACCATCTTGCTTGGCAGTCAGAAAGATCTGTAATATATGTGACAATTGTAATTTATAAAGTATGCCTGAATCATTATATGCAACTATCCTTGTCCAGTTTCACATTTTGCTTCCTTTTCCAGCAGTACTTGTTTCTTAAAAGTAGTGGAAAAATGCCATAAGCAACACATTTTCAGTAATTTATTTCATTTTTTCAAGATATAATGGGCTCGGATTTGAGCAAATCCAAGTAGGTAAGTGCTAAACTTCAGAACAAAGAAGACTGTTCCACCCTTGTCTTCCAGAAAACAGCAACAGAATTTGTCACCTCACAGAAGGCCCAATTCTGAGGAGTACTGAGTAATGGATACTTTGCAGGTGATAATGAGTACAGGTAAAAATGTCGAATTATTCTCAGTTGCTACTTGCTCACACTAGTAAAAAAAATTTCACTTACTTGCAGTTTTACTGACAACACTTTATTTTTTTTCCCTGGGGCTTCATATGGCTGATTTCAGTTGAATATATGGCTATGTATGTTTCAAATGCAGTAACAGGGGAACTACTCTGCTTACTTTCCAAGGACCATTTACTAATCTTGAATTTAGCTAACCAAGCAGTGCAGCAGGGAGTTTATAAAGATTCCCATAATTCTGCCTAGCACACGATCCAAGCACAGAGCTCTTACTGTACCAGTAGAATTTGTGACTAAAGAGGAAATATACTTGCTGAGCTGCTAGTAGGATATGGATTATGTTAATTGCAGAAGAATTTTATACATGGATTTTATTTCAAATTGTGGACATTGTCTCTTCTTATTTTGACAATGTGTGAACAGTCAGACGTGAAACTAGCTGTATAATGTGTCCTAGTTTTTCACAAAGGGAATATAATATTGATGAGAACCACAAAATAGTTTGGTCATGCTATGGCATATTTTTCCTATTATTGCTATATATCAAAGAGGTCAGACTTGATTTCCAAAACCAGAATATTATCCTCTTTCCTCTAAGCTAACCAGGTCTCCTAACAGTGGTAAGGGACTTCGAAAATATTGTATAAATTTTACTGATAAAATTCCCAACTGACTACCTAATTTGGGGCTGCAATGAAGTGTGCATAAAAGCAGTCTGAACTGTTCATAGAATTATTGTTATTGATGGCACTAATTGATAGCAGAAGAGCATGAGTTATGAGTTAAAGAAGTGCATCTCTACTAAGAGACAACAGAGAAGCATTTTTTTCAGGGTTAATTTTGTTTACTTATTTATTCAAGTTTGGTTTGTATAAAAAATTCTATTGTAAGAATTAACTGAGGCTCTGACAGAGAATCTAGAATTTTCCAGTTTTATGATTTTTCCCCCCTAGTTCTTCAATCCTTTTATACATTTAGAAGAATTTCCACATAAAAGACGTTTCTTTTTCCTTCAGTGGGACTATTAATGTGTGTAAATTCTAAATGGGTCCAAGTATTGTGTGTGTTGACAAAATGTTGGGAAGTCAAGTTCAATGAGTGGTCAGACAGTGCACAAAAGTAACTCTAGAAATCATAGAAACCATATTGATTTATGGAAGGCTGTGCTGAAGAGTGTAGGGTTTCTATCTCTAAGGGATCGGAACATGAGCTATGAAGTGGAGAAGTGGTTTTCAACCTTTTTGTGCTTTGAGACAATTTGAAAATGTTTTTAGTTGAAAGGAATACCCTTGCAATATATTTAAACCTGCAGATGATAAAATAGCTTTTTCAGAGACCACTGACAGGAAGCCCAAGGATGCCCAAGGAGTCACAGGCTATATGCAAGAAATCACTGAAATTAATAATACCAAATTATCTATCCTGTTCCACCTTTATTCCATAGGTTTGACATATTGTCTTGAATCTGCCTTATTATGCATCTGAACTTACATTGCTATGTTCCTTGCATATCTAGAAATGCCAAAAAGCACAGAAAAGTAATTTTTTTGGAATTTCATTACATCTCATCTAAGAAAAAATATATTTTATTAAGAAAACGAAATGAAAAAACAACGATTCCATTCATATATAATGTGTCAGTAATTTATAACCAATTTATCAATGACCACGCAGCTGCATTCACTGTAATTTAAAAAAAAAACAAAAAAAAACTCGTACAATGCTCACATAGTCTCTGAAAGCACAGCATCTTAATAAAGGAAAAGGAAGCCACCAGAGTAATTAGAAAGGTATATTGTAGTGCATATAATGGCAGAAGGATGTTTGTATTATAGTCCAACACATCATTAAGGATACAATTGTTATTTAATGTGGCACAATCATCTTTCTACTCTTCATGAAATCCACTTAAGTAATTACTTTTCTTAGCTCATTGGTTCTACGAACTGACAGTTTAGCAAAGTGCTATGTCTAAAGAAATACTGAATCTCCGTTTTTATAATACCCTACCTTTTTAGCTTGACTGTTACTGCTTACTTGGACTGTTGCTGCTTACCTGAAATGTCCATTTTCTCGTTTGAAAAACTGATGAGGAGAGTGGGAAGGAGGGGGAAAATCTGGAATGGGGAGGACAGAGAGGAAAGAAATGCCAAAAGCTTACAGGGCTGTCTTAAAATATGTAAATAAAAAATGAAAAGCCCTACTTCCTGTTTTTCTAGTGTATCCCTTTCCTCCAGCCTTATCTTCTGAGCATTTACATATAAACATATGTCATATTGATTGCTTGTGCAATGTTTAATCATTTTTATTTCAGTTAGCAGCAGAACAGTAGCTCAGCAGTGCAGAATCTTGAGTTGCCACTAAGTTGTTTTTTGGAGGAAGTTTTACAAAGCACAGTTTTCAAGATTTAGGACACTACTGTCTTATGAAAGTTAGTGATGAACATTAAATTATTTTTACCTTATATTCTTTTTGCATTTATTAATCAAATAATATAGGGGAGAAAACATCATTTATATATGCAAAGCTCATTCATTTTTTTCCCTGTCATGCATATATTAATATAAAGTTCAAGCCCATTCTGCAGAGCAAGCCCAACATTTAGCAGACACAGCACTGAAGTGCAACATTTGAATTGCCCAACAGAATGCTTTCCCTTGTTTTTTTTTGCATTTTAAACTTCGGGCTCTCTTTCAAAGGAAGTTGTTGTCTTCGTGTTTGCTAGCGTTACAAGAAGGTAAGCCTGAAATACCTTTATCTTATTTGGTAGATCTGTGTTTGATGCTCTTTGTTTGAATAGAAGTGTCAGCTGTATTTTACCTTGTTACATAAAAAAGTTTCAGAATTTAATTAAGGGTCAAGTACCCGCTGTAGATAAATGCAACAGCTAGAGCATATTTCTGATCTCTCTGAAGACTGCAATCATGAAAATTATTATCATTGAGTAAAACTGGTCTCAATGATGGTGACTGGGAGATGGAATCTGTGTTAGTCAGCCATAATTTACATAATAATGGGTTCTGAGTTTTCATCAGCACCTTTTGTTTTTACAGTGCTTACTGCTACAGTAAATTGTCAAAATGTCATTCCTATCCAATCAGCCAGAAAATATCAACAGTAAACAAGGCACAAGAAGAAATTCTCTGATTTAAAGTATGGTGGAGGAAATAGTAAAACAGGACACTGGAATAGCTGTAGCAGTCTTATTCTGTTAATTTCAACAACGCTGCTGAACAACTTATGAAAAATTACTTTTTAATGAAGCAATGCCACAGAGGGGAGTGATGTCATTAACAGAATCTCAGCAAACAGATAACTGGTTTGTTTATATTTATGCTTGCCATTACCTGTTTGTTTCCTCTTCCATGGGGCAATATATTTCACTCCTCCAGTCAAAATAGGATCAGCTGGAAAATTACCGCAGTCTGGGTAGCCTCAGATATACAAGTGCCCAAAAGCAACTTAATCAAGTAAAACACTGAGTCCTAATGAAATTGCTACCCCAAATAAGTTAATCTTCTCTCTCTCTGACAAACTCACAAAGCGTGATAGTATTTAAGCTGAAATAAATTCAGTGTAACTTTTTGCCACCCTCTAAAACTCACAGAAGTGCAAGGAGAGGAGGAGCATGAATAAGTCACAGTGTAGGCTTTATGACCATCGTACTTATATACTATGTTCGAATTAAAAGATTCACATTGTGTTTGAAATAAAAATGAATAAAGTGGCATCCTGCCAAAGAGAACCAGAAGCCACCCTTGTGTGGAACTTGGCTCAAGTAGTACTTAATTCATTTCCAGAAAATGACAAGTTGTGTAAATGTATCTTTAAAATAGAGAGGCAAAATCTTAAAAAAAATTTCTTTGCATTGTGGTTCATAAGGTTGACACAGTCATCGCCTGTGCATAAACAGAACAAAGCTTGATAAATGTTCCTCAAGGAGGTCTTCCAGCACTGTGTTCTTAAAAATCTTCAAAAGATGGGATCACATAGTTGAGACACCACAGAAAAGACTCACAGTACCTTCTTTTGGAAATGAATAAGAGTTTTAAAATCTATTGAAATGAAGTGTTGACATAAGGAAATATTTTGTAGAGCTTTCAGGTTTCTTTACTATTCACTTTATTTTACTTGGCTACTTTTAATTTTTTTTTACACTTCTTCTCTTTGAAAATCCTGCATTGTCCAAGCCCTTTCGATTAAGCAGCTTGCCTGAATGAAAGCACTGTGATGAGGTGGCGGTGCATCAATAAACAGGGTGCCTCTCAAAGCAGGACAGAATGCTGAGAAATAGGGCTGATCAGCAGTAATTACTCTGACACTTCATGCAGTACAGGGAATTAACTCCTAGGACTTTGGGCCAAATGGAGAAGTAGTAGTTGATGTCCCACATTGTGAATGCCTCAGTGCCTGAACCCATTATGAGTTTAAACGGAGCTGGGAATTCACTATATACAGAGCTTTTTTCTTTCCTTCCCCCCACCCCCAGCTAGGAATGTGAAGCAGAAAATAGAAATAATTCAGGGTGCTGAGCAGGCTGCATTTCTGTTTTTTTTGCTAAGGCCTTTGCATTCATTTTTCATTAAGTCACAAATAATTCAATAAAGGGATGCCCATAACAAGCATATTTATGGGAATGCACCGATCATGTTGAGGAAGACACCCCATATGCCAAGTTAAGGAAGTGGAATTGCTCTAAGGCAGACCTGCAGAAACTAAGGTATACAAAAACACATAGCAGGAGGGGAAATACAGCTAAAAAGGCAACTAGTTAGCAGCTGCCACTATGACCTTTAACTGCATCCATGGTAACTGGGCTAAAGATGGAGTTCCATTTTATTATTCTCACACCCACAATGTTAAGCCTATGAATCCCATTGCAATTTAATGGCTGAAATCAGAAGGCAGATCTGTGTTCATTGGACCAGTGCCGACATCCTCTTAGCTAATGAGTGCAATAAACATTTTCATGCCAGGAAACCAATGCAAGTGGAAATATTATGCCATGCAGAAATCTATCCCCCAAACACAAAGAAATGGTCAGTAAAGTCAGTCCTTTATGTTAATTTGCATATACTGTAATTTTTCAGGGTTTAGACCACTCATCTTTAAGCAGGAAGATATTTAACTCATATATTCTTTAATACTGTGCCATGCAACAGCATTCAATTTATATTAAGAATCGTGGGAAGAATTACATATTCCAGAGCTAATGACTATAGCTGCCTCCAATTATTTTCCTAAAGGAATGTTATGTTTTCAAAAACTATTTTTGCTTTCATGCACCTAAAATATATTTTATCCATTTGCAGGCTATGCTCAGTACCACCAGCTGAGCAGAAAACAGTAAACCAGTGAACTCTTTCAACAAGAAAGAAGTCTTTGTTCTAACTTTTGTTGCTGATGTAATGTGACTCATAGAGTTTTTCTTAAGCATCAGTGACAACAATGTCATATCTTTGCCATGTGAGCTGAAAGCAAGACATATATCATCCTTATTTGGGCTGAAGAACCAGAGCAACAGCAACAGCGGTTAAAAGGATCTGTGCTGGATGCGACTTTGAAATCTCAAGCACTCACACCTCTCAAATTCTGTGGTAACCTGTAAGATCAAAAATGAGAGGTATGGAGTGGAGCTAAGAATTGATTTGTAAGCCTTTACTTGGAAAAAACAGAAGCAATGAGGAGTAGCCATAATTATTTTAAAAATCATAAATATAGCAATTTAGACACATTGAGTCATTGAGTCATTTGTCTGTCTCACCTCCCAGCCTCCCCTAAAGAAGAAACATCATTCTAATAACAAAACAGACCAGGGTGAAGAAGAAAACTCTCAATGCATAAATATGCAGCTAGGAAATGAAGGTCACCAAAATCTCCTTGAACTCTTGGGTAAACCCACCATATTTGCTTCAAAGTGGTGCAGTCAAAGGCATAAAACTGCATTAGTACACTCATAAAGAGCGTTATGTGAAATATCCCTGCCTCTCACAGTCAACTTCCTACTCTATCTTAAAATACTCAGAATTTTATTTTTGTTAAAATGTTAGCATGGCATAAGGAGAGAGGGCTTAATGACTTCCCTTGACAAGAACTGCATGTATTTTTTTTTCTTATGGAATACTGCCAAATATCCTTTGTAATAAAAAGCTTGAACTATTTTGCTAACAGAAGCCGCTTGTTCTGGTAACTGTAAAGGTCAGACAGAAAATAATTTTGGTGTTTCTTATCTTTTAAAATAATGTCACTTTTTATCATTACGGTAACATTTTTGGACAACAAAGAAAAGAGAAAACAGTAGATGTGATACCCCAGACCGCCAGGTACACTATTTCTTAAAAAACATTATTTTAAAAAAGCTGTTAGCCAATTATACCAAAGACTGGAAATGTCACAAAAGCCAATGAAATCTCCCTGGTAACATTCAGAAATAATATGCTTTGGATCATACAGTATATTAAATGACAACTGTCAATTTAAAAAAAAAGTCCTCCAAACTCTTTGATGTATGACAATTTAGAAGTTGAAACACACTGTTCTTACCATTTAATATCTTTGAGATAAAAAGCTTTTGACATGTTAACTAATGTGAAGAAATAAGTGCTCCTCTCATTTCCCTAACACAGTACTGGACTGCCCTGAGTAGCTTATTGTGATAAATGTCATAAGAAGCAAGGTGGTATGTAATCATTTTAGTTAGTTAAGTATATGCACTTATGTTACATAACATAACAACAGAGACAGGTGAGATTTTTCTATCCTAAATATTGTGTTTATTTCAGTTAAAATGGTCATTTGAATAGGTACTGATGTTTTTTTTATTTAATCCACTCTTCTGTCTGGGGCTGTAGTACAGCATGATTCAGAGAAAGCTGTCAGTGTCTGAATGTTCAGCCATTCCAGGATAAAAGCTCTTTGAACTGCACGTTAGTTGCCTTTTTATTGTTTGTTTTCCCCACAAAATGGAAAGCATCTCTAACTTCAGGCACCTGGATTGGGTGGCTTCCAGGTAGCTGAGGAAGTCTCCCCGAGGCTGTGCTGGGTGGCAATGCTGGGTGGGTTACTTCAGCCAGGCTCTGAGAATCATGGACCCTGCAGGATGCTTCCCCCTACCCCAGGAGTTCCTCTCAGCTGTAAATGCACTGTTGCAAATCTGTGTGCCTTTGACAGGGTCCCAACTGGAAGTCTCCCATTTCAGGGATAATCTGAACTTGAATCCTATCAGGTGTAAACTCTTCTCCTGCCACTGAAGAAATGGAGCTCAGTATTGATACTCAGATAAGCCTGACCCTGGATAAAAGGAGGTGTTAGGGAGTCAAAGCCAGAGGTGATCAAATAATACAAAAAGTGATTCAGCAAGGACATTTAAGGCATGCATTTTGAGTTGTCTAAATTAACAACCTGTAAAAGGGGAGATTAGGTAGCTAAGTCTAGGTATGTTGGCTGACTTTAATGAATTGTGAGTGTGTGCTAATTGTTAGGCACAGCATGGATGTGGTTTTGTGGTCCGGAAAATATCATGTTGAAGGTCTACACTGCTTAGTGGTTGGCAGACTATGTTTGAAAGTGATTCAAAGATAAATCTGCACCCCCAAAAAAGGGAAAAGTCATAAACAGTGTAGACCTCACCAACTGGCATCATTGGACTCTGGGGAAAAAATTAGTTCCTGAACCTCTTCTAATTACTGTTATAGACACAGACCAGGAACACTGCTGCATATTGCCTCAAATCACCTCCAGATATTGCTCAATTATTTTGCTGAAAAGCAAACTACAAATTAACCATGCCACAACTGGGAAGCTCCAGGAACAAAATCAGTAAGTCTTTATACAAATGCTGTATTCACCAGAAAAAAATGAAATAGCAGATGAAAGGATGGTAGCACAGTTGTGAAGACGGTAATAAGCATGATCTTCGGGGAAATCATCCTGTCCCCAAAAGCAAGAGCAAGAGACAGAGAACACTCTTGGAACTTTGGCTGCTCAACACGTTTGAAGATGAACCATGGGGGCATTGGGACCTTATTCTGCCAGGCCAGTGAGCTGCACTGATGGAGGGGACTCCAGCTCATGGGCAGGGCAGGTATCATCTTTGGTTGGAGTGGATGGATGGTACAAAATGACACCACTAACTGAAGACTTTTTGTTGACAAATGTAGTATGGACCTAAGCTATGCGTACCCCATTAGAACTCATAAAGTGTGG
>VRYO01002772.1:63661604-63679021 GCA_009812075.1 Sialia sialis | reverse complement strand
AAGCAAAATTTATGAAAAGCACATGTATAAATAAGATGGCATTTTAAATTTTTGCCAAAGAAAATAATCTACATATATTGCAGAGCTTTCAGAAAGTTGAAGAGAAAACATTCCTCAGTATGACATTGAAAGCAGAGACTTAATAAACACTTCTGGTTTGAATCTGATAAAGTAACATTATATGTTTAGGTATGTTTTATGGATAATTGATGTTTTGTTCTTTGGTAAGAGTTATAGTAATTTCAGGTAAATATGAGCAAATGTATTTTTTTCTTTATATTTTCAGCACAAAACCCCCCCAAACATTTTAAACAGCATTTAGATTTGCTTTTAATAGACAACTATGTATCTAGGTACTTAGAAAATGAGGTGAAACTTCAGAATTTATTCAGTAAAAATAATTTTATCTCAGTGCTTACACCATTTTCTCTGAGACAAGAGAACAGGAACCTTATTCCCATTCAGAAGAGAGAGATTTGAATGTTCCTTCCCCGGCTCATGGGTGATATATGTGTGTGTGTGTGTGTATATATATGTAAAAGTTAAAGAGATATGTATATATATGTATATAAATATGCAAAAGTCTTTATGGTTTGTGCATGACATTTAAATTCTGCCATACTTGGTTGATCCAGGTAATTCCAAATTCTGCAATACTTTGACATGCTAATATCATAACTAATGTTTTTAGGTGAACTTAACCATTCAAGGTAAAAAAAAGTTCAGGCCTACTGGTTTCCTATAAAGATGACGAAGAGGATTTCTCATTTGCAATAAGAAAGGGTGTTGAACAACAAAAACATGTTGAAATCCACAGTACTGGATAACCAGCACTTAAGAATTCCTATGAGCAGCTGGAGAAATGTTCAGCAGTTTGATAATTCTGTATGAATCCTAACATGTAATAAATGCTCTAGAAGGTAACAAGACCATATTACTTGTCAGGCCCCTCTCTCTGCTGCTACTCATGCAAAACATGGCAAAGCTAACATGAGATGTTTCTCCTCTGATTTTGCAAGCACTAGTACCAGAGGAATATTTGCAAGTGTTTTGTTAACAGTCCAGAAGTCACAACAACTATTCCTGGTAGAAATTAAGGATAAGTCAGTGGTAAGAAAAAAAGAGAACACTGGAGGTAGAAAAGAATGCTTAGTAAACAGTTATTAGGAAGAGGATGCTATAATACAACCCAATCCTTACTTTCATTTCTAGAAGTGAAGATGAAAACCACAGAACAGAATGACTGAAATGATTGGCTTAAACTCCAGAATGCTTATCATTCTAGACAAGCAACCAAACAGTGTCTCAGAAGGGGGTGATGGAGAAAATCCCCAACATGATTGCTGAATGGCCACTGAAAGCAGAAGAGTTGATTTTTCTGTTATAACTTGGGGAGCACAGTTCTGGAGCATTGCATCAACTCCGCAGTCCTCATTTTCAGAAAGACTCAACGAAGCTACTGGAAAGGGTAGATAGGAAATACAGAAATGTTTCAAAAATGGGAAAAATGCCTTCTGGTGAGAGATTTGGATCTTTCTCTTTATGAAGCAGAAGATTGAGAGGTGACTTGCTTATGGCATATATACCTTCTCAGGCAGAAAATAATGGATATGAAAGGGCTCTGTAATCTAGTGGAAGAAGGCATAATAAGAACCAAAGGCTGGAGCCTGAAGCCAGATGAATTCAAATTGGAAATAAGGCACACACTTTTAATGCTGATAGCTATTAGCTATCAGAACACATTATAGAGGGAAGTGGTGGATTTTCCATCTCCTGAGATCTTCAAATCAAGATTAGATAACTCTCAGGAAGATATACTCTAGCTGCAGAGAAACTATTTGGCTCAAGGTAGGGATAACTGTGTGAAAGATAAGTGGCTGTGATCAAGAAGAAAGTAGATTAGATGATCTAAGAGTTCCTCTTTGCTTCTTGCACTATGAAAATTGGAAAACCCGCAGTATGTAGCTGGGAGTTAATCTGAGTCTTCCACCCCAGATTTAGTCCGATCAGATTACTGGTGCATTGAAGCGAAATTCATACCCCATCCTTCACTCTTTTATATTCCTTTGCAGGGTTTACCCAGAGGGAAGTCAGATTTATTGCTGTTTGCTTTCCTTCAGTATGCTGCTAAGGCAATGCTGCTCCATGTTAGTCAAATTAATGGAAAAGATCTGCAACCACTGTTTAGACGTTCATTCACACTTCATTTCCAGAGGAGATCAAAAGAGATATCCATGTCTTTGGCATGTACTTCTAGGATCATGGCATGGAAAAATGCAGAATAACTATAACACCTATTAACTTTATTAATTGTATGACTGTGTTTGCAATCTTCACTCCCAAGCTACTGCAATTACTGGAAAATCCTTGCTTCATATGTGAGCAAAGGCATCAAATAGAACAAAGTTTTGTAAAAAAAAGTTTTGTGGCATCAGTAGACAGGTGCAAAGAAGTTGGAAATTCATTATTATGTTAAATGACATCCTTTGTTAAAGGATGCTCTGTAGTCCAGGTAGGGAAACAAAACAGGAAATATTTTGCCTGACCCTGGCCTCCTGTGTTCGACAACTGGTGTAAATTGGTTACAGTGGTTTTATTTCAAAAGACCATAGACTAATGGTGACATTAACAAGAAAAGTGGGCAATCAGTACTCCAGAATCTCAGTTTTGGTAATATGGCAAGCATTTACTTATCTCAGATTTTGGCTTGAAATTTCTGGCTTCTAGCCTGATTTTGTAATGGTGAGGAGAGTAGAGAAAGGACATGCAAGACAATTTGGGTAGGAAAAAAATGAAGATAAAATGATTGGTTTAATAGGGAAAAAGAGGAGAAGAAAAAGTCTGCATATATTTGGAAACAAATAAAATGAACAGATGAAATTATGGAGCAAAAGGAGAAGTTTATGAATAACAGTTCTATAGACTCTTAAGGTAGAAGTAATTTTATTTAACTTGAGCTGTCAATGTCTAAGTTGTCACCAGAGATTCCCTCTAATGCCAATGGAGAGAAAGAGATACTTTTAAACATTATTCAGCGGACCTATTTTAGCCATCTACTTCAGGATGAGATGAATCATACCTATAAATTGCCTGTTTCTCTCTATTGATTATTAAAAGAGTCCAGGGTGACAACTTCAGATGCAGATGTCTCAGTTATAGACTTTTGCACTTTGTTGGATGAATCCCACTATTAGAGCCTATAGATGCTGACATATCTTGACTTTTTTCCATAATTTCTTATTGAAAAAACAGCTACCATGGAAAAATAGAGGAGATACACATAGATTTGTATCGGGTACAATTACTGTAGAATGGCTGAAAAATTGACAATATGTGTGTGAAATGTTGACATTTTGATGAAAAAATCAACCTCCGAAATATTTCACTTCAGAAAGAAAATATTTCTCAGTGGAAAACTGACATGGGGCCACATGTCAATGAGAGGTTACTACTTCAGGCTTCCAACCTTCGTTACAGGACACTGTTTCTGCCTGGTCTACATATTCCAGGATTCATCCTGATTCCTTCCACTGGTGATTCTGCTCCTTGGGATCCTCATTCTAGTGACGCCTCACAAGAGATGCACCCAGATAAGCTGCCAGAGTCAGGCAGGAGAGACTGGAAGCATGAATTTGCAAGTTCTGCAAGATGGCACACTTTCAACTGCAATACGTTGAGTTTTGATACAATGATAGCAAATTAATGTTTTAAACAAGCACATGGCACTTTTTAAAAGAAATAAACTAGTTAAGATTCAACAACTTGACTTCTCAATACCCAGACTGATTATGCAGTCTTCAAAGAAAGCTGAATTATGGTTGCACGCTTATTCCTTATTTTGCTACCATATTTCAAAGCTCTTTATAATATTCTAAGTCCCCTTTGATAGATTTATGATCATATTTTATATTTGTATTCCCTTTCTTTTTCACTTTCCCTTTTTTTCCCTTTTCTTATCCCTTTCACTTCCCATTCTTTTTTTCCTGCTTCTTCTCTCAGCCTTTTCTTTTCTCCCTTTCTCTTTTGCAAGGAACTGTGGATGGTGCTAATAAGCTTACTATAAATTTTACCAATGTGCAGTTAGTAAAGATTACTTTCCAGTATGGAGATGAGCACAGAAAACCACAAACAAATTACATCTGTTCTACAGGTTAGCAAGTCAAACTTAAGTGCAAAGATATGCGTAAGTTCAGTTCAGAAATATCTTTGAAGATAAATCTTATGCATAACGTTTCTAGAGATAGCATCACGTTCAACTTACAGAGGCTGCATTACTCATGTGCATAAAATAGTGAATGGTTTAAACAAGTTTCGCTCTTCAAGAACCCTGGGACTAAGACTCTTGATTCGAGCTGGGGGGAATGGAAAGGTAGAAAACTTAATTTCAATGTTTTCTTTAAAAGAAAATCTCAATTTAAAAAAGAAGAGCAAAGGATGAACAACCTCTGAGGCAGAGTTTCCTTTAGCAAGCTATGCTGATATTCCATAATTTCCCAATAAAACTAAGGTGGATGAGAAATAGACTACTCTTAGTTTTATTTGGAATTTAAATTTAAATGCTTATAACAATACAATATATGATGCAAATAAAATATAGACTTTAATGATACACGCTACACACAACCGAAAGCTCTAATGACATAGTCAAGAACTCAAAAAATTTGCCTTTTAAATAGGCATAATATTTTGCATTTGATTATGTATTCACGTATTATTTATTTTTACAGATGTCACCTTGCATTTCCCCAAACCTTGATGCCCTCTAAGTTCCAATCTGGCACAGGCTTCTCAGTTTGACGTCTTCCTCATAAGTGGTCCTTTAACCCAGCCCCATTTTCACCCACTGTAGGGAATCCTTCATCAATTCAGCATGAGATTCACTGTTCTCATCTCAGAATTTTCTGTTGGGCTTAGATATCCTTAAGCTGTCCAATCTCTGTTCTACCTGTTAAGATCTCCAACTGGCTTTTTTCACACCTTTTCTGTGCTGGTTTTACTGGCTGTGGCCATTGCCTGACTCCCTACCTCAGAGGTAAGAGCCTCCTGTTTCCTAAATACCCACCCCAGCTCACTGCTCAGTGGGAAGTGTGTGTTATGTGGTATGCTGAGGGAATGATTATTCTCATACATATGACCACATCCAGATCCTGTGTTCAGTTTTGGGGGCCCAAAGCAAGAGATACATAAATCAGTGTAATCCAGGGGCTAACAGAACATTTCCTATCAAGAATGAACATCTGTGGCAGCTGGGTTTCGTTCAGCCTGAAGAGGTGGCTGTAGGAGGACCTCGGAGCCAACTTTCAACATTTATGAGGAGGTTACTCAGATGGCAGAGATAATTCTGTTACTGAGGTGCATGGGTAGCGAACAAGAGATAATGGACTCAGCTGGAATGGGAAGTGTTCTGACTGGATAGAAGAAAAAAGGCTTTTAACTGAAGAAAATAAAGTACTAGAGTAAATTGCCCAGAGAGATCATGGAATCCACCCTTAGAAGCTTTCAAGAACTGACAGGACAAAGTTCAGAGCAATCTGGTTTCTGAATTTGATGTTGAACTTGTTCTTAGTCAAAGGTTGAACCAGAGACCTCCTGAAGACCCTTTAAACCTATACAAGTCTGTAATACTGTGAAACCTCTGTTGAAAATATTTTCCCAAAAATTCTTCTTGTCCAAGTTAGAATGGGTTTGGATTTATATAAATCCTATTAATCCTTTTAAAACTTCAAGCCTTTGCTCTCAGGCACAGAATACTTGGAACTCTTCACAGGAAAGACTGCCAGAATTTTTTCAATGTATACAAAACAAGATTATCTCCCTGGACTCTTTGTCAGATACTACTGAGTCTAGAATATCTGAAGAAAGAAAAATGAATTCTGAGGCAAGGTGAATGCAAAAAAGAAGTCTGAGTCTCATACTTTTTCTGGTCTACCAATAGTGCTACCAAAGTTGCTGCTAATCCATCGTGACTACAGTGAAAGCTCAGCTGCCCATACCATCAGCTAAACATCACATATTAAAACCAGGCAATTTGCCAGATACTAGTTCTTTCTTAGTGGGAATACCTCGGTTTGGCAAATAAAGAGGTAAACCAGAACATAGTCTATTTTATCATCTGTTTTTAATGCACTATATTGTTTTTAAATTGAGTTGTGTGGAATTAATAATTCAATGTATTGGCCAGTTGTAAAAATTTTGCCTGCTATCAGGTGTAATCTTATAACAGAATTTCTCCCCTCCCTCCCTGCCCCTCATTTCTTCCCCCACCTCCAACATTTGTTGCTGACCTGCCGTGAGGTTTTCCTCTGAGATTCCTGTAGTATTTCTAAATATGTATGACTTAGCTTAGAGATGATTGCTGACATCCCGAGAAGTTAATCAAAAATGAAAACATTACTATATCTAGAAGCACAGGCCAGCCACCAATACAGAAAGAAAATAAGGTACATTTTGTCACATTTTATGGTGAAGAAAGTGAAAGAGCAATGTCTAATGCTCTTCAGCTTGGAAGTTAGAGGTTTTGTGTAGAAAAATGTCTGATAATGAAGTTGGTCTGTAGAGAAAATTAAACCATAACAGGATGGGAAGTATCTCAAAGGTGGAATACACAGAGAAAAGAAAAGCTGAAATATAATAGTTTAAAAGAGTATTTTCCTAAGTGAAATCCATCAGTACAGATACTTATCTCCTTGTGTTTGAATGGTTATCAGAATGCTGATTAAACTCATAAATGATAAGTGAACTTTATAGGTGGAATATCCTTTGGGAATTAAGGCGCTATCTGCACTCTAAGTCTGACAGCTGATGTCAACATTTTCATTCCATATTTTCCAAAGAAGCCAAGAAAAAGACAACCTGTTTCAGGTGTTCAGGATGGGCAGACTTACAACAGAAGAACTCACATAGATTTACAAATTTATGTGCATCAACTTTTGGGTCTCGAATAAGAAAGTGACTTTCTTGTATTAGAAGGCTGTATTAAATGGCTGTACAGTTATGAAAAGAGGAATGAAAGCTGGCAAAACTACCTTCAGAGTATCTGCAGAATTTTTGCAAATTTCAGGATGCCACACTGCCTCTGCTGTAAGCATTCACTTGAAAGGCACAAAGACCTAATCAGAAAACTATGCTTGTGGTCATTTTAGTCCATTTATATTACATATGTGATAGCCTGTCATAGATTTTTTTTTTTTGTTTGTTTGGAATGTAACTCAGTAAGATTCTCCATACCCACACCAATGTCTTGTACATTTGTGACTCACCTCACTTGAGCTCGCAGGGTTGTTTGAGGGTAGGACTTCCTCACTGGGTGTTTCCAGGTGGATATTGACATTAATTCTTACAGTGCAGGAGTTTGGGGGCACTAAGTGATGGCAGGCTTTGCCCTGAGCAAATTCTGTTCGTGTAACCATCCGCACCACTGCAGCCAGACCACTGTTTCCTGAGGCCTGGATAAAAATATTTCCTCCACCACAACCACCCTAGGGGAATAAAAAAAGCCAACAAAACAAAACTGAACTTTCCATACAGACCTTTTATTTTAAACAGCCAATGTTAAATTTCTGCCAAACTTCGAAGGTGTTTTTGATTATGTAGCTTTCAACTACCATGGAATTAATATAGCAAAACTTGTGTTCTTCAGGGAGCCCTGTCATACATCTGCAAAATAAGGTTCTTTTTATGTACCTACACATTAACATTGACATCCACTCCCTCATTTAATTAACAACATTTGAATGTCATTTCCTTTCATGTAGTAATTGTATTTTTTATTCCTAAAATGATCTCTTGTTTTGTAGAGAGATACAATTGGAAAATGTCAAGATTTGTACAGAAAAAACTCCAGTAACAATAAGGGGCTCCTTTTTACCTCGTGGTTTTTAAAATCTAAATCTGGCCTTTCCTAGCAACTTTTGAAAAAAAAAAATCTGATACGGGAAATGAGCCTCTAGATTTTGACTTGAGGGGAGAACTTTCTAAATTCTTTCTTTCTTTCAGTGAGTTTAAAGCTAACATGCTGGGTCTGGGAACTCTCATCTCTTTAGGACCCTGGTAGACACTATAAATAGTTGTGGTTGTTAATGTAGGTACACACTCTGGAGAATCTAGAGGATGTATTACATGTCCACCAAAGAGTTCAGTTCCAAAGAAGGAGAAGCTAAAACTGCATTAGTAATGCTTCACTTTAAGAGCCAGATAAAAGATATATGGTGGAGGAACGCAATCCAGTGCTCTCTACCTACTTGAATTTCTTTAATAATGCCAATGACCTCATGAATATTAAAATGAGTCCTGGGTTATGTGTCCTTATGTAAGCTATTCCTCTTGTATCCGGTAAATGGTGTCCATGCAGTTATTAAAAAGAAGAAAAGAGAGGAAAGTGAGGTTAGATCACAGGGGAAAGGTCAACCTCTTGGGAGGGGTCTCAGTGCTCTTTGTTTGGTACTTTATCAAAAGAACGAGGAGATGTTGTGTAAATAGTTTGGGGTTTTTAAAATCAGAATTTAAGTGTGTGAAAGGCACACACTTTTGTTTATGAAACATATGTGTGCACAGTAAGATAATATTGTAGTGATTTTTGTGGTTTTGTACTTTACTGAAAAATTACTTCAAATTAAATACTTTAATGGAGAGGTGATAACTATTGTCTTACAATAAGCTTAGTCCTTTATAGCAATTTTTCTGGTGATTAAAGTATTTATATAATTATCATAGCAAGTGAACTAATGTACTTTGCTACTGGAAGAAAAATAAATCTTTGCAGAGATTTAGGATAACATACTTGAACATTTCTGTGAAAAATCCCTAATAAAAATAATTTCTTTTGAACATTTTTTCTTTAATTGGTGAAATTATTTAATTAATAAGCTTATTTTTGTATGAGATTTCCTGGAAGTAGAATTTACGAGAGTCATAAGGTAACTTTGAAGAATACTCTTTTGAGGAAATTTGGAAAAGTAGCAGGAAGAAAAGACTTGTAACAGAGATTTTTAACTAGTTTTATGCATCCAAATGAAGAAATACAAGTTCTCAATGGTTGTATGAGCAATATCAAAATTCATGTTATGCCGGAGGTTCATTTCCATTTCAAATTCTGGCACTTCTTCTAGCATATATTACCTTTCTCTCTCTCACCAGTCCCAAAATTCATTTGCCTTGAAAAGAAGATATTTTGCACTGTTTCCTGAAGAACAGCAGTTTTGATCAATTAGGTCAGAAGCAGCTTCTGTGTTTTTGAAACAAAACCTGGGAAAAAAAATTAAAAGCATCTTACAGGTACTAGTTTATCCCTTTAATACCTCCATTAATATTAAATAAATCCGGCAAATACAGTGTCTCAGTTATGGAAAATATATTAATTGGGTGTGGGTCAGGAATAAAATCCAGGAACTCACTTTTAATATTTCTTAAATCAAAAGCTTCTTGTTCTGAACAGCTAACCCATTTAGATTTTCCTTCCGCCTCTCCCTTCCAAATGCAAGCTCCTTCAGCTAACTGCTGCACTCCAGTGCTGTCTGCATAGGTTACAAGCACTGAAATGCATTACAGCATTCGTCATTTATACCTGTCCTGGTGTCAATGTTACTTCCACAAATGGCTGAAAAATGCACAATTTTTCTTAATGCTCAGAGCCAGGTTTACTACCAAGCACCTCTGTAATCTGTAATGGTGTGATGAGGTTTTTTTGGGCACCTGATCCAAACTACCCTTCGAAAGCAAAAGAAAATCTTAACATACAAGGTCTTTTTCTGATCCAATGTGTTTCCATCTAGATTACAAATATGTAACTGAAAATAATTATAAAAATTCAAGCAAAATCAGATAATTGTATTGAGGATTTTCATTATACATAATAACTCAGTCCTTCAGTTAGCAGTGGATGTTTCAGTCATAGCTGGGCCATAACAATCTATTTACTGATAAAGTAGGAAGCATGCAACATTAGAAGAAAAATCTCCTAAAAGCCCAAAACTTCAAATAAGTTTTCTTAAATTTACTGCAATGAATAGACCCACTAAAATCAATGAAACTACTCATGTGCATAAATTTCAGATTATGCAAAAGTCCTTGAAGACAGGAGATTTAGCTCTTAATTATTTTAGGTCACCAAAGGAAATGGAGGCCACAGTGTCTCCCAGAACAGGTGACAAATCTGCTTAGAAAGGTAGTATGGAACTGGCATAAGGAAAAGGTGTATAAAGCAGCCTTGTCCAGGAATACATAAGCACACTGATGCTGCCATAGACTATTCAGCTGGGAAATGGCTGATCTAGGTAATTATATTGCAAAATCTTTAGAGGAGACATCCCATACAAATTTTAGAAGACACAGATTAGGGACTTAAGGTAGCTGCTGGATGCATAATTCACTCCAAATAATTTGTTAGACAAACCTCATTTCCTTTTTCTATTTGTGAACTGTATGAGAGCAGTTTATGACTTAGATTTATTATTCAGAATTATTCCCTGAATGAAGGTGCAACATTTATGAGAACCTCGTTGCAAGTGCTTAATATTCAAGATTTGGCACTCTATATTGCTGGTAAATTTGAGCAGAACACATCTCATGTTGTGTTTCTTTGAGTACAAGTAAATCAAAGTCAGATTTTCTATTCTAAATCATCATATTTCAAAATTCAAAAATTCCCATTTTGCAGAAATCACAAGATGCCTTACAAACAGTCTGGCTAAGAGCACATTTGTTCAAAATTTAAACATTATTTTTATGGAATTATTTTGTCCCATTATGTCCCTATTTATGTCCTATAATGTCTCTGCTTCTCAGCTACAACAAGAAGGTTTGTGATTTAAAAAACTAAACTAATGGGGATAATTTTGTCCAGCTGCATAATCCCCTAGTTGGGATATTGTGGAATGTCCCATGCTTTATTCATCAATTCGAATATGTTAAGAATGAGACTTCCAATAATGACACTGATAAAGACTTAAACTTTTAGCTGTCTAAAAACAGTCAGAGGAAATTTTTGAGAATTAAGAGATCTGGAGAGCCTTTTATTGTATGCTCATAATATGAGGGAAATTTCTATCTTTGTCCCGTTTCTGGAGAGCTACTTCCCACATCATGGAACAAAACTTTTTTGTGGTACTTCTGTTGCTGGAAAATGCTGTGATAAATAAAAGATAGTAAAAACATGGTTTAAAAAAAAAAAAAAAGAAAAAGAAAAGAAAAACAGAAAACGTCTTGAAATACTTCCTAACTCCTATTTTTCTTGAGGAGGAAGAAAATAGCTAAAGAATGGTAAGAGAGATATATAGTGATATAGTGCTCTTAACACTAGCAATATTTAGTAATTTCTTAGCCCTGGCTTGCAGTCAGTCATCCTAACCATCTGCTCAGAACTGAACTTTTTCTTTTTCTTCAGTGTAGTTGAACTATATCAACAGAAACAATTTTTTCAGGGAGACTAAATGTACCGCTACGAACAGTTTGATGAAAGACTGAATCTTTGTATTCCTGGAAAATAAGTCTTCCTGTAACAAGCAGCTAATGTTTGAACACGTCAAAGCAAGCCTTTTAGAACAGGAGATAAGAGCACTTGAATGATTCTTGCAGAGTGGTAACTGGCTAACTGGCCCAAAAGCAAATGCTGTGTACGGTAATTTATTCTGTGAGTTACACTTTCCTCAGACTTGAAAAGATCTTTACCATGACTCAGTGCATTGGGTTTGACTCCCACTCTCATTTGGAAGAATCAGGTCTGAAATACAGACCCACTGTACAAGCAAACATTTTATTCCTACAGGCAGTGTTATTGGCACGGGCAGTGGTAAAATAATGGTCAGAGCTGTATTAGGAATGGTTCATAACTTAATGTCAATCTGAGGTAGGGTGTTTATTCATGGTTTTAATTTTAACTATGCTGTTAAATGCTACACTGAAGAAGCTTTAATGTTTAAGCAACTATATTGATCTAAAAGTACTGTTATGGATAAAAATTCTTTGCTTTCAGAATTGGGGAATAACACACTGCCAGAAAGCCTTTATTGCTGGCATAAGTTACAGCTGTGCTAGAGGGGATAGCTACACTAACCTTGTGTCACTATCTCGGCATGTGGCCTGTTCAAAGTCATTGTTTACGTGGACTTTCTACCATATGGAGTTATCAACATTTTCTTACAGAAATCTCAGTGCTGCTTTGTACTTCCAGAGTGAGAATATAGCAAGACAGACTTTGTTTTCTCTTTTCCTCCTTTGAAAATGTAAAAAAAAAAGAAAAAGAAAAAAAAAAAAGATGAAAAAGCAAAAAGCAAAAGGGCTGTCTCTTTCCCTAGTACAGTAATTTCACGTTTATAAGCCGCACCTGAATATAAGCTGCACCTCCCAGTAGCCAGGTAGATCACGGGATTTGTCCATAAATAAGCCGCACCTGAATATAAGCCGGGCTTTTTTTTTTTTCCTTTTTTTTTTTTAAGCGAGGATCCATGTGTAGCAAAGTAACAAATTAGTAACAGAATCGCTACCAGCAGGGTTTGGTGTCAGATACTCAAGTTGCAACAGTTTTCATGGACCAGGGAAGCCTTTAAAGGCAGCCCCATGCACCCTCCCCAGATGGCTCTCACTTTTGGGTTGGCATTTCACTGGGATTTGTCCATAGATAAGCTGCACCTGAATATAAGCCACACTACTGGGGTAGGCTGGATTCTTCAATGAAAAAGGTGCGGCTTCTAATTGTGAAATTACTGTAATCCTCCTCCAGTACAAATGTATGTCATTACAGATATTAAAATGTTTAAGTATGGATGTTTATTAATGCATTGTTAATTCTCATATTTTGAGTATCCTACTCCCCACTCTAAAATGCCTAAGACTAACCGTGTTGGCAATGTCTTTTCACCCAGAGAAGAGGAATAAGTTCTTCTCTGAGCAGTGCCCTATGGTTGTCACTTGGGCTGGACTCAGCTCTGCACACAGTGAATGCCTGGGCGGAAAACACTTCTTTAGTGCACGCGAGATCCCGTGAGCTCAAACACACGGGGCATTCTTAGGTGGTATTAATATGTAAGAAGGTGGTTAGGACCCTGCCAGGCATGCTTGGGCACGCTGCCCAAGGCCCTGGTGTGGGTTGCGTGCAGGCACAATGCGCCCTTGTCTGCTCCTGGGAATGCATTTTGAGCAAGTGAGTTAGACATACCTCTGGAAACCTGAGTAAGGCAAACTGTTCCGGTTCATGTTAGCAGGGGAAAGGAAATGAATAAAGGGTATAAATCTTCGTTAGCCCAGCAAGAGCAAAGAGCATTCTTTCTTGTGCAATAAAGAGTAAAGGAAGTAAAAGGTAAGTAAAAGGAAATTTTGAGCCTTCCTCTGCAGCAAAAACACCATGAAAATCCCTAGAAAGACTCAGAGGTGTGTAGATAAACAAAGGTACTTCAGAAGTCCTTCTGAGTGTGTGCACGAAGTTCTTAATAAAGCAACATATTCTGAGAAAAATATCAGTATACTGAACCTGAATTTTGCCCCCAAAACTGACAAATACTGTTCTGTTAAAGACCTAATTTGAAGAGTATTTCCTTGGTCCATTCTGGGCCTCTGAAGTCTTCCGCATTTACTGCTGGGGGAAAAGAAGCCTTGAAATCTTGAGCTGCATCTCCCCAAATCTGGTTTTCAAAAAAGTAATACTGTAGCAGTTCCAATACAAAACAGTCTCCCAAGGCTTTTATGCCAGCAAGCCTAGAAGTAGCTAGTCCTGCAAAGTCAGAGGGTTGGAATTCAAAAGTGGCTGCATTCCCTCCCGCCTGCCTCCCAGATGGGTTTGGAATGCATGCATATCCCAGTTCTGGAACATCACCTGTCCAGGTTTCTGAAACGAGGTTTTGAAATTCCACTTCATAGTAGATTGTTGAATATTAGATTTTACAATCAAGGTGGAATGAGATATCACATCAAAATACACAATTCCACACAAATAAGAAAATTTGTTTCTGCATAATTATATTCTAGCCTCCCTGATGTTTTTATACATCATTGATTAGCTATGTGCAATGAAATATTCCTTTTCTAAGGAAATAACATGTATATATATATATAATTCTTTAATCCCTACATACATAGTAGCAATAGCTGAGTTTTTATGGAGATAAGCGTCTGATAGGGCTTTGGTATTGCTGATGAAAGAATTCAGCTACTGGAACAAGTCTATCCTACAGATGATATAGCAAAATTTCTCCAATGGCTAAGGGCACATTGGTGGCACTAGGACAAAGATTCAGATCAGGAAAAGCCACACACAAATAAGTATGAAGATGGGAAGCATATGTGGCTGTATGGAAACTTAAAGCAGATGATGGAACAACTTAAGAGCAGAAAGATCAAAGTTACAGATAAAACTAGTTAGATCAGAAAACTCCAGCGAAAGGAGTAGGAGTAATAATGAACAATATATTGAACAAGCAATGAAGACAATGCTGTCACAGAAAAGACAAATGCTGCTCTAGGTATGTTAATTGGAGCATCATGGCTGATACAAGCATGACAGTTTTTCCACTCTGTTTGGTTCAGCTGAGCTTCATCCAGAGAGACACGTTTCATTTGGGCTACCACATTTTTCAAAGGATACAGACAAATTGAAAGGACTTAAGAGAAGGACATTGAAAATGATAAAAGATTTTAAAAACAAGGCCTGGAAGGAAGCTTAAGAGGTTGTGATATGTTCAGGCTAGACAAGGGAAACCAAGAGGAAGACAACACTTGATAATTGGATAAAAGGGTGTTATTAATTGAAAAGGGCCCAATTGCTTTTATTAGCCAATAGGGACAAAACAAGAATTAATGGATTTCAGCTGCAACATAAATAATAGAATTAAATATCACAAAAAACTTAATGACTGTAGGAAGAGTAAGGACATGGAGAAAACCATCAAGAAGTTTTTATGAATCAACTTCATGGCAGGACTTTAAGGCCAGACTTACTGTTGATCTATCAGCAATGTTTTAAGTTTAGTGAAATCAGTCTTGACACGATGCATTAGGGAAGGAGAAAAAAAGACTGGGCTGAATGACCTGCATGGGATTTGTTTGCTGGTAAATAGCACTGTGATTCTCTAACCCTGCACAGTACAATGAGAGGCTTGTTTGCTACTGTTAGTTTTTTCCACCCCCATCTGAAAGAGAAAAATGTGGAGATGTGTTTTCCAGGCTTCAATTAATACTGATATAGATCCACCTTATGCATTTAGAGATGTGACCACATTTCCTATTCTCAGAGCAGCCAGTGACTGATATGCACTTAGGTGTCAGCTGGACACAGAAGTTTTCATACCTTCCAGACACAGGGTGACTCTTGGGTCTAAGCAGTGACTGGTTGTGCCTGACACCTTTCTGCAGCGTGCTGTAGGCAAGGGCAAGTCTTGTCTTTAAAGTCCTTTCAAGCCTTCACCTTCATACTTTCCATGAACTAGTAAAAGCACAGTCTATACCCTAAGCATACACTTCCTTTCCATGGAGCATGGCAAATGCTAAAGCAAACCTCTTTCAGGAGCAGAAAGCTCCGAGCCCTATGCCACCTGCTAGATCAACACCCTTTCTGTACCTTCGGCAGTTAAAATACCAACATCTGCAAAACGAGCATTGGGACTAGTATAAAAATCCAGGATAAACGCCATTTATATTAATGACAAACTTTAAAAATCACTCTAAGCAATTCCCATGTAAAAATGCAAATCAGATTAACATTTAAGCCAAAATTCTGAGGTACAAATATACAATTAACAGAAAGGGAGAGGGGGTATGTTTTTCTTTTTGTTGTCTACTGCATTGAAATACCAAGTGTCCTCAAACTACTGCTTAATGACATAGACTGGAAATGAAGAACCCCCTATATGGACACGTTCTGCCAACAACCATTCCAGTGCCAGCAATAAATTCCCAGACTCAACAGTTTAAATTTGGCATTCTCATTTGTGACGCTGTACTTATGATACACTCACAAGATTGATTCTCTGAATTCAAAGTATTCTAGCAAATGAATTATTAGAAATATGAAATTTTGGCTGACAAACATATGTCTACAGGGAATTAATCTGATATTTGAACAAAACACTCTTCTTATAAAGAGATATTTGTGGTGGTTTGAACAATAATAGCTACAGCCAGGGTCAGTCAGGTTTCCACTCTAATTCGTGCTTTCAGGAGACTAAATCATCCAAAGCTGACTGGAGAGTGACAACCAGCTCTCAGAAGAGATGAGATGTTTATTTTAGTCACCAACCAAAATAATTTTTTTTGGTGTCAAATCCTTGTGATTTTTTCCTAATTTCACCTGTTTTAAAAAAGAAAAAGAAAATATTACTCTAGTGAAGCCGAAATGGTTTTCAATTAAAAGCCCATGAATGCTAGCTCAGAGTGGTTTAGGTATTCTAACAAGAAAAATGGAAGAAGTATGAATGCTTAAAAATGGACTACAAAACAAAACAAACAGAAAAAGCTTCACAAGCACTTTGAAATGTGGACTTAATATGCATGTGTAGCAGCTGGATTGACACAATGGACCCTAACGGCTCCTTCAGGTTCCTTTCATACTGTATTATTCACTCTGCAGTTAGAGTACCAAAGACAACATTTTGGGGAAAAAGCCTATATTTTTGCAAACAGCTGCATTTAGACAATGACACAAGCAATGTTATCATATGACCGTAACAACAGAAGAGCGCTCTTGTTTAATGGAAGTATTTAGTATCTGGATATAAGGTCGTCCATGGGTAGCATGGGATGCAAGTCAGAGCACTCTGTGCTCCAGGACTGTGAAACATTTAGATGACAGATTTCATAACCAAAAATAATGTAGTCTTACCCTTATTTCCTCACCTGCCAGTTTCCAAAGATCATTCAAATTTAAAAGATGTTGCTTACATAACTATGCTTATTTTCTGTTAGAAATAATGAAAGATGGTTTGGATTTATTGATCAATTTTATCTGATTTATG
The DNA here is from genome assembly GCA_009812075.1 of Sialia sialis. Classification (NCBI taxonomy): domain Eukaryota; kingdom Metazoa; phylum Chordata; class Aves; order Passeriformes; family Turdidae; genus Sialia; species Sialia sialis. The sequence goes on along the minus strand of VRYO01002772.1, from coordinate 63,662,084 downwards.
AAAGCCACTTTTGTCCACTCTTTTCTATTACAAGTGAGTGCACTGTACTGGGAATACTGAGCTAATGCCCTCGAGGAAGACCATGTGACTACAATTATTTATGAATTAACATGTCACAGATTTGAAGCTTTGAGACAAACACATTTCCCAGCTGCACATTTATGACTTCTGAGTTTGTAAATGAAACAGATGAAATAATGACTTGCTCTTCCTCTCTATTCCTCTTATATATTGGCTAGTTTGCCTGCTAGATATTTAAAGACAGGCACAAATTCTTACATAGATATTTATCATTCACAGAGAGTGTAAATTAAAGATGCTATTACTTTATCAGCTATGATAATAAATACTTGACGCCAGACTGGATTTCTGTACAAGTGATGTTATCACTGTTTTTAATTCATCGTTTGCCTTTACAGATACAGAAATAATTTCTGAATGTTAATGTTGCTTAAAGACACCCAGTACAGGAGTAAAGCC
>VRYO01002772.1:63563035-63661592 GCA_009812075.1 Sialia sialis | reverse complement strand
AAAAAAAAAAAAAAAAAAAAAAAAAAAAAAAAAGTGAACTGCTTTATATGTGCTTAGTCAATGCTTTAACTTAATTTGTGCTCCTTGAGCCAAACAATCATTTGGCTGATATTATTAGATACATACTTGTTTGGTTTGTCCTGAAAACTTAAAAGTCAAGCTGAAATCAAACTCATATGTCTTAATCGATAGCACAAACATAAAGGCAAGAAATAGATGTAGAATACATATGGCTTTGCTGTCAAATATAAACAAGTGTAGCTGATACACATACATACATATATTTGTTAGCTGGCTATGTAAATTGAGATGAAAGCCCATTTTCAAGCATGACCTGTGATTAAAAAATGCATATAAATAAAGAATAACTCAAGATAACTCTAGAATAACATCAATTAAAACAATTACAACAACTTCTAGTCATCATGAAGTATTGTTTCAGTTCCATCTTAAAACAGGAAAAGCTCTCAATTGTTCTTAAATCAACTGGTAACTGATTCCACATTTGTGGAGCCTTGAAACAAAAAGCTTTTTATCCCTAGTTTGTATTCATTCTGGGGCATGGTAGTTCCACAGCATGAATAGAGTGTAATGTATAAGCTGCTTTAAGGGAAAGCAGCAGGTTGAAATAGTGGACACTGATTGACACAGAACTCTAATTGCTATTTTATATCCATATTTTAAAAAAAGATTTTACAAGAGAAACAAAAGTCATATCTAGAGTTGACACTATTGGCAAGCTGAAAGTGCAATTCAGACCTATGAAATTTTACATAACATTTGATAATATGTCAGATATACATGAGTAAGTGAAGAAAAAACTCCTAAAAATGTAAGTGAATACAATGTAGCAAGAAAAGATTTGGAATTCTGATGATCAGTCTGTGTTATTAGCTAGAATACTAAAACTGCCCCTTCATGCCCCATTGAAGACAGCAGGGCAGAGAGGAACTTAAAACTGTTATATACATATCTCTGTGTGCCTATATAGTGTATTTATTTGTCTCCTTTAAACATATAAATAAACCATAACAATTTTTTTCTGTCCTTCAAACCCATTTGTTTTCTAGGTATTGATTTCCATGTTTTGCCTAGGTAAGTCCCCAAGAGTTTGAAGAACTGCTAGGATTATGACATCAAAAGGGGCAAAAGATTGGAAGCTGTTTAATGAGAGAGAGTGAGATATTTGAATCATACTCTTTAATTTTTTTTTCTTATAAGAAATTACAGGACTTAAATTCTTGACAAACACGTGAGAAAAAGTCAACTTGTTGAGAAAGAGCTCTGAATACTGCAAGTTGCAAAGTTCCCTAGAAAGTCTTCATGAAAAAGGGGGAGGGTATCTCAGTTTGATACTGCTAAAATTAAAAATAAAACAAAGATAAAAGTCAAAAAGCTCAGTGGCTGTTGTTTCTTTATAAATCACAATGACACAGCAAAGGACACATTAAAAAGAAGTACTTTTTACCCTTCTCCCATCTTTTATAAAGGTCACATTCAGGGGATTTCTGTGCTTCCACTGAGCCCCCAAAAAAGAAAACTCTGAGAATAGAAAAAAGAAGGGTGGCATGACTAGAAAGGCGAGATGTCTATGTGAGAAAGACTTTTTGGAAAAGAGCCTGTCGCCCACAAAGTACTGCAGCTTGAAGTACTCAAAGCTGCGTCTGAGGCTCCTGCAGGCAGACAGAAGGGGAGGCTGATCTCATACCCTGAGTGGTCTGGGGTACTGCTGGTACCCATCTCTGGGGCGGGCAGGGTACTGCCTGCTCATCCTCTCGCAAATTTGGGAAGGAGCTGTGCCTTGGCCAGGCCATTGTCACCATTTGTTATCACTCATCATCAGCCACTTCCCTTGTATCAGCTGAGGAACAGCAAAAAATCATACTTTTCCAAAGAGAGAACTGCTGGGATGGAGGAAGAATGTCTATGTGTGCGGGTTTATGACCCTGGAGACTGCAAACTTGCTGGACCACAGCCTTGCAAATGGAGCAAGAGGACAGTAGGTCACACCGAATACTTTTGCAGAGATAGCTCACTTTCCAAGCACTCTGAGCCCTACCTCCCATGCTGCTGTCTGCCACAATGCTCTTGGATTCCTGTTCCTTACTAAGAATGGGGATTTTAAAATCTAACGTCTTGCCTGTCCAAGAGGTGAACTATGCCATTTTTAACTTCCCACCTCCTGCAAAGGCACAGAATGGACCTGTCCTGGAAGGCAGCCCAGCAGTAGCTACCACAGTCCTGTTTTATCCTTGCTGTTATCCACTCACACAAAATCTTGTGTCTACCTTTGTGAATGCAGAAAAGTTTCTAGAGGGAAAACCAAAACACCAGGATCAAAAACTTGGACCCAATGAAAGTAAAGACTATATCCTGATTCTTGCCTTAAATATCAAGGAAACTTTTTATAGGGGATCTGCATATCACTGGTAATCACTATCTGATATTTAAATCTTGCACAAAATAAACGACTGACAAATGTAGATAAAAGGTTTATTATGCTTTGTTTTACTGCATTCTTTTGGAGTAAACAAATATGAAATATGCATGCATTGCATTGTGCAGTGAACTATTAATTAATTGCAGAAATCAAAAACATGGTCAGGTTTAGGTTTGCACACATCTTTATGAAAATATATTGCCACAGATTCTGACTAGTGGGAACCTCTGATCCGAACTGAGTCAATCTCAGAATCACTGTGGGGAGTGTAGAGAAAAAAAAGTCTGAGTTTAGAAAGGACAGACAGAAAAGTAGGAGGTTAATATTACAGCCTCATGGGAATAGAAGGCTGTCTGTGAGTGAAATGATGATATTCAGTCTGCAGATTCTTTAGATCCACAACTCCTAAGCTTTGCAAGGGAGAATACTGTTTGTTGGAACCTGTTCTTAATCTGATTATATTATCCCTTAAGTAGTTGAATAGCCCTCAGGTCCTAAAGTCTAAAAAACCAAAATAAAAACGAACTAAATGAAAATAAAACAATTATTTGGAGAGAAGCCACAGAGTAGGGGAAAACTGTCAAAATACGGGTCAACTTTTGAGCTTGGCACACATAACCACAGTGATGTACCTTTAAACTTTGCACTTTTGTGAAGATCAGCTTTTCTGAAATCAGGAGAGATGGTCCAACTCAGCTGCAGCACACCAAGTAATGATTGCCAGTTACAGAAAACTGTTCTGCTGTGACACAACAACCATGTGATAACTTGCTAGAAATTAGCACAGCTCTGCAGAAAACTTGAGCTGCTGCTGTGCTATTATATCTTTATAACATGGGCAGTAAATAACTTATCTCCAGTGGGTCTTAGAATGGCAGCTGTTACTGTCTCCGGGTTTGCTATTTTAATGCCTTTATTGTTCACACAGTTCTTTCCCTGGATCTATTCCTAATATTGCAGATAGAAACCAAATGACTCTGATACTCTTTTTCTGAGTAACTATAGTAAGTTTGAGTCTTTAATTAAACATGGTGAAGATTCACAATAGAAGAAGGCAAAAACGTGAGAAGGATTCTCTGAAATCTGAATTCTTTCTACTCACACAATAAGAAACAAGATTTCCTTTTGTTGCTGAAAAACTCTGCATCTGTTTTTTTAAAGAATCTTCTGATATAACAATCACATTACATTAAATAAGCCAGAACTCACAACCAGAAAAATCTTCTTTTTAGTAACAGCTCTCTAACCTTGAAATTTCAGGCAAATTCTTTAGTTAAGATATTCTAAAGACAAATAATATGTCTTATTTAAGATTCACAGCAGGAAAGGTTATGTTTAGAAGCAAATGAAATTTTAAGAAAGTGCACCTGGGCACCTCTAGCCATGAAACTAAGCCAAAAAGAATCATCTGTGACTGTGATTCACAAGAAGAAATCATGATTTTCTGTATCAAGTGCCTAGTTTCTCTGAGAGGAGACTGAGAGATATCTATTTCCCAAAGACAAAAATACATTAGTGACTAAACAGCAGTCAGAGAAAATTAGAACTAGAAACCCAAGCAAGAATGATAGCTAGAAACAGTTGTGAGAGAACCTCTGAAACCCCACAGTTAATCTAAGAGTGGATAAGAGAGGTGTATTACTGGAAGATGTGGGCAGCAAGAGATGACTTCATGGGATTTAGACTGAAAGAATCAGCCTGATGGAAGACAGCTGAGGTGGAAATAGGGTCCAAGCTATTCAGTTGGTGTTTGCTGAGTTGTCCCAGTGAGGCTGCAGCATGGAATAGGGTTCTGATGGTTTTAAGGGTTCTCCAAAGTCATGGATCCTCCAGTTCTCTGCCTAATTTTAAGTACAGTAATTTGACACCTACAAGGTGCACTGGTCTGTAAGGCGCACTTCCAGGTTGGATCAAAATTTCAGTCAAAATGGTGCGCCTTATACACGTGAAATTACTGTACTTGAAAGAGAAGTGACAAACAAAATTCCTAAGAGTAAATTCTGTACTTTATAGGTTAACCTGCTTTCAAGGGAAATTAATATCTCTGTTGTTGGTTACAGATGAAGTTGTGGGAAACTAAGCATCAGCACACCTCTCATATGCATGGAAGATGCATCTTGGACTTTGTAAGGAAAAGAAACTTTACTGGGATTATAAATTTCTAAGATGAAAAAATTCATTATTCTAAATCTTAGAAGAAGGAGGTATTCCTGCAACTACTTTATGGAATGAGAGTAGTGACATCTTGGTGAACCTAAGGAAAATACTAGATGGAAAGACAATGAGTTATCAAGTCAAGTGGAGCAAAAGATCCATCGGTCCATTGGTATCGGGGTAGAAACCAATTAGCCAGGAAGGCAAGGAGGACTAGGATCTGGGGACTCTGGGTAGCATCTTATCTTGCTATGAAGCTCCTCATCAAATCATGTGGAAAGAGGGTCAGAAAAATAATTTGAGAAAACAAAACAAAAAAAGCCTGGTAAAAGAACTAACTCCTATTGTTCATCTACTTTCAGTTGAGGCTGGTGATTTTTTGTTTGGTTTTTGTTTGCTAATTTTTTGTTGGTTTTTTTGGTTGTTGTTGTTGTTTAGGGGTGGGGATTTTTTGGTTTTTTTAAAATTATTTTTTACCTTCTCTCTCTATTTTGTTTTTATTTTTATTTTTTGTTGTTGTTGTTGCTGGCTTGCTTCCATTCACATCATTGTGCATAGAGAAAGACCATGTTTAAATAGATTATTTGACTGATATTTTTCAATTTCTCTGCCAACTAACTTGCTATGAAAGATAATGGCCTGCTTGAAAAACTGCTTTTTCAGGCCTCCGACAGGAGCTCCTGTGAAATTGAGAGAGGTCAAAAGAAGTCAGCTGCCATTTTCACTCCCATTTTTTATGGAAATGGGCAACAGATTGGTGAAGACATTGCAAAGGCTCTAAGGCAATCACTCTTTCAATTTGTCCAATATTAGTTTCAATAAGAAATGAGAAGAGAAACAATTGCCAGCAGCCCCTACTTGATTTGTTAAGACTCATTCTTGTCCACTTCAAATCACCTTTGACATTTACGAGCTCAACTTTGCAAACATCATTTGAGTATTATTATTTTATCTGATGCCTCTATTATGCCAGTGCCTAGGATACCATCATGCTAAAAGTGATGCATAGGTATCAAGGACACCACTGCTTCTTATGTCTCCACTTAGTGCAAAGCAAGGAAGTTTTGCTGTTGTATACACACTAAATACCTCTAGTGTTACAAGTGCAAGGTATAGGAATTTGTTAAAATTTGTATGTATATATCCAAGATCAGCTTGGAAAAAAGGGAGATAGAATTTAGCAGACACTCACATTAACTAGCATACTGATAGCAAACTAGCTTTTCCCTGCACCACATTCTCTTATGCAGAAATCATTTTTTTAGAAACCATAGGGCATACCAAGAAAGTAAATGCTTTAAATAGAGATAATAATAATAAAATAAATATAGGTTTGTACTCTTTGCAGCATGCTACAGAGTTACAGGAACAAGAAGTAAGATAAAACCATGGTATTGACAAATATTCTTAGGACACAAATGCTCAGTGTGATTTACTCAGTACAAGTCCAGTGCATGCAATTTAGCTATTGGAAGAAAACATCTATCTGGGTCAAAGAGTTTGAGATACTATACGAAAAAGAGAAAAAAGAGTATCCTGTTTGTTGCTCCTTTTGAAAATCTTGCTTGTCTCTAGTACGTAGTAACAATAACCTTCAGGCATTCTGGAAATGCACTCTTGGAATTACTTTAACATAGGTTCCTATTTGTGTGTTTGCAGAAATATTTAAAATTTTATTAAAATACTGCAATGTATACAGTAAATAAATACGAAATTTGTAGAGCTAACAGTAAAAAAATAGGTGAAGTCTTTCCCCCTCCTTTTTGACTTGAGTACAGAGTAACACATGTTCTAAAGAATAAACCATCAAATATCCTCTACATGTAAGCCGTGTCTCATTGGTTGCAAGTAAGCTACAAAATTTCTATTGACTGCACTGTGGAAGGATCAGTGCCACTGACACCTTGATATTTGCTCCCACTTTCCATTTACTTTTCACTTGTGACTTTAAAATACAAGTGACAACGAAGCATTGTCTCTATGGTATATAAATGGGAGCTTATTTCCTGCATTTACTCTGGTTTTCCTAAGAGAAAGGGGATTTACAGTTAATAACAAATCCCGTTCCACATTTGGATTATTCCTGTGTACAGTAAAAACTTCTTGAATTTCAAATAATGCCAATTTCCATCTCAGCCAGAGAGGCAGTGGGGACCCTGGTGCCTGCTTTTTATCTCAGAACTGTAAGTGCTGTGGTAGAGGACTTGGCCACAAATAATCCCACGTGTCATCAAAGCTAGTGATAAGCAAACGCTTGCGGAGAGGCCCTTGCTCCCTAATCTTCACAGAGCTGTCACCCTGCACTGTGCCAGCCTCCCCAGCAGGTGAGTTACAGTGATCAGCACAAGGCACAGCAGGTCCTGCTGTCCTGCTCCTTGCTCCCTGGGCTGTCCTGTGCACAAGCACCATGGAAATGTTCACCACCCTTGATTGCTATCAGTAGTGGATGGGCATATAGAAAATGATCTAACTGATTGCCAAGTCTGTCTCTGTTTTATCAGTTGGCAGCAACTTGCAGAAGGAACCCAGCAGACAATACTAAACCTACACCCCAACACTGCATAACTAAAATCTTCATAGGAAGGGAGAGACTAATAAATAGAAACACATCCTTGTTTTTTTAAGAATACATTTCTTACAAAAGCTTTTTGTTTTTTAATAAAGGAAAATGAATGAGAGGATCATACTGAAACTGGAGAAACAAAGGTTGTTAAAACTATGAAAAACTCAGATAGCAGCAGAGGTATTGTTTAGTTTATCTACTGGTATATTCCCTCTATTTGATTGTTTTGCCAGGTTTCTTTCTGAGACATCCATTATTGCACTGTACTAATATACATTTAATCCTAGAACAACTAATTATATTTTCCCTTCAACCGGTATCTTACTCTCTGCCAACAGAATTAAACTTAATGAAATATATCAACATTGAAGACACAAATGATCACAGTTGCTTTGCCTACAAAATAATTATAACCGCTAAAGATCACTCATATAACGTTCCAGGGGTAATGTCTAGAGAAAGCACAGTAGTGATATTCAAACAGGAACCCAGCATCCCCTCAATCCTGGAACCACTAATAACTTCAGCTGGAACAATTGACAGAGGGGAAATGAATCATTCCCTTTGACAAGAACAAAACCATATTAAAATGTAATAGTTTATTAAACAACTGACTTCAGAAGTTAAATTACTAAATTGTATCTCCATGGGTTTTAAGAAGTACTGTCTGATCACAATAATGGATTGCCTACAAACTTTTATCTTAGCCATCGCCTCCAGAGTTGCTGTATTTAATTATTTAAACATTATATTAATGAAACATGTTATACTGGTAAGAAAACTACTTTTATCACAGCACATGAAAGAAAAAAATATGTGGTTTACACTGCACAACTGCATTTGCACCCCCATTGCAAACAGCAAAAGCATCCTCTCCTTGATCCTCTCTTTCCAGCTGCTACGCAGAACTAATTTAATGGCTGCCATTGTTCTTGGTTCTGACTTGATTAAAAAAAAAAAGGAAGAAAAAAGAATAGGAACCATTTTAAACATTTTGATGCACCTGTTGTGCTGCATTATGACCCACTGTGATTTCAATTTATGTCACATGAGAACATGCCACTAAAGCACCAGATTGCACCATGTGCAAAAGCCCTAACAGTGCTGGAAATTGATGTCACAGCACATTTTACAATGCATATCTGTTCACATAATGCATCGAACACATAAATTAAGATTAAAAAGAAAAGGGAAAAGAAATTAGTCATGGCATGAATGAGGTTAGACAGAGCCATTCTGATTTGTACATGTGTCCTTTGGAAGCTGGAAACCTCTGCTGCACAATGAGAACCTCTCTCATTTGAGCTGTTGAAAATCTAGTAGCAATAGCAGATTATCAACTTTTTTTGGTGGATCAGCCACAAGAGGGAAGTAAGACAGAAGTGGGTTTCAGGTGTTTGCTGACATTAGAGTGATACTGTAAACTAAGAAAACTTGGAAAAAAATCCATATTCTGAATCTATTAGGACCTAGAGATGGATGCTTCTGCTCATCTCTGCTCAGTGTTGAAGCCTCTCCCTCACGTTCTTTACTGGTCCTATCTTCTCCCGCTGCCATCCTGTCTTTCTCCTTGAACAACTGTCCCAAGAGGGATGAAAGAATTTGGCAAAGTGCTCTGGAGCACGTGAAAGACCAAACTTGGGTGCTTAAATGTAAAAGCAGAAATGAACAAAATATTAATTATATGAGTTTACAGTTAAGCACCTTTGAGAGCCCTTAAGAAGAGAGACTTGGCTTGGAAAACTGCATTATGAAAATATTTATTGAATAATCATGTTTTGTGGAAAAAGAATTGAAATACATTCCTGCACAGAGGAATCCAGCAATGCTTTTTCTTCTCACAAGGCACAAGAAAAATTATACCTTTGCAAAGCACTTTTTACAGATGTGGAACCTCTTCATTGCAAAAATAGCAACAATAATATTTCCCTTCCTTACAGTTGTATTGCAATGTTAATAATGACAAAATCCTTCAAGAACTGTTTGGAGAGCATTTAAAATGCTATAAATGTTAAAAAGCCATTCCTTAACTGCCTAAACAGTGTCTTCAAAATCCATCTGATATTAGGAAGCAACCGTTTACAGCCAGAAGAGAAGATGCACTGTGGATTAAACCAAATTAAATATGTTTATCTCAAGGAAGAAAGAACATAACCACGATCTGAGTTTTGCTTGCAACCAGTGACATTTCCAGTGATGTACTGTCTAATTTTGACTACTGTCCTTAAAAACAGATGTGAACTATTTGGAGAGCAGATGTCAGAAGAGATTGAGAATGACCAGAAAGCAAGACCTCTGAATGAAGAATGTGGGCACTGTAGTTATTCTATCTAAAAGTAAAGAATGAGAGAGAAATGATAGCAGCTGAGAGATATGTAAGAGAAAGTGAATAATCTGTATGACAAGCCCAATGTGGATAGGACAAGAAATAATAGCTTTGAGTCATAGCAAGAGGGATTTGGGTTAAACATTAGGAAAAAAAGTTGTAATTATAAGGAAAGTTAAGCACTAGGGAAGAACACTCACCTCACCTGAGGAGACTGTGGGATCTCCGCTGCTGGGATATTTCAAGAACAAGTCATGCAGATATCTTTCGGGTACATTCAAGGTCCTGGTATTTACATGGACTAATGATGAGGAGAGTCCTGCTTCCTGCGTTTCTAAGTTGTGCTGTATAATATGTACAGAAAGCCAGTAATGGTTTGTTTGTGTGAGAGCTACAGAGACCAGGCACTTAATATGTGGAAGCCATTAATGAAAAGCAAGCTTAATGGACCTTCCAAAAATATTCACCCTCATTTCGGTGTGGGGAGACAATATCCTATTGCTGAGGGAATCCTGTTCAACTGACAGGAAAAGGACCAGGAAATTAATTCTCCCTGGAAATTTCCTTCTGTGGAGTAGCCAAATCTGCAGAATGACTTTCCCAGGATTGTTCTCCATCTGCTTTCATGCATCTGCTAGGAAGTAACTCAGTGCAGACTGAATAGATGGGATGCTGGTGAATTTGTGCTCCAGGAGGTCAGGAAGGAACCTGAAATCTCAGAGGAGGGGTTCTGTTGTGCTGTGACAGACCAGTTATTGAGAGTTTGCTCTGAGGTCTTCTCTCTGGCTGGAGAGACAAACAGTGCTTTGAATTCTTCTGCAGACTGAAGCAGAGATTATGGGGATGGAAAACGGCCAAGAGAAAGGAATTTTGCAGGGAAAGCATGCCTTATGGAAGACTTGCATTCAGTCAAGATTTCTACTTATCTTTAAGGCCCTGCACCTGCCACATGGCATGGCCCATGTGTTATAGTTTCTCTCTTTCTATGACTAAGCCTGGGCTAGAGGAAATTTCAACTAAGATTTACCTATTCCTCCCAGGAAAATTGTGGTTCTTCTGGGAGATCAAAGAAGTCAGTCAGAAGTTCAGTCACCACGGCTTGAGGATATGTGGTCCATGTATGTTGTATCAAGTTTGTCTAGGATCACTAGGTCTACAGATCATGGTACTTACTGTACAATAGCCTGTGCATAGAGAGTGGCTGTTTATCCAGGATTTCTGGGTGCTAGCTCATTGCTCTACCTTTATGAATTGTGAATGCCTCAAAATATCGAGCAAATTATTAGTGTCCGTGAGTTTTGCTTAGAACAGAAAAACATGTCAGTCTTTTTGCAGGGCTATGGATTCAAATTTTTAAAATGCATTATGACTTTTCACAGAATATGACTATCAAAGGAAATTGTGGGCATTGTGGAGAGAAAACCTAGGCAAAAAATAGTAGGTTAGGATCAGTGAAAAACAATATCTATAAATACACCTAGAGCTGAGATACTGGTCAGGACCAGTAGAGGATTAGGAGATATTGAGTGTGAGGGATATTCTACTGCCTCACATGAAGGTAGAATACCAGAGAGTCAGGGGAAGCTGTGAAGATATTGGTGGAAATCTGCATCTCTACTCAAGGAAATTAGGTAAGGTTATCCTATTCTAGGGTTGCAAACAAAATTGACAGGCTTTCCAGAATCTTGACTCAGGAAGGTGCATTTATTACAATATTCATTTCAGGAACCACTCCACATTAAGAGTACCTTGGTTTCTAATATGTTTTTGGAAACGCAGAGGGCAAACTGACATGAGATCCACTCCATCCACAGGAAGTAATGAATGCTGGTTTCATGAGCCCCATGTGTAACCACACCTGTGGTTCTTGTGGCTCTTCTTAGCAGAACCACACAAGGACTTGTCTCTCTCCTCCTGCTGCTTTAATTGCACCCTTCTTGCATAACCTGAAGCAAAGATGAGAAGGATTCATAGGCTGAAGGAGAAGGGTGAGGAGAAGAGCTCTCTTTTGATCAGAAGATGCACAAGTGATACAGAAAGAGGAGAATTTCAGACAGGTGTTTGTGCATCTCTGGTTCAAGTGGATCCTCAAATACTCATGTTCCCATAGACTGGCAGCCTTTGAGGAGTGGCCAAAACAAGTGCTGTATAACCTTTGATGAGAACATGGTACAAAGATTGTACAAAATTCTATCCCCTTAATCATATGAGAAGCTGGAGCAAAAGGTTTCCCTTCACTAGATTTCTTTTATTTTAACACACATAATCAATTCCATCTCCCAAGGATTTTTGTCTGTACTTTGTTTTGGGACCCTTCTCATGGCTGTTTCTCTCATTTCCTCCTATTCTCCTAACTCACTTCCTCCTTCACTGAAGTAAAAACCAGTCCATTTCAAACAACCTACAACCCCTGCTTTTCCCACTAGAAATCTGCACACTGCATTCATCACGGGCTGTGGTTACACATTTGGGGGCAGGGCTGACTTGAATGCCCTTTAATATAATGGGTGGGGAGGGCAGGGTTTTGGAAGATCAGGATCCTGTTTGTCAGTGTACTGCAATATTGCCACTTGAATTGTGACAGCAAGAGAACTAGGAGTCACCCAGCCATGGGGATCTGAGGCCAGATCACTGACAGTTGCCTACAGAGCGTTGTGTTCTTTGTGCTCCAGAGAGTAAATAGCACTTTGGGTATCCGCTGACGGCCAGTCCTTCATTCGGGAGAGCGGAGGTGTGATATTACACCTCTGCTTTAACCAACTTGTCCTCCAAGTGGTAAATATGTGTGTGGGGGTATGCACATATGTAAAGAAAACTTAAAATAATATATGAAGGAATTACAAAATCCAAGATGCCATAATCTTACTTACTAAAGAAAAAAAGAAAAAACAAAAAACAACAAAAAAACCCCCTCCTACATATGAGCAGATAAACAGTACTGATCTTGAAAATACTCCTGGGATAAAGAAAAGCCTTCTGGTCTTAAATACACTAACAAACTTACACTGCCATGAAACTGCCTCACACTGCCCCAGTGTATTTGAGGACTTCAGCCAGATCAGCTACTCATATTATTCTCTGGCTTTGCCAGTGTATTATGATATGAGAAAACACCTGTAAATCATGATGCAAGAATGTACCCTGGACTATACTACATTCCAAAATACTTCAGTAGCCAATATATCAAAAAAATAGCATACAACATATCTGAGTGTTAGGAAATGAAGTGCAATTTTCCCTCTGCCCTTAAAAGTGAGGAAGTATTCATTCTCTTCCTGCCCTGCCTTTGTCCTGTCCCCTTCAGCTCTCCTGTGTCTCAGAGGTTTCCACAATTCTCTCTGACTTCAGTTTTCTTTAATCAACCAATTCCAGCAACACTTTTTAGTCCAAACCCAAAAGAGATAAGCCAAATTAGAATGGTGTTAAATTAGTGGATGAAATTAGGTGGACTTTATGGTTTAAAATACAGATGTGGCCAAGAAAACCATAAAATCCTTTTTTTCAAGATAGTTGACCTACATGTACTGCCTGGATGTATACTTTTCCTCATGGAAATTATTTGAGAGGGGCAGCTAAAGCACAGGAAAACACTATTTCTTACTGAACATTTACTGTTGCCTTTGAAACCAGAAGGTAAATTGATGCATTGATCTCACAGCATTCCAATATAGATACAGATATATCTTAAAATATCACCATAATATCATTTTTTCCTACACTGTCTAAGGAGAATTGTTCCCTGAATTGTCTATAAACTGCCCTCCTAACCCTTTAATATAAATATTCTCCCCAAATTCTCAAAGGTATTATGTAGAGAAAAGTACTTATTAAAAGAACATGGCAGGCCTGGCTAGAACTGAGAACACCAAGAAATTCACAGCTGAGATTGAAACTCCATCTTTGAGACACCCCATTGTGCTTTGTTGCATTTTAATCAGTGTTCATATGACCCTCTGCCAGTTAATTACGGGGATCTTTAGAATTTTGTTCTGGCCCCCTTGCTCTTCACGACTGATGTGCTTCTTTCACTTCTATTTTTAGGGACCTTAAGGTGAGTTATCATTGTTAACCTGCTAACACCCAGATCTATTTTGCCATTTTAGCTGATCCTACTAAAACAGCTTTTAGTCTTTTTGTCTTACATCCCTAAAGTGCAAATTTGGACCTTAACTGAATGTCTTAATAAAAAAAAGAGAGAGAGAGAAAAATCACAGTAAATCAGATCCCTTTTCTCCCCCCCTAAAAATAGCTCCAAATTTTCAGTTCTGTTGGATGGCAATCTATTTCTAATGTAAAGTATGGCCAAAACAGTTGAGACAGTGGTAGATATTTTAGCCATATCCTTTAGAGGAGTTGTTGGGTTCCATTTTTTGTTTCGTTTTGTTGTGATGGTTGGTTTACTTTGAATTTCCCATTTGAAAATAAGGAAAGATTGTAAGAATCCTGTGGCTTTACCTCTCTAGTTCCCATTTTAAGGTGCAAAAGTCACCTTTAATTACCTACACAGAAGTGGGAACACTACACATACCTAGGCAATTTTTATTCAGGGGAGAGAGAAGGAAAAAAACAACCAACCAACAGACCAACCAATGAACCATAAAAACCTGTGGAAGAAATGTTTCTCCTGTAGCTGTTCTTTGCATCAAGATTTCGTGGGTTACTTCTGAAAGAAATATGTATTGGAAAATGAATTAATTTCCTCTGAAGTGTAGTCTGTCACTCATGAGGAAATATTGCTCTGCTTGACAAAGTAAAGGAACCTCAGGTAGGGACAGAAGTAAAACTAGACATCATTAATGAACAACAAAAATTCTGATTACTTGGAGGTTCCTAGATAAAATGAGGACAGAGACAGTTTTTTGAAACACTAGTGACAAACACTGATATGGTTATACATGTTTAAAACAATCATCTGAATCTTCTGAGATTTTTCCATCACTAGAAAAATTTAATGAACACTCTTTAGTAGTGGAATTTTCCCATTGAATGCAAATAACTTCAAAAGTTTATTTTCAGAATGTTTCATGCTTGTTTTTGTCAGACAGCTGGTAGATGGAAAGGGTTTCAAAAATAAAGAAAATTATACACAATGAATTACCAATTGCAGTAGACACTGGGAGATTAAATGTATTTTTATTGTGAGGACATAATGCTGCTATAACCTAACCTTCTCCACCCCCATCGGGTAAAGAACACTTAATGAAGGAGAGGATGCTTCTATTAATCTGTAATCCATTTCTGGTCTATATAACATCCATTAGACAGTCCCTAGTAATTTCTTCCATCTAACCCTTATTTTGGAGACAAAAATATTCTTTCAACCTTTTATAAGGGAAGACTGATAAATAGTTGACTAATACACATTTTCTATTTTATTTTTAATATAATCAGTAACATTTTGACACATTTATATTCCCTGTTACATGGGAGGCCATTATGCATTTCTGTTTAGAAAATCTTTCAAGATGTGCATTGCCAGGACTTCTGTTCTTTGAATATCTGTCAAAATGTACTTCTTAGAAGTGGTTTCTGTGGGCGTAGCTTATTTTCTGAGAAGGTCACCCCAGTGGTGGAAATCCCACTGGTGTGTATAGGTTACAAATAACATGATTTTCTGGTCCATTTTTTCCTACAGTTTCCAAACTTCCTTCTCTCCCCACACAGGAAATATTAGATTTCTCAGTAGCTGCTGGGCTAAGCTTTCATTCTGCCTCTAGTCCTAAACAAAGTTAATGTCATCTTGTTGTCTCTGTTTTTTTAGCTTTGGTCCAAAGCCCATTTCAGTTTACACTCTGACATTTGATCAGCTACTTAGATTGTTTTATTAAATTTTTATTTAAAAAAATAATTCTAGGAAGAATACCTTCTTATACTAGACAATATATCCTTAAAGCTAAGAAAGCCCCTGCTTTGCTTCTTTGTGAACAAGAAATGCAACTTTCTGTAAGCCTGAAACATTATCAAATGTAGGGATAAGCAATGGCATTAATTTTTTTAACATTCTGTTACTTCATTGAACTTCACCAGTAAGCCTAGATTAACTTTTCTCTTTTTTGAAATAAAATCGAACTTTGAGTTTTGCTTTTATTATATCTAAGGAGATTGGGTAAAAATATCCCAGAGTAAAGGAATTCTGCTCCTTAACCCTGTAGGACTGTGAACACAATGGGTTCCTATGCTCATACTTGCTGACAGGATATTACTGCTTTCCTTTGATATATCATTTTATAGTATCTGCTGCTAGTCAACTGCCCTTTGATATGCATTTTTATAGTATCTTCTCCCAGTTTTTTAGACCTTTTTTATTGGTGTTGACCAAATCAGGTGTATAAAGCAAGAACATCAGTACAAGGAGTTTGAGTTGAATGAGAGTTGTCTATTAATTCTGCTGGCAGGTTCCAAGTCCAGTGCTGTGACAGAACTCTGCCACCTTTTCCCCCAGGTTTGTTAGTTTTGGCTTGGCCAACGAGCTACTAACAAAACTTTAGGCCCTGATCTTGCAGTCAGATTTTCATGTGTGGGATCCTCTTGACCTCAGTAAGTTTTTAAGCTGCTACTAACATTGGACAACCATGAATTTGTTCCAGGAGAATTTCCTGAGACAATCAGATGTGAAGTTTCTGAGACATTCAGAGAGGCTGGAGATCTGCAAATGCACAGGTCATGAAGGTTTATGTCACAGTAACAATACTTGTCCATGTGACATTGGTGGGGACCAGGAGTTTTGGTGAGAGTGTCCCCCATCCCTCTCTCTCCCATTTTCTGGATTTGTGCAAAGACATTCACACACACACACACACACATATATATGCATACATTAGCATCATGGAGCCAATTCACATACATGTATATGTATTATAACAAGTAAGCACTCATCTCCTGAGTCTGTTTATCAAACTTGCTATTTGTTATATATTCTCTGATTGAGATGATCTGTTTTCTCCAAAGGTTTCTGGGCATGCATATGATTTATGTCAGCCGTGTCACCTCATTCACGTGAAGCAAAAAAAAATGAGAGAAAAATGAAAGAACTTAGAATTACTAAGTCCTTTGAATTAAAAAAAAATAAATTATACACATAAGAAAATTTATTGCATGCCCAAGTACCTGGTTTTTAGTTTTGCTTTGCTTTGGTTTATTGGTTCTGATTTGTTGTTATATAAGAAGGAGCTCTAAGAAGTCCACTGAGAACAACTTTATATGTCTGTCAAAGAATGAAGTCCTTGTTTCTGAACTTTGGTCTGATATTTTTACAGTTTTCTTTCTGTGGAAGTGATAAACACAAGACTTCCAAAACCCACTCACCTCTTTTACTTATTCAGAATATGATTGCAAGATATAGCTCTAATAAACCAACCTAAAAAGAAACTCTGATTTCCTAAGAGCGCTAGAATAAAGTTAGCATTAATTCCTGGTTAAATACAACAGTTAGATAATTAATAAAAAAACTATCCTGAACAGTTAGCAAATTCTGGAGTTAAGATTATTTTACTTTAGCATAATGAATATCACTCATTTAAAAAGTAGTACATCCCCACATATAAAGGCACAATACTTCTGCTCATTTCCTCAAGTATTTTACATAAAAATGTCATATATTTCCAACTCATACACACGTAACCATTTATTTAATCTATTTTTAATTTCAGTTCAGCTATCGACATAATGCAAAATACTCTGTGCAACAAAAATCTTGCCAGGACTCTGAGTTCTGACATAAATGAATTGGGATATTCTGTCATAAAAGCCTGATTTAGCTTATCTTAAAACTTCTATTTGTTTGTTAAAGTGAAATTATGGTAAATATAAAGTTGGTATGAATTTTTTTTAACTGATTAAAATGCAGAGGTGGTAACTTGGGAAACTTCCCAATCCTACCTGAGGGGTGAAGCAGGAGGAATAGAGATACTGAGTGAAAACCCACAGAACTGATCATTTCCCCCACTCTATCCTTTTAAAAAGCTGTAGCTTGTGTTTTATAAATTTAGCTGCATTTTGGTTCCTTTACAGCCTCAATTTTTTTATGAAAATGTGACATCATGAACAGATAGCTTCTTTAAGTTGTTCCTAAACTCCATTTGACTTTGTAAATATCTCTGAATAAGAAAACATGTAGGGCTGGATCCTGCCAGGTACAGGAAATCCTGTAGCAGTTTATCAAGGTGAATGGATGTAGCTGAAACTCAAATTTGGCCTACCCTCCCTTACATGGATGCCAAGGAGTCGTCTTATTTTTACATCTTTTCCTCCAAACTTTGGTTGGATCTGCCTTCGTTCCTCAACTCGCTTTTTTTTGTGTTTTGTTTATTTTTTAAAAAAATTAATTAATGAAACTAGAAAGAAAGAGAATTTTCAAGTCACAAAACTCTGCCATTCAAGGATCTGCAAAGCTTCTGCAAAGGGCCTTCTGGTCATTTTGGAGATTCAGAAACTGATGAAAGATGTGGAGTTGCAGTAACATGAAAAAGCTGGAAACAGAACTTGCTAAGCTGAGCAGAGAGTGTTGTAATTGACCACCTACATTCCATAAGACTTTACTGAATAACTTGCTGTCACTAGCAACACCTACCACAAAGGCATGTTGCACACAAAAATAATAATTTTTTTATCACCATGAAGATATAAATTTGCATATGATGCCAGTGCTCTATAAAACATGCTACTTTTAATTTTTTTTTTTTGTTAAGGATTGAATTTTTCATTGTAGGTATGAGATGAGTCTACCTTACTAAGAAAACAGGACATTATCCATATAAATTGTAAGCAAAAATAAAATCTGCCCTTTGTTTGGAGTAAATTTTATACAAATTTTATTTCACATTAAAAAGTTTTTCCCCCTCAAAAAAAAATTTAAAAAAAAATTAAAAAATCACAGGCAGGGGATAGCACAGCTTTGTCAGAGCAATACATTTTCGAGGAGTAAGTTGGCATCATAAGGAGTCTTTCAGAGGTCCTGGTGCCCTGTCCAAAGGATAGTCCAGAGGCTAAAACAGAGGTCATTTCCCAATGCCAGCACCTCCTCCGTATGATGGGGTAGCAGCAGCAAGGAAAGTGCTGTACATTCTCTCTCATAACGCAAACTGGCTTTAAGATAAATACTAATATTTAGAGAAAGAAATATTTATTGATATTCACCGTGCCAAATGCTGCAGCTGTAACTGCAAGGCATGTGAAGATGGCAAAGCAGCCAGACCCCTTGCTAAGAGTGTTTTTATTTATTTTTTTTCTTCTACTAACTATAACGTGTGACTGCTTCCCTGCCTAAACATCTCTAAAGGGCTATGAAAACTGAAGTCCTTCAAAGCTGTTAAATGTTCCCTCAGACTCACAATAAAATTCCGCGTTACAGATCTCCTAATAAAATCTCTGAAGCATCGCAAGCGGTACTCATATAATTTTCAGTATTTGTGTATTCAACACCTAGAAAATCAGGAAAGTGAATGCGGGTAGGGAAGGGATAAAAACAAAGGCGAAGGGGGAAGGGGAGGGGGGAATAGGCAAAGCCTAGCCTGAACCAGCCATGCAGCCATTAAACATATGCCAAAATAAACAATAGTGCGGGGCTCTGCCATGGCTCTGCCCTGCAGGTAGACGGCAGGCGGCACAGAAGGAAAGCAAATGGCAAGGCAAAGAGAAAGAGGGTGCAGGATGTGCATGAGATGCCGAGCCCTGAGAGCATGAACGGATTGTGATCCTCAAGTCACACCACCAGCCATGCAAAACAGGACATACCTTTCTGCCTTGCTGCTTCTGTCGCCTCTAACAAAGCAGTCCCGTTCGCAGCGGGAGGCCAAATCAAAATGAAATTTTATTTAGTCTGCACCGTCCCCAGATTGGGTTTCAGAATGACTGCTTTAGGAGATAGCATGGATGTGGCTGATGCATGCTTTGCATATGAAACTGCAATAGAGGAGGGAAAAAAAAAAAAAAATCTACATAATCA
Organism: Sialia sialis; assembly: GCA_009812075.1. Lineage (NCBI taxonomy): Eukaryota > Metazoa > Chordata > Aves > Passeriformes > Turdidae > Sialia > Sialia sialis. Next base: position 63,642,166 of record VRYO01002772.1, on the reverse strand, counting down.
AAAAAATCTGTGCCGTGTGGATGGCAAAAACCCCTGGATGTCAGGGAAGCAGCTACAAAGGATGTTTTAAAAAATGACCTTCCTGAAAAAAAAAAATAAAAATGCACATTTGTGCTTTGCTATACTATTTTCAATAAATACCTAATAGATCACTTTGCATGTAATTATTCAGAAGCTGCCCTGAGAGACTGAAATGTCAGATAATTTTTCTTTTTAAATTTTTTTTTTTTATTTTTATAATTGAGCAGAATTACAGTTTGGAAACAAATGCAGAGAAAAGGTACATCTCAAGAGGATTTCTGTCTTGCAGTGGCTGGGAGTGACTGCACCTCAAAATCCTCGTCAATTTAATTTTTAAGTCCCTGCTTCCTAGAGCACCTAAAGAAAGGCCTACTGCAGTAAAGAACATCTGCTTTTTGTACCACTGATCTAATGCATTCCACCTTGCACTTTTAAGAAAGGACCCATTCTTTGATTAGACACACTTAATTTTACAGACTATTAATAAATAAAAAAGATCATCAACTGATCACACAGTATTTTCATTAGAAGTTAGAAATAACTTACAAAGGCAAGAAATAGTCTGCAGAAAATGCAGGGCATACACCGTGTAATGCCTTTGTTGTCAGTTATGCTGCAAATGAGATTTTCAAATAGGATTTGCAGAGGCAGGGCAGTGATCAGCACAGTGCAACATCCAGGAAAGGGAAGTTGAGCACAGTATTCTGTGAAACAAGGGGGCAGAAGGGAGCCTGTTTGTAGATACATATTATTATCCACAGAAAACACTTATCACTGCTTGATTTTGCTACACCAGCTACTTGGAAGTAGGTGATACCAATAATTTTGTCAGTGCACATCTGTGTGGGAATGTGTGTTTGTATTTATCTGAGTGCAGGGCATGCAAGCCTGCAGTCTTTGCACATGTAAAGCTTGATGCTTACACTGTAAGAGACAAGCAAAAGGCAGCACAAACAATACATGTTTTCAATTGGCAGATATTTCTCTGCTGGGACAAGCAGTGCTAATGCTGCGCTCTATATAGATCATGGACAGCTGAAAGAAAGTATGGAAAAAGCCCCAAAACTCCAAATCCCATTAAATCTTTCAGAATGCAAAAATGCAAGATCTCAAATAAACAATATAGATAAAAACTTGCAGCAATAATGAGATACAGTGCAAATCATTCACACAATGTGCTTTCACACTGCGATGACAGAAGTCACTGACAACAATGCAACCATGTGCAGATATTCCTTGGAGAAACAGTCGAGCAAATTTTGTAATTCTATCTCCTGTGCTTTGCAGCCCGAGTTTGAGACTTGCTGGAACAAAATGTGCGAAAATATTGATGTTTTAAAAATTAAGCATTGGACATCATTGAAGGTAACTTCATAATGAGTTCTCCTATTGCTATTTAAAGCTAGAAATCCATAAGGAGCACAGTGAAAAATATAACATTTGTTCTCCTTATGTCTTGGAACAACTGTTTTTATATTTGTAATCATCCTAACTGTTGTTCCAAACAAGATATTCAGATAGTCCCTAGCCTCATGCTGTATCTTATTTATTCTGATGCATATCTTATAGCAAAGCTTCATCTGTATTGAATTAATTTAGGTTTTTTTGAGTGCTATTATTTTTATAAATGCTGGGGTTTTTTACCCCCACAGAACTTCCCACTTTAGGGAAAAAGCAAGATGTGATTGCTTTAAAAATAGAAGACCAAATACAGAGCTAGTATTCCCAAAATTCGATGCACCTGGCATTCACTTTATACCTAATAAGCATCCGTGAATATGCAAATGTTCAATGTCTCTAGTAACCTCATTAATTTATTCCTCAGGCAATCAAAGAATGTGAACCAGTCCTCTGCTACTAATACTGGAAGTGGTACGCCGCTCAGCATTGCTAGAATAATCTGAAAGCACATTCTGCATATTGAAAAACTGTTTCATCTTTCTTCCTTCCTTTGCCACTGTAATTCAAACAAAGACTTCCTACCTCAGTTTACATAGCTGACAGCAAAAGTTGAAAAATGCCAAAAAATAATTAAGACATATATATTATCTCTCTCTCTCTCTATCTGTATATATGTGTATATCTCCATGTGCACACGTGCACAAGGGGAAGATAAATAGTTTAAAGAGATCTCAACAGAATTCCAGTTTGAAAACTGCCTGAGATTTCTTATTTATTTGGAAAACGGGAAGCTTGGGCAGAATGGAGGAGTGAGGGAAAAATGACCTGCCTCCTACTCTGCAGAGCAGCTGAATAATCTTTTCCTTTGCCCACATTAAAAGCCCTGAATAATGTTTATAAAATGTTAGGGAATCCCGGTAGGTTTCCTATTTAACAAGCCATGTATGACAAATCACAGTGTAATGTACTACGTTCTTAATCTTTAATTAGAATGTGAATATCTGTGCGAGAACGCAGTTAACTTTGACACATTAAATCTTCTGGTTAAAGTGCCTTACAGGAAGTGCAAAGATGAAACACTGCAACAATCTACTGCCTCTCTCCATTCACCCAGACAGTTGGGGAAGGATGATAACATCTTGTAATACCTGCTCTGTAGTAATTAATCGCTGTGGTATTTAGGACCATTCAAGTAGACAAATATGACAGAGACAGGGACAATTAGGAACCTTGTTCAAGCTACATTAACTTTTCCAGCTATTACAACACAGCAGCTCAAGTTTGCTTGTAAAAGCTGCAGAGGGATTGTTATGCATTAGCCGTGCGATTATTAATGAAAGAAAAGGAGAATTGTGTTTATTGTAGTTTGAAAATTGCAAATAAATTTCAATTATCTGCTATGTCATTTTGTTAAACATGCATTCTGGAAATGCCTTTGTACTCTAAATCATGAGCTACTTAGAGCAAACTAATACTAGAAAGCCTTTGGGAGGTACAAAGTCAATATTTTTGTTGAACTAGCCTTCTTTCTTGTTGAAACCAGAGACAGACAGAGCTACCTGAAGATATTTCAGATAGTCAGTGAACCCCACAGACACCGGCATTCATCCTGACTCCACGTACCAACAGGCAGTCACATCAGACTTTGACACTTCACTGGTGGAATGTGAGTTCTGCTCCACAAGAACAAGAAAGCTCAACTCCCTCACTGATGGCACACCTAAAGTGCACACAGATAGATAAACAAACAGTGGTGTGGGGAGAAAGCCCTTCAGAAAGAAAGTCCTTTGCCTCTTTCCCATCATTGCCACAGTCATCACCAGGACAGAGTGAATGAAACTCAGGGAACAGCTTTGTGACTTGGTATGGATTACATATTGTAAAGGTTACACACTCTGCTTCACTTTCCTGTCAATAAGCAGCACTAGGTGCACTGCAGAGTATAAAGTTTATGTTTTGACTATATGTTAGAGGCAGTATAATTTGCCATTGCTGTCTGGTACCACATGAACACGTATCAGTTCTCAATAATAAAAGAGGACGATCAGAAAACAACAGAACTGGACAAACATTGCAAAGACTTTGACATGAATATTCACTTGGTGGCTGTTTTCTTAAAAAAAAAAACACACATAAAAAAAAAAAAATCACCCAAACCTGTGGCCCTTTTATGTTCACTTTATATGAATATTTGAACTAGAGTTTCTTAGCAGCATGAATGCTTTCAGAAAGCTAATTTGAAAGTCATACGTGCAAGTGTTTGTGGAAAACGAATTCTAAATTTGCATGTGCAAATATTTGCACTGGGTATACTGTCGTCTTCCCCCAGTCAGGGAGCACCAGCACTGCCACGTGTCTCGCCCCACCAATCCTTCCCAAGGAACGCAACTTGAGTTTCAAATATTGTGTCAAATTTGCCCAGTGAACTTGTTTACGATCGAGCCCCAAAGAGGAAAAAAAGAGAAGTGCTAAAAGTGTATGAAATGTACTTGAACAACAAATGTTTGCAGCCATGGGAGATGCTGGGCATTACGAGAGCAGGAACAGAGGCACACTGGCACAAACAGAGTTTGTTAGCAAGTGTTCGCTCACTTCTGGTATGACTGTTTTTACCTCCTCTCTCCTTCCAGAGGGTGAAAAATAAAACTGAGAGGTAAAAATACCAGTCAGGACAAGAAAACATTTTTTTTGCTAACCTTCTCAGTTTATGGTCAATCTATTGAAATATTACCCTTCAGATTCAAAACATTTTTGTGGCTTAAAGTGCTTTCTGAAGGAGTAAGACAGGGCTCCACCATTTATTTGAAGGTGTATTTTTTTTTTTTTTCTTTTCAGTTTTGGTAGTTGCAAAGTACATTGCCTCACACATGCCATTTTCTGCAACCTACATCATTGTAGTCTAGAAATAAAAAGAAAAGCCAGCTTAGCCCAGCAGAAATCTGCATCCCCACCCCAGAATCCGTTGTCACCAAATGAAGGAGGGAGGGGGCTGGGGTGGGGGGGGAAGGGAGGAAAGCAGCTCAGTGCACAGCAACAATTCCCCCTCTCAGCTGAGCTGCAATGATGTCAGCTTTCTGATTACAAACTGCTTATTTATGCTTCAACAGCTGCCAAGAGCAGCAAATAAGTGGCTAAAAGAGTGTCTAGACCAGGCATTCAGGCCTCTATTGTTTGCTGGTTGTTACCTGGTTGACAGCGATGGGTACAGCTGCCTGGTGTGAAAGAGAGCAAGGGATGGGGAGGCAGTGATTGACAGCCGGGCCCTCGGGGTCAGGCACAGGCAGCCCCCATGGCCCCATGGCTTTATGTTCCCCGCTCTAAAGGGAAAGCCATGGCTCTGCCTAGAGGTTGGAGGTGAAAGGAAATGTTTGAGGGTAATGAAAAAAATCCTTTAGCCAAATTTGTGATCATGAACAGTTACTCTGGGGAATTTAAGACCAAGTGTTAGGCAGTTTTCTCTATATACAGAAATTGTTATTGGTTACCACCGCAGGAATAATAATGTGTTACACGCACGTGGGTAAAAATATATCTTTGTGAAGTCCCTCACATAGGAGCTTAAAACTGTTGTTGGTTTTATTTTTATTTAAGTTAAAACCGATAGTGCTGCTAAAACCTGGTGCTATGCACTATGCAGAAATTCATTCTGCTTTAGGGCTAGCTTAAAAAAATTCCCAAGCTTTTCTGAAAAAATATTCAGGTGTTTGGGAGGCAAAAATAGATGTTCAGATTAGACAATCTATCAAAAGCTCTCATACACTTAGTGAGTTTTGCTCTACACGTTTATATTTTGGAGAGACAGTGACTCTAAAAGCAACTCAGTGGGAACAGCTGGACAGTGAACAGGCTGACCAAAAACCATAAAACCCCTTATTTAGTTAATATAGAGATGTCCTCAGTCTGGTTTTGATCTCATAGATGTTAGTGTGGTCCAGGCATAATCCTACTGAAGTCAAAGGAGTGACATTGATCCAAACCAACTGCAATCACTGGAGGGATACTGCTCAGCAAAAGAGACAAAATCTCTCAGAAGTTTTAAATGGATGAACCAATGAATTGTTTTTAACAGAACAGCAAAACCAGATTCAAGTCTTTGAACACTATGCAAAAACTATGTAGATACAGCGTACCCTGGGAAAAAAAAATTGAAACCTTTAGGCTCACTAGCAGTTCTACTGCTATCTTTGTCCAAACACACGAAGATTAAGTTGCTGGGGCAGTCATGAACAGAATTAATCTTACTTTCTTTTTTGGCATTTTCTGACACCAGGCAAAGTCCCATGCCAAGGAAAAAAGTTGATTTTCAGAGCTTGTTACATATGACAGAATTATTAAATGTTTTATGACCATATGGTATAATTTTTTTTTTTTACTGTCGTTTTTGAAATAAATTATAATTAACAAATGAGTAACCTTTCTCTGTGAAAGACAAGAAAACACTATGAAATAGTCTGGATGTCAGTAGCAGCTTGAGAGGTAAAAGTACAGCCGAGCACCTGAGTAGCAGAAGCTTAGTTTTGCTATACAGTTGGCTTTCTACATATCTGATGCAAAAGCTGTAACTGAAATGAAATCATGTTAAATTAGCTGTAAAAAATAAGTTGATTTAATTAAGCACAGAAAGACTTATTAGATATAATAAAATGTTAAAAAGTCAAATGATGTGCAGTTACATTTCAGCTAACACTGCTCAACAAATCCACTAAATTTATTCCTTTCAATAATGATCTGTTTTGAGCATTTAATTAGATAAATAATATTTAATCACTTCAGCAAATTTGAACTAGAAAAATTCCTTGTCATCAGAGGTGACTAATTCTTGCTAATATCCACCTTTAAAGAAAAAGCAAAACTGGATGATCTTCCGGAACAGCAAAGAGTATGAGGTACAAATGTGTCTCTAGGCCTCATTAAAAAAACAAGGTTTGCTAAACAAACTATTATTTACTGTGAGAAGTATGCATATTTTACTGGGAAGGAGCATTCACATGTTTGCCTCTTTTCAGCATCAGGCACTATAAGTAGATGATAAGAAAAGATATTCAATAGATGTCCTATAATTCATCATAATACTGTTTCATTTAATAACTACTTTACTGAAGTGATTGGCATGATTACAGGAAAATTACTTCAAATTATCCATCTCTTATCTAGCATCTAAGATGTCCTAAACTTGCATGAGAGTTAGCATAATGGGACCTATTAATTACTAATGCTGCAAGTCCTTCACTACTTAAATATCCTTTCTACCAGGTGTGCTGTGTAATGCAAATAAAGAAATAGAAGCCAAAATGATCGCTTTCCAAGACAGTGTCACTGAAAGTTTAATAAATGAAATACCAAGTGCAAAAGTTTGTCCTACCCACCAATTGAAAAAGATCTGGAATTAATATATTTTCTCGGTATTTCTCTTCTCCTCACATGTATGTACATGTGCAGGGGCGCACACATACAAAAATAAGTGTAGGAACAGTATGTGCTATACATTGTATTCATTTTAACTCATGGCTGTGGATGTGCAATGCTGCTGCACAAGATGGGCCAAGAACAGTCTCTGCCCTAAAAAGTACCTTTTAATCTCAAAACCCTATACATGAAATCCTATCTACTCAACAAAATTTACTCCTATGAGTAAACACTTTGAAGAAAAGAAGCATTATCTGGTGAGGGCAGGGCAGGTAGAGCCAAGATGGGCAGAAGCCGTATTTGTCCCCTCTGCCTTCTAGATTTAAAAGCCAATGTAAATTAGTGCAGCAGCCTTATACTTACACCCTTGGTTTTCTAAACCCCCTGATGTAAACCATCATGGCAGAAAACAGGGTTAGGTCCTTCCCGTCTTTCTTTCCAGCCCACCTGTGACATGCCCATAAATCAAAGGGCATCTGTGCTGCTTTTTAAAGCCACCTAAGATGGCAAATGTTCCTCAAGGGACTGATTCTTCGGTATCTTACACCTCAGAAACAAACTGTGCAAAGCAGGCCCATGCAGTTACAATATCTTGTTGATGCTGCTCTAAATTTCCATTGCAGAAGCATAGCTGCGAAAAATCTTGCTTTATTTTCTTTACAGAATCCAACCTCAAGTTCTTGAACAGCTGTCTTATCTCTCTCTCTTTTATTTGCTAGTTTTTGTATCATAACAGTGCCTTAAGTTCTATTAATTATATTTGTGATGTTGAGTTAAATATACAGAAAATGTGGGGCAGAAAACAACCCCCCAAACTAAATGGTAAAAAGCATAAAGAGACCCCAGAAAAAACTGATTGTTACTGATATATGGCAAGGAACCAAGCCTAAAGGCTCTGGGCTTTCTGACAAAATCTATCTTGAAGTGCAGCGTCGAAAAGGAAGGTGAGTTACACAACTAAATTTCAGGAAGGAAACAAAATACTGCATTTCTAACACTATTTATGAGAAAATATAGAATAAAACAATCTCATCCACCATACACAGAAAATCTAAAAGGGAAAGACATTCTTGAACCATACCTGATAAACTGTTGGAAGGTTTTTTACTATATTCTGTAAAATAAATTCTTGTAGTTGTTTCTAAATGTGCAAATGGTCTCAATGAACTAGGAGGTGCAGCATGAGGCAATGTTTCTGTGAGAACATTACCTTTTAAAAGGCTGTTATCTTTTAGGAATAGGGTCTTATAGTGAATTTTAGGCTTTCATTCTGAGTCACCACAACCAGCTTATGGAATGCTACAACTATAACACCTGAATACATGACAAACAATCCTAATCCTGAAAGCCCTTTCTTTTAACAAGTGAAAATTTTTAAATCTCTACTGTTCACTTTTTTTTTACTTGAAGGCAACAAAATCTTTTTGAGATTCAAAATAACTTTTCATTGCATAGTCACTACTGAAATGGTGTGAAGACTTCTGTGACTGATAGGCTTCCATGGAGCCACTCTGGTTTTCCTGTAATAACATAAGCACAATACTGTCAAACCAGGGATGCTGCAGCTTGTAAGGGACTTCGTCAAAACTCTAGTACTTTATGCGTTTGCAGTTAGTTATTTACTCTGTGGATTAGCTGATGGATATTTACGATTTGTAATTCTGCAACTACTAATAGGAATCTGGTATTAGAGAACAATATTCCTCCACTCCAAAAGTTAGAACTGTGTGGCAAACAAAGTATTTATTAGAGATTTCCCTGCATATCTAGGTGCAATTATATCTGTTTTTTTCATACATGACATTCCAAAAGCCTATTAACTGCTCAGTAGATCTGTTTTTCAGTGCTGGCTCTCAGCCCTATTGTGAAATCAACATGCAAGCAGTTGTTGAAACATCATGAGCGCCATGATCATTGCAAGTTTTGCTGAGCTCCCATGGCCAGAAATCCCTTCCTTCCCCAGTAAGCTCCACATTGCCAGAAATGCCTTCAAAACTAGTCTGGGCATCATGTAAAACAATTTTCTAGATCACCTGTTGAAAATACATCATATCTCTCACCTCACTCACTGAAATCAGAGATTTATCATATTTGTACACTGTTAAACAAGGTGGAGAAGTGATGGCTTAGAGAATCACCTCCATTTTTGCCTAACACAATGAGATACAATAATTCCCAACCAGATACCTTGAACAGCATCATATCTTCCTTGGCGTTTTAGGAAGTTAAAATTGTGCCAAAATAATAGTGATTCAAGCTTGGGATATTTTCTTTTTTTCCCCCCCTCTTCAGTGTATCTCCACAGTTTAGAAGACCATGTATAATTTGCTTCATGTAATTTGCTTTACTACTTTACCTTAAAAAACCTCACCAAAAAAATGCATAAGGGATGCAGCAGGATGAAAACAGAATTTGAAAAGTAATAATTAAAGCCAGCGCCAGTTCACACTGTTAGCTAATAATAAGGGGTATGCCTGAGAAAGCAAACTGATTCAGAAGAAATTACTCAGATCTCTTATTTTTGGATCTATCTTCTTCTTTCTTTTGGTAGGCTGAAATTCCGATATTCTGAGGGTTTAAATTTAATTTATTATTAAAGGAGGCCTAGAATCTCTGCACTGAAAGTTCTTGACTAATTGTCCCTAGTACCACAATGTAGAATCAAGTGTCCACATGGAATACTGGAATGGAATGATGCTGGGAAATACCTTTGGATAATTATCCCTAACTGGAAAGCAGTTTTGGAAAGTCTTCTTTGCTTTACAGACTTGCCTAATGGCTTAGACAGTCTTCTCCAATGGATCAATCAGAGGACAGGAACAACAGCAAAAGAAAACAATGCTAGGAAACCATCAAGCCCACTGACAAGTTTTTATTCTTAATGAGAGTCCTTATAGGAACAAAATTATGGGGCCAAATTCACTGAGCATTGGTATCAGCTTCTGCTGATGTTTGAAGAAAATCCTACCAGGAAAGAGTGTGTTGGTGGGAGGTGTCACTATACACTTGTGGTTCTCAATGCTTGCCATGTCAGCTGGACTACAGCTTTTTAAGAGAAAATAGCATTAGTTTCTCTGCTGCTGGAGCTAAACAGTCTGGATTTCTAGTTGAAATATCTGGGAGTCCTTTGTAAGTCAGTTTGGGGGAGGATGCCCAACACATACAAAGATGAATTGGTAGCAAGTAGTGCTGGTAACTCCTACACTCTTGAAGAACTCAGACTTCCAGCCAGTTCTGCTTCTGCAGGAACTCAAGGACTTTGTGATGCCCTTGAAACCAACCTTCCTTCCTTCCTTCCTTCCTTCCTTCCTTCCTTCCTTCCTTCCTTCCTTCCTCCCTTCCTCCCTTCCTCCCTTCCTCCCTTCCTCCCTTCCTCCCTTCCTCCCTTCCTCCCTTCCTCCCTTCCTCCCTTCCTCCCTTCCTTCTTTCCTTCCTTCCTCCCTCCCTCCCTCCCTCCCTCCTGCAACTTTCAGTCTCTTTGCTTAGTCTAAACACGGTGAAGGTTGCTGTGAAGCCTGTGAAAAACAAAAGGATTGCTTTGCTAGATGCATTTATTGCATAGTAGTATCCTGTGTGTGAAGGAATTGGACTTGATGACCCTCTGAACACACCGGCCTATGAAAGGGCATCAGAAAGAAGCCTGGTGGAATCAGGATACCAACAGATACCTCTCTAAGAAAACACAGAAGCCTTCTCTACTGCAGGTAGTGGAAATCCATCTCTATCGCTCCAAATTGTTTGAGCTCACACTGCACACCTGGAGTACAGAGACCTCTGTCTGCTGTGGGAACAGGGACATGTCCTAATGCAAAGATCTGCACTTGTGGCAGGACATTTCCCAGTGTAAATCAGCATAGGGTTTGTTGGATGAGCAGAACTCCTCTTCTCTGCCCTGTGGTTTCTACGTAAGGCAAGTGAACTCCCACTTGGGATGCTCCTTTCTGTGGGAAAGAGATGGCCAAAAAGTACTACCTTGGCCAGGAAAGATGAGTGACCCTGAGGTAATTACAGCAATTACAAAGACCAAACCAAGTGGAAGAAGAGCTGCATTAGTGGAGACATATCAATATTTTTTGTGTCTCTGATTCAAAGCATTAGAAATCTTGCTATTTCGCTGAGAATTGCTTCTTCCGGGTGATTTTAGGTGGCACACTGAGTAGGATGTGCTGCTGTCAGAGCGCTGTGGACCTGAGAGTGGAGCCCTGTAAATAGTGCTTCATCATGCAAACGGGATGTTACCTCTGTGCAGGCAGATGGTGATATGAGTGGGCTCTAAGCTTCACTACCAAGATGAAGTGAGACAGCACTTGTGACAACTTAATGCTGACTGAGTAACATCAACACAAGTCTTCTTTTCTGTTGTAGCTGTCTTAGGATGTCAGAAGATATGGATCTGAGATTGAAAAGACACTTTTGACAGCATAATGGCTGAAACAGTTTTGAAACATTTAAAGCAACAATAAAACGTAAAAGGGGAAAGAAGGATGAGGATAATGGGGTGCGACTTCTCAAAGGACATGAGGTTTCATTTCTCTTTGAATAATCTTGTGTCTTCAAAACTACTTCTTTCTGAAACTACAAGTCACAATTTTCCAGTAAAAGTCTGCCACATACCCAGGCATCTTCTGAAGGCAGCACTCCATCTTCATATTTTTTCACTGTAACTCTCACTCATTCTAGCTATGTTGACTTCACTTGGACAGGCATAAGTGTGTTGAAAGATTTTTTTTAGGATGCTCATAGTTCAGATGCACTATTGCTTCCTAAAATTGTGATCGATTTCAAAGCATGGTGAAATGAAACAATAGACTTAGAACTGCACATATTCATGGAAAAAAAAAGCAGAAGAGTTGTGCAAGTCTTTAAACACTGCACCCAGCAATCTGTTTTCTGGAAAGTTTGAGTGGTTTTAGCATGATTGAGGCTTTTGGAAAATACAGGAAAAAGGATAAAACCCTCTGCAAAAACCCTTCTGGTTTTCACACCTGAACTCCCTATAGAGGATTCCCTAATACTCTGTAGCAGTAATCCTCAGAAAAGAAGAGATACATGTACAAATATGATTAATGTTCTAGCCAATGATGGTTATATCAAAATTATAATCACATTGATTAGAATTTTGGCAGACTTCATGTTTGACCTCTGATTTTGTAACTGAATGCTTTCAATTTGTTTGGGTTCTTCTGCTTTCAAGTTTTTGTTTTTATTTTCTAAAATCAATGCATTCATCTCCCCTCCATCTCTTTTCAAGAAAATATTTCTTTTTATGTCAAGTCTTTAAAAATAAAGAAAAAATATTTAAAAACCAAGAAAAGGCTTAAAATTTACATTTAAAATTCATTCCAGATTTGTTGTATTCATTACTTTGATGTGAAGTTCAGAGGCTGTATTAGTACTGTACTTCCCCACTGCTGTGTGATTGGACTTTCTGAACACTATTCCACACAAATGAAATGGTGCTTAAAAAAAAAGCGAGCAAAACAGCAACAAAAACAAAACAGGTTTCAAATTTAGCTACTCTAGGGGGTAGAGCAAATAAAAGAAATTTAAAATCATTAAGGGAAATTGATAATGCTAGCTTTTGTTTTCTTCCTCAAAACATTTAAGCTTTTTTATTTTTCTTTTTTTTTTTGCATTTACCACATTACTAGATTTTTTCTCCTGCCAGAAATAAAAGCTATAGGCCCAGTTCTGTCATGGCGGTGAGCAGGCAGTTGGATACGGTAATGCATGCCTGAAGCCTTCACCAAGGATGATAAGCCTGCATGAATTTTACGAGTCTCAGTATCAAGGTTGCCCTCGCCCAAGGGATTTAAGAATAAGGGGGGAAAAAAGAGAAGGCAGATGTATGAATAACTGGCATTGTAAATCTTCACCGTGGCAACCTACAGCTAGAAAAAGTCTGTGATGGGTTCATGACTTGAGAAGAAAGCGACACAGCAGAATGTGAATGGATTTTCTTCAGCTACTTAATACACTGCTTAGAGCAGCTTAAGGGTGTGCATGTGAGAGAGAGTATGTGTGTGAGAGAGAGAGAGAGAGTGTGTGCATGTGTGTAAGGAGGGGGGGATCTGTGGAAATTTGTTAGAAGGAATTACTAGTGTTATACAGCTTGCTAGGGCTTTATTTTTTTTCCCCCCTTTTTGGGGGAGGCTGTAGGGGAGGAGGAATACCATTTAGTCTCAGAATATAAATGACTGGATTTTGCTTGGAAAAAAAAAAGATGGTGGGGGAGGTGCATAGAATTATGCAGGCAAGTAACAATGAGCAAATTGGACCCTTAACAATACAGCACAAGGTCATAGTGAAAGTCACCAGAGTGGGGTGGTGGGGGTGGCTGGTGGTAGAAAACAGATCATGATAAATAGCTTCCCATTTTGCAAAATCTGGTAGTTAATGAAAATAAGATGCATTTGAGTTGTCTGTGAACACCTGATTTTTTTCCTCTTTCTCTCTCTCTCTCTGGTCCTGCTGATGTATGAAAGCAAAGCACTGACTCTAATTGTGCAATTATAAAACGGAAATGATGCAGGTTTGGCAACACAGAGAAAGAAGGCAGCTCAATAACATTGTTTAATAACAAGCAAATAAAGCTCAAAGGGGAAAGAGGTGACTATTTCTGCTTTAGACTCATTAAGGAACCTGAAACATATTGTAAAAGAGTGATATTTAATTATGGGCTGGACTGATAACATGGAGCAGGGCCTCACTGGGAGAAAGAGACCCTATGCTCCTAGGAGTGAGCAGCTCCAAACATCAATTACTGTGATTATCTACCCAGTGCTTAGAAAATGCACCCGTCTCCGTGTTCCAGCAGCGACCCGTAAGCAGGCATTGCATAGGCAAATTTATGGGCACAGTCAGCTGGGGCCAGGTGGGAAAGCGAGCTTTCCATTGGTGACTTCTGTGCAAAAGGAGGAAAGAAGCAAAAGAAAGAAAAATCTGTCTTCTGCACTACTGAAAGAACAATTTATTACAGAGCATTTGCAGGAGACAGCATTTGTTGCCCTGCTGCCTTTTTTGCCTCTGTTGGCTGTCTGAATGAGAAATGGGAGTATATTAACCAACTCATGGGTTACAGAAGACGGCTTGGCATGGGCCCATCAAACTTCGCCATGCTAAGGCGAGTCAAAGGTCAAGAGAGCGTTAGCAGCTGAGATTTAGAACCGAGTGCATCTCTTTAACCTTAACTGCTGGGAATGGATGGAGTCACTTTATTTCTTTAGTCAGGAACTTGGTTGCAGTGAAAGATGTCATGAGGAGGAGGGTACCATCCAGCTTGGAGCAGATGGGGAAGTATATATTGCAGTGAGATGTCATGTTCTTTAGGGGTCACATAGATAAGCAACATCATTGTTATGCTGTAGCCCCCATTTTCCATTAGGCCTAGAGGCTGAATGTTTGCGCATCTTTGTTAATGCGCCACAGATCAAAGAAATAGAGACTAACAGTGAAAAGTAGGTGCCAAATCCATCCAAAGCCATTTAATCTTTCCTTCTATTTGCACCAACATTATTTTCACCGAGGAAAATCCTTAGTAAATGGAGCATGCTAATGACGTGTGCACTGAACTTTATTTTTAATGGCAGAAAGATTTCTCTGCCTGGAAAGGCAGTGTGTGAGGTGCAGGTTGCCATGACCTGGTTCACAGCATTCCTGCCTGCCTGGATCTGCCACAGGGCCACTGCACAGCCTTGAACTAATCATATCAACTCCTTGTCTCTCTCCCTTACCAGTCCTTCTGAGCCTATGAGCTCCTTGAAATAGCAAGGTCTGTTTCTGTGACATTTGCTATGTGTCCTGTTTCACCTGTAGTCTTTGTGGGATGCAGGAATCACCAGGGAATGATTTGGCTCCACACTCGGTTCAGACACTCATTTTGGGTATGAGTTCTATTAAGACATCATGTGCACTGAGGCATGAAAGCATCTGAGCAGACGACCATTTCTTAAATTATTGGAAGGAGGTATGTCACATGCTGTTTAAAAGTAGCCTGACAGGTACATACCTGTACACTCAAGCATAAGAGGATACTTTGCTCAGAGTTTATGATGAAGATTTGAAATTCCATGAGACAGTCTGAAACGCAAAGCTTAAGGGGGAAAATTTAGGTATAAGTGAGGTCGTATTAAATGAATGTGTATTAAATGGAAAGTGTGATTTGTTGAATGTGATGACAGCCTTGAAGAAGACCTTTATTGTCTAATCTGCTAAATCCAACCTGAGTATTTTAGACAGCTGTAGGTATACAGTATCCACAGTCCTCTGTTGTGGCTTTGTCCAGACTCAAACCAGTCAGGTCAACAGTGAGGAAAAGGGGATGAAGATACTTTAAAATAAGTACAAAATTCTTGGAACTGGGAGGGGACCACGATATTTAGCTTATTTTTTTTGTTTTCTTGTTTCCTTTTCTTTTTTTCCCCTCTCCATATTTTGGTCTCTACATCCCTTAGCATAGTGTGTCTTGATCTGTGACTGAGAATAAGCAAATAATCAAAAATCAGCTTAGCAGGGCAGCTAAGAGTTTGTTTTTCTGGGCTAAAACTATACATACAGGATAGATCAAGATACAGGAGCTAGTACATGCACAAATGCAAGAATGAAGCAAGGTACACAGTAACATCAAGACTGATGCATTTCCAAATCAGAAATGATCTGGCATTGGTCTCAATAGAATACTCCACGTCAGGGAAATCTGCAGGAGCAATTAAAACCACTTTATCGGAAATTATTTATGGGCAATGTACATTTGGCTCCCCAAATATGTGGGAAGATTGAAAGGATCATATCTCATCCCTATATCAGCAGCAGCCCATTGACCACATATTTCAAATGAAAAGTAAACAGGTTGGGGAGTGAATAAACAGGAGGCAAAATAGTTGGAGAAGGTGGTGGGTAAATAATCAGAAAGAGAGATTCCATACTACTCTCCCAGCTCTGAATTGTAAGTACATCCTTTCTATCCCACCCCCACACACATGCAGTGGTCCATAGACAATTTCAAAGAGCTTGCAAATGGTTTGGTCAGACACTGGACCACTAAAGATAAAGAGAACAATTAAGAATATTGCATAAAAATGAAGCAATTTCTTTGCATCTGCATTCACTATGGAGATGCCTTTCTCTAAGCCAATTATTTGCAGATAATAAACACAAGGCAGTATCAGAGATCAAGTTGTCAAAAGAAAAGAATCTTAAAGAAATTGACAAAGAAAAAAAAATAGCTAGGATCATCCATTGTTGAAGTTCCAAATAAACATTAAAATGTTCAATTTGGAAAAATATGTTGTTTCATAAAAATGGCCATATTGTTTCACAAAGTCTTCCAAAACGCACATGGGCAACCTGAAGAATCACAGGTCAGTTGATCTACCACAATGTAAGACAAATCACCTGAAAAAAATAAAAAAAAAATTAAAAATATTTCCTACAAAGGAAATATTCTAACAGAACATGGCATAAGAAAGGCAAATTGCGTGGTTTCTTAAAAGGTAAATCGTGTCTCTCCGGTCTATTGAAATTTTTTGCCAATCAAGAAGAAGACCAGAAGTTTTTCAATAAGTGCCAGGATTTGCAGGAAAATGTGCCCGAACCAGAGGTCTTAAGGAAGTGGAAGTTTCCCACCTCTCTCACCTTTTCACATAGACTAATGAACAAGGTGCAATACAGTCATGGAGCACGGGAGAGGATGTCCTTTTCCATGAGAAGAGTTCCAAACCTTGCACTCTCTATTTCCTTTAGGGAAGACACTCCCAGCAACAGTATTGTTTAGAATTTTAAATACCAAATGTTAAAGTTTAGGTATCATACACAACCACCCAAAGCAGGAGAACCTGGCTGGATTTACAGCTGTAATGATTCTATAATCCTATGGGTTCACCTCTTTTTTTTTTTCAATTTTGCCTCTCTTATTTTGAGTGTCTCTATCATAAATCATTATTTACTGGTCAAAGAGTACTGGAGAGGAGATGCAAGGGATGGCCTCAGGGTATTCCAACAGTGTGAGTGACAAAGGAGGTGGCACTCTGTGGCCCACCAGTGCTCTTCCAAAATCTCTGAGCTCCCAGCCCGTGCTCATAGTGCTCATATATATGCCTAACCTACTTTCCAGTCACTTTTTGTGCCATCACAGAGCTTTTGTAGATGTACCAGTGGGGGCAGGGAAAATGTATGAAAAAAGTGTGTTCCAATTCTGTAGCTATTCACCTGATTCTTTTGCAAATTTGGCCCCATACTCCCTGTAATTCACCAGTTGATAGACACTCGGGAGACTCCTGCCTGATAACATTCCTGTCAGCCATGTCCCAAAGAACAAAGGCAAGCTGAAGTATTTTTTAATTCTACCCTCTCAGCTCATCAACGCTGAGTTTACATAAAAATGTAAGAACATTACACTACACACACTGCTAATAATCAGAAACTAAAGCTTTGAAGTTTCCCTATTTCACAGCTACTGCCATGACAGATGCTTGCCAGAGAAAACTCAGGGGGCATTTGTTTGCAAGCATTTTGGCTAAGCATAGTGCCCATTGTGCCACTTAATATTTCAGCTATCTCTAGTGTAATCAGAGAACAGCAGTTACTTATTTCTCTCACGTCTTGCTCCTTGCTAGCTACCTACTATCGCCAGCATGACCTCTGAAGCACACACATTAATTTTACCTCAGTATTTCTATAGCATCAATTAATAAAAACTGACTATGTTTTCAGCAAACGCACATGTACTGATAAATGAGGGTCCTGACTTAATTGCTCTGTAAATTAAGAGCTCACAGTGGTGACAATAGAGAATAGTTTTAATATTTAAAAACTCATTAAATTTGTGTACATTTTGAATAATTAAATCACATGGCCACTTTAAAGAGCTAATTTAAGTTTAATTCTTAAATGTATATCACAGAAGAACTTGATCTGTTGAAAATTATTGGCTAATTTTCAGAACAACTTAATCGGGTTCTATTCTTGCCCTGAAACTGTGCATTTATTTATATATTTATCTACCCCTTCTACCCGTCAGAAATTCCTAGCAACATCAATTCTAGGATGATGACACCAACCTGTACTTTTGTCAGCATTCGTAGAAAACAGTATAAACCTAATGTTAGTAATGTGTTTTCCTTTTTTCTATGTGAATCATTATTCCATATTTTAATATTTTAAGTCTTTATCAGATCCATAGATCAGATTTAAATAGCTGGCATTTTGGGGGAAACTATGTGGTTTTTTTTTTTATGACTGGCACTGTGTGAAGTCCAAATGTCCAAGTGTGTGTTGTTTTGACAGAATTTGCAAGGCTTCTTGAAAACCCCGTGTCCTTCCAATTATGTAAACTCAGAGACAGTCAAAGTTAAACCTTCACCTTGTGGGTAAGTATCATCTTCTTTCCACTCAGAACTCTGATTTTTAATATTGGGTAGTACTTTGAAGCATAACATCTGATTTTCTGGCTGTCAGCAGAGGTACTGCTAGTAAAATCGTGGTTCACCATTCCCACTTGATCAGTTCTGTGGAATTTAAGGGGACAACTCAAAAGAGAAGTCTGGTTTCCTAGATGAAGTTCATGCTGTAAATAGGACAATTTTCAGTTAGAGCAATTCACCTTTGTGCAGTTAACTTTTCTTTCTCCCGTGGCTCATGCGTCAATCTTCATATTGTTACTAGTATTTAATCAGTGATTAAGCTGCCATAGAGTAAATACAGACAGATTGTGCTGCAACATTTCTATGTTCTTTCAATATTATGAAGTGTAATATTCAGGTAGGTGCTTAGTTATCAAAGTGATAGACACTTAATACCTGAAATAAATAGAATGAGTCTTGTGGTATCTTTGCAAAGCAACTTAAGGATCTAGCTGTAGTTAAGAAGATGAAGTGTTGTTCACTAACTTTTTAATCAAGAGGGGGAAATAGTACAAATGTTATGTGACTATCTGTATTCTTTTGAAAAATAAAATCCCTTCTGGTTTTGTCTTCCTTTTGCATTGAAAAGGTCTTGGGAGTAGAAGAGGAACAGGCATGGTCTTCAGAACAGCACATTTAAATCTGTTTTGGTGAATTTTCTCTGAGTGTGCACTCCAAACTCCTGGTCCTGGGTATTCCCGTAGGAAAACTCATTCTGATGATACTTATGTGGACAGATACCACATCACTTGTGACTACTCAAAACAGCTCAGATTTTGGCTATGGAGGACTTAAAATGTTCACAGCTTTGTCAATGATCACTTGCAGTGATCTTGTTTTTAATGCTTAATAGAGGTGATTCATTGTTTATTTATTAAGATTTCTAATCACAGCACTGCATGGAAAAGTTGCTGTCCAATGATTCCCCACTGTGGACAAAGTCTTTTTTAATGTAATTGCTTCTCAGAACAGAATTCCCCATCCCAAAATCACACCCAAACGTCTTTCTTCACAGAGGTATGCAGCGGTAAAACGTGTTTCGTTTGAACTGGGGTTGGGTTTCCCAAGGGGTTCTAATCTCTCTAAGGAATAATGCTGTACTCTTATCATCATTTACCTCTCCTCCAATCTTTGTGTAATCTGCAAACTTTGTCAATCACCAGTCCATGTTTTCTCCCTGGTAGTTGATAAGATGTTAAATAGTAAATGGTCACAGCTTATCTTTGCGAGACTTTGATAGAAGTACACTATTTACAGCAATATTTGTGAGATCAGTTAAGTACTTTGAATCTACCCAAAGTGTGTCACAGGTACTTTCTGTTGCTGTACTTCAGTAAATCTGTTATGCGCAAGACTGAGTGGAAAGCCTAACATAAATATGTCTACCATGTTGATATGATTACCTCTAACAACCAAACTTGTCATCCTCCTGTACCATAACATTCAGAGGTTGTGAGGGTTCTGATTAGCAGATCTGCCATTTGACAGAGCCATATGTCAGCTCTTTCTCTATGGTACAAAAGAAACAAAGACTACAAAGGCCACTTGGAGACCTCTGTTGCTGCTGGCTGGCTTTAGGTATTGGGAGTTTTTTTGCCAGCTGTGATGATTCCTGGCTTCTCTATTTATGAATGTTCAGCTGGCTAGCAAATGGATTTCTATGTTTTCTTCTGGGGAAGAACTGTATTGATCTGGACAACCTTTTTCTGATAGGCTCTCCAACATTAAGTGGCTTTTCCAAGACACCATATTTTATTAATTTTATATTCCTGCTCTCATTTTTTACAAATAGAAAAGTAGAAAAAAGTGGCAATTGCTAGCTTGCATATTCCATTTCAATCAGGGAAATATGGAAATCTGGGAGCAGAAACTGCAAACTGAGAGTAAACCAGAAATGCAACAGCACCATGAGTTCTAAATGCATGTATTGTACTCAGATACTTATTATCTTTACTCCTCTTTCAAAAACTGACAATATTCCTCAGCTTAACTTGAGACCAAGCCATGCCTTATGTTCTTAAGAACGAGGTTTTAAGGTCCATAACACCTAAGTGTGTTTATTATTCCTTGTAAAGTACTGAATTTTCCCACTCAAGTCCTTATAAGATTTACCAAATTTCATAGTCCTTCACTTAACTAGGAGGAGAATCAGAATAGTGATATTCTTTGCAGTAATGCACAATAGTTGTGTTTAAATTATATATATGGTGGTGAGGCATTGTGATAAATTGTGAAGCCTCACAGTATCTGGCAGGTTTCAGCAGCACAGACTGGAAGATAAGAAAGGGAGAAGAGCACATTAGAGAGCTGAAGCTGCAGGGGAAGTCAAGCAGGCGACTATAATTGCTCAAGGAGGGTCTTAACCAGAAGAAAGGAATTAACACCCATAGTCTTGTGAAAATTGCTTATGATCTGTAATGACACAAATTGGCATATTAGCTCGAGCTTCATTGGTGAGACAGCATTTAGTGGAAAGTGCCTTTTAAAACAGGCCCAAGATCTATTTCTGGTATCTGTTTTGGCTTTATTTTGCAGCCTCTTGAAAGACTGCAGAACCTGTATGGAGATGCAATGCTTGTACAGAAATCCCTTCACATGTTGTCAGTTCCAGCTCTGGGGGCTTACATGGGAAAGGAGAACCTTTGCATTGTCTGGTAATATTTTTGCATTTTCTGAAAGTCATAAGTGCTTAACTGTTTGTTGTACTGTTCTTAGGTAATGAGTGGTGTCAAAATGAAACGTAAGAAAATAAGGCTATATAGTGTTTTCTCATCTAATGGGTTTATTATATGCAATTAGTACCAAAAGAATGTGTTCATAATAGCAGGTTGAAAAAATGTTTAATGTATGTATTAAATAGTGTGAAATCAGTATAGAAAAATCTACCTTACAGTTACAGAAGATACAAACAAAGATAAAATCAGAGTACAAATAAGGGTGATAGAAAACTTTATTTTGTGGTGTTTTGAGTGATTATGTGGGAAAAACATAATTTTCTATTAAGTATTAGTATTCTGATTCAACAATCGTGGGTGCCAGTGTAAGAACCTTGACAGATGGATGGTAGATACGTTATTGTATTATTCTCAGTTGGAAGTCTCCATAAGAAGCACTAAAAGAAAAGAGAAGCAAGACATTTTCTAATTTATCTTATATATGTTAGGAAACGGAACTTTTGGACTGGTCATCCACATTCCCTTTAGAACATGTTTTGTTTGATACTTTCTTTGCCATGTTTTGCTTTTTATTTTCACAATGCTCATGTGCTACATTTCCCTCCTTCAGTTTTTTTCCTGTTCTCATACATCCAGACCAATCCCTTAAAAGCCCATCAAAATCTTCACTGCTTATAAGAGATCATTTACATATTCACAGATGATATCATAACATTGTCAGGAAAAAAAATTCTATAGAATAAAATTCACTGGCTGAGGTAAATTAACACGTACCTTATAAACAATGCATAGAGTATTTTGAGAATCTATATATGTGTGTATGTATATGGACACAAAAGTATTTATGAATGTTATATAAATATAAATGTGTACACACACACACACATGTGCCCATGCACACATCTATTTGTATTTGACATTTTGTTGGTCCACCTTCATCCTGGCCATTACCATTCCAGTAATGGATCCTGTTGTGCAGTGAAATTCCCATTGTGATCCATTACCACTTCCTTCGTTGACAGCTCTATTGGTTCACGAGCTATTGTGCTATGTATGACATTGATTGGAGACACTGGATACACATTAGCAACATCACAACACGCATAATAAACAAGGTGTCGCTCTGCAGAGAGTATCAAAAATGGGCACGGTGCTGCGCAGCCCGCCACACACACCACTCCGCGGACATCCCTCCTCTTGGGGCTTGTCCGCCAAGGTTGGCTTCAGATCAGAGCTGGCATGACCAAAGATGGGACAGCTCCTGGCTGACAGGTCCCACCTTGACATCCTCCCCTGCAGTGAATCCCAGTCCTGGGAACCTGCTGCCTTTCCAGCAGCTTGACCAGTTATCAACTTCAGCTGTAGCAAATTGAAAGTTTTTTAGTATTTTCTTCTCCTTATCGTAGTTCACATGCTTTAGCAGAAAAGGACATGACACCAAGTGCTCTTAAACAGGCAGCTCCCTTGTGGCCACATCCCCTGCCCATATTTTCTCTAAGCCAGCACCAACTCTTCTGGTGTTCGCTCTCTCTGGGGCCTGATCAAAGGCCATTAAAATGAATGGGAAACTTTCTATTGACATTAATGAACTTTGACTTGGACTTTTAAAATCAGGAAGCAAGAGAATGACAGCTGCAATGCTAGAAATAGATGGATGTCTTTGGAGTGCTGTGGTCCAAAACACACAAATCTTCACTTGAGAGTGTGCATGTATGAGCAGCATGAGGAGTATTGATCCCCTTCAGTTACAGCTCTCCACTGAGCAGAGAAGGAACAACTTTCCCCAGACAGGAGAAATATTATATTAGTAATCTAATTCAGCAATACATGCTTTTGAGAGGCCACTAATAAAAGAAAAACATGAATTCTCAAAGAATTCTCTTCACTCTGTAGCTTCAACTGGAATTCTTCTCAGGGAACTCAGAGAAGGTCTGTATCAATTAACAACTTATGAAAAAAAACCACAACTATTGGCAAAGATTCATAGAGTGCAAAAACAATAGTTTTGTTCCCAATTGTTACCTGTTTCTTGATTGAAGTAGAACAGAGAGAATCCATACTAACATTTATCCCCACTGTTATATTAGTCTCACATCCTCAGCAACTTCAAAAGTGGACAGGCTGTTCCAGGTGGGTATTATTTTCATCTCACTGTGTTTACCTTCATTCATGAATGCTGGAAATTCTTATTCAGTGCAGATCCCAAGCCTCTTCCTGCCTTGTGTCTCCTATTGTTTGTTCTTGTTCATTCCAGCTTTTGCTGTGCACCGACCCGGGTCAACCGACTCAGCTGAGGACATTGAAAGCCTTGCAGTTCTCACTCCTGGCTAAATTACTTTGCTGTCTCCAAATTACAGACAGACAGCTCACCCTTTGGTATTCACAGTGCTCCAACATTTCTCATTTCAACTTTTCTGGATGCTGAAAATATGTGTTACTGTCTTGTTTCCCATTTCCTCTGCAGCTCAGTGTCCAGAATGCCCAGTACAACATACTTTTTTCTGCAATTTCATAGAAAAGTCATGGGGAAAAGAATGAGTGATAAAGGAAACTTAGGTTTTTTCCTTTCTATTCTAGAAATTGGTCTGCTGCCTTAAACCAGTATCCTGTCTTCATTTTCTAGTAATTTATTAAAATAGTTTCAAAAGACATGAAAGAAACTGTGTGGAATAAATCCCTCTCTCTCCCTTTTGGTTGATTCCTCATATATTTATTGAGCAGTGGATCACTGGTTATTGAAGTTTTTTTATTTCTCTAGTAAACTCCCAGAAGTTCTATGTTTGCAATAAAAAAGACCTGGTAGTAGATTAAAAAAAAAGACTTGGTAGTAGGTAAATAATGTCCGATTTTTTTATACTGGTGGAAACATACATCGGATATGTTTCCTGTATGAAATAAGTGCTGTAAAACAGACAAGTTTGGTTCTATTCCTAGCAGTTTTCCTGGGAACCTTTGCCCGTGTGAGATGTTAAAACCTCAGCCATTGTGTTCCTGGGACGCATGAGCTCAGTCTCCATTGCCTTTTAACCTCACACTAAAATGCATGCAAACGGTGTTATTCCCAACACACAGCACTTTTCCACTGCGCCACGAATTGCAAATGCGCAGCTTCTTTCACAAAAGCAGCCACGTCCAGGGCAGCTGGAGCCCCGGGAGGAGCAGACTGAGTTGGGCTGCGTTCAGGCCAGTGGCAGCTTCCAGCAACCTCTCGGCTCCCAGCCCTGGAAGCCAGCCTCCACATGATTCACTGCTGCTTTTTCACTGTCAGGGTCACAAGGAACTCACTTTTTCCAAATGCCATTCTGCTGTGTGCTTCTTCCTTAAATCACTTGGTAGACCGATCAAATGATAATCGCTAAAGAACTGCATTGCAAACTGTGCGTGTATTGCGTTGCATCTTTAGAGTATTTTATCATGCAACTGCTTATGCTTGGAGTTTCTAAACATTGATTGTTTTTAAAAATGCAGACTTTTTCTGTTAAGGAAGGTTTTTCAATTGAGTGCTGAGAGTTGATGGAATTATTTTCTTAATCTAAAAACTTACATCTGTATTTCATTGTTTAACATTCTCCCTGGGGACTGGAGGTCTTAAAAAACCCTCAACAACAAATCAAAAATTGAAAAAAGGAAATAAAAGTTTTGAAGATTTTTTGTTTTGAATGTATAATTGTTGTCAGTTGAAAAAAAGTAATACTCAAGCTGTTGGATTTTTGTTTTTAAAATGACTCAAATTATTAATTGTGAAGCTTGTGCACTGTTTGAAGCAGTGAACAATTGATATAAAATTTACAGCTGAAGTACAGAGTACTTCTAGAGGTTAATTCTTTGAAAATAATAAAAATAAATTAGTATAAAACCATTTTTTCTGACAGTGCCATGGCAAATTATGCAGCAGCATCATTCAAACTGAATGATAAAGCAGGCTAGCCCATAGATTTGGAATGGTAAACCTAATTAATACTAAGATAGATGGCATTCCAATAAATGAAGTATTCAGAATTTAAAAAGTAGTAGTAGAAATATTTAACTAAGAGGACGAGAGCCATTATTGAAATGATGTCATACAATCTGGGAGGCATTGTCATGTTCAGTAAATTAGCATGGCCTAACCACAGCAGAAAATTTCCTTGAGCTGCAATAAAGACTAAATGCTTTCAGACTCCCATGATCCTTTGTAGTCATCATTTTAAAGCGCTGCCTTAGTGAGCTAAACCTGTAAAGTTTTCTTTTGAGCGGCTGTGAGTTGATTAGATCTATTTCAGCCTAGTAGTGGTAATAGGCTCCTCTCTGTGAAACTGCTTAGCCTCTGCTCCCCTGGCAGCTGGAGAAACTGGAATTAATCAGGTCTGCTGGGGACTTCTTCAGCATCTCCGCAGGCCAGCGACTCTGGAATCATTTACTACAGAATCTTACTGTCAACTCTTTGTCATTTAGGCTTTTGATTATGCTTGCTTTCTTCAGAAAAAATGGAAATGGGTGACAGATTATCCTAATGCAGAATTTCACTAGTTACTTTTATAGGCATCTATTATCCTCCTTTGTACTGTCCATAAAAAGAATGTAGGTGTGTGCAAAGATTTTTAGGGGCAGAGATATGAAGAATGTGCTATTGAAATTAACATATTTCTTCTAATTAAAGTATGTTTCTTTCTAATAAAGAGACCCTCCCCCTTGAAATGTCGGCATATTGTTTTGTCACTAGCACAATATATGGATTTCCTTTCTTTTTTCTTAAAAATTGATAGCTGGGGAAAAAATTCTTGAATATCATTACTTACCATGCTACTGTTCAATAACATTACTTTCTACTGAATATACTGTAGATGCAGATTGGGTTTTTTTAAAACTGTATTAAATATGAGCCTTAGAATAAATGCATATTTACATAGACTGCTAACTGCTCTGAGCTTCAGTGAACAGAAAGTAAACAGTCAACACAGGAAAAAAAGACAATTAAATCTGCCCTCTTTTCAGCATTTCATTCCACAGATATAGGCTTCTATAGACTTAGTGTTCTGTAAATAGAGTCAATGGGCAGTCTGGTGCAGTCCTTAATGAAATCATCACCTCTTTTGACATTTAAAAATTTGGAGATTTATATTACAAACAGTTATTGCAAACAAAAAGAATTTCTCCATGACATTCTGAGATACAGCTTTTCATACATGGTGTTGGAAAATATTGTTAATGAAATGGCTGAAAATTCGATAAAACCTGATGATTTTTAAGAATCTTTTGTTTGATAATTTTATATGCATTTAATAATATAAAGATGTATATGGGCATTTGTTGGACTAGTATCCAGTGCACTAAGGAATCTGGCAAAAAATTTTCTTCACAAAAAATGAAGTGAACAATTTTTTCCTTTTTTTATACTTTTCTTTTTTTTCCCCCTTCCTATCTTTTCTTTTTTTATTTTTTTTTTTTTTATTGTTTGTTTGGTTGGTTGGGTTTTTTTTGTTCAATTTTATTCTAGAGAGCAGACTTAAACAGGTTACCTTAAACATATAGGGTAAATATATTAAAATTTTCTATCTATTTAACAGTTAAAAAAGAAAAAGAAAGATTGGTATTAAAGGAAAAAAAGTCTATATTGAATATTGAATGATTGCCAAAATTATAAAACTGTTCCATTATGAGTATTTTGAACAATTCTGTAAATTACAGAAATGGGCAACAGCCTCCATTAGTTTCCCTCTCTGTTATAGTTTGTTAAGTAAGCTTGGTAACTAAGCAGAAATTTTGCATTCTAGAACTATCTAAAATAGAGCTACACCCCATACACGACCTAGACTTTTCATTTTTCTTGTTTGCCTATATCTGGTTTACCAGTGAATTGGCATCAAAAAACAGTAGTCTAGTTTTCTTCTGTTGAAAAATAAACATGGTAGCTCATAGACTGATCTCAGAGGATGAGCTGCACTTTTATGTCAGCTAATTTCAATCAACTAGATTTCTTCATCTAATTTTCTGCTGCAATGAAGGGCTCTGGCTAGAAGTCGTTGAAAACATGAATCTCATTATTAGGCTTCCAGGTTTGTTTTTGTAGGGAGGGGAATCATTGTCACTTTGCATTGTGTCACCCTGCCTTCTTTAACACCTCATGGCCATGGCTGCTTGGCAGCCCCTTCCTTCCAGATGAGCTGGTGAGTCCTCCAGAGAACAGCTTCTCACAACATGCCCTTTGTACCAACTCTGAGCCTCTTGCTATCAGGCTTTGATGAAAACCCCATAATTTTCCCCTCATATGCATGTGTCCGGGCTCCCTGTCCAATGCAATAGGGTCCATCAGGCTGGGGGTCTTTGGCATTGTCCCTTCCACAATAAAGTGTAGGGTTGGAAAAACTGATGTAACTGATGTGACTCACTGATTGTGCCATTTAACACAGAGCACCATGTCACCCAGAAAGCATCAGATCCTAAAGCTGCACAGAGCCTTCCTCACCCTTTCAGAGGCAAAACTGAACAAAAAACTCCAACTTAACCCATAAATAACAGAAAAACATTCATGCACTTAAATTGCAGCTTTTTGTTGTCTAAATCATGGGAACTGTCCAAAAATCTTGAGTTTTACTTGCTAATAAATACTCCAAGTTTGAAAAATTACAGAGGGTTAAACACACTAAGTAGGTCAGGTTTATTCTGTTAATGTTCATGTTCTCTTTCTTTATTGAATACTTGCCCTTCTTTTATCCTTAGACTGCTATGGTCATTTGTCAATGACAATTTGTTGAGTTTGGATGTGTTCCTCTTCTCAAGAAAAGACTTCAGATTAGATCTATACAAATACTGAGGCAGCTAACCTTGGGAAGTGTCCACTAACATCACTATTCTTAGTTAATTACAGATGTTCAGGACTCAAGTGGTAAATATTTAACAAGGGGGGGTTCTCTCTCCTCAGTATGACTCCCAGGTACTTGAGACTCTGCATTATTTTAAACAAGATGCAATGTATTTCAACCAAGATCTGTCAAACTGTGTGCTGCAGGTGTTCAAACTACATTTCAAATCCTATCGAAGCATCTTTGACAAACAAGTGCTATCAAGCTGATACTTCCAAATGTAAAGTGTTACAACTCCTTCTATTCTGCTAACAAGCTGCCTCTCTGTCTTCTTTTCCACGCAACTTATTTTATAGCAAAGCTGTACATTGCCATATAAACTATTCAGGATAAAGCTAGTTTTAAAATCTGGTTACTGGAATTATCTCTGTCTGTTATGGCAGAATCTGACCGGGCACTATTCAGAAAGGGAGAATGATTTTCAGTTTCAGAGGAGAGGGTTAGGTAAACCTCTAGTGGTACACAGAAGTGTTTTCTGGTTGCTGTATCTTCTAATTTGGGGTGTCTATATTTTTATCTCATCATCTTTTGTTGCTGCTCTAAATTCAAGGAACTGCATGTCTTCTCTGTCCCCATTTCTTCTGTGGCTTGGTCTTTCCAACTGGTTTTACCTAAAAATTTTAAACAAATCCTTTATTTTCAGTTTTAGTATTTCTGTGGTTTCAGAGAATTTGTTTCTTTTATTTCCATTCCCACCTAGAACTTCCTCTCCCATTTACTTTTGGCAGGGGCACTTCAGGGGATGATCAACTCTGAGTGACTTGCAAACCTCTGCTTTGTTTATATTGACTTCTTGTCTATCACAGTGTTTTAGAGCCACTGAGCCTCTAGCAGGACAGAGGAAAATAAGGATATTGTATCTTGAGGAAAAGCCTAGCATCATCCAGTGTTCAGGTTTTCACTATGGAGCACTACATAGCATCAAACTCCATCTTTTATCTTCTGAAATTTCACTGTTATCATGCTGAGAACGCACAATTGCAATAACTCTCTCATCACAGTTTTAAATAATATAGTCAAAAATGCTTTTCATTCTTTCGCCTCTTGAGCAACAGCAACTTTCCATTCTTTTTGTTCCACAAGGATGTACATGGCCAATCATATAGCTCCTGCAAGTCTGGTGGGGTTTCTTTGTTTTTCTTTCTTTTTAATTTTTTTTTTAAATTGGTAATTATTAATAAGTAGATAGAGTAAAAAAATAAAGAGACATTGGAGTTTTGAACTAAAAGGGACTGATTAAGAAGGGTAAGACTTTTGAACTGAATTGCTCTAAATGAACTGAGAGAGGTGCAAATCAGTCATTACAAAAATTATATAATTTTAGGTCTTAGGTTAAGTTCTGTGAACTGTCTAATGTTATAATTGGCTGCTGCCAAAACCATCAAGTTGAATAAAGCTCTAAGTTTAAAATGTCATAAACTCTCAGCACAAAGATTTATATAACACAGGTATCTGACCTACCACCACATGGCAGGAGGTATTTGTTAAGTCTTATTTGACTCTTTAAGGGTGGAAAAGAAAAGAAGTAGAGAAAGTAAACATACATCTTCTGGACAATATTGAAACATTATGAATCTAGTGTGATATCTGAGCACCGAATTCAGAAAGCTGTGATAAACAGTTGTTTCTTATTAAAAAATAAGATTTGATACTTCAAGTGGAAAATTTGTGTGTTTATTATGATGAATGAAGGTGGTTAATGTCAAATCTCAACTGTGTGTATTTAGCAAGACTTTAGTGGAACATTTCATAAACACTTTCTGAGGTTTTACAGGCATTCAATGGCTCTAGCCCATACACATGATCCCTACTTCTTTACACCAATGACCAAAAGCAAAGTTGCACTTGATTAGTCTGCATACCACAGCATAGGGTCAGAATATGGTGCCATTTACTGGCCTAAATAAAACAGTGTTGGATGGGATAATGCAGTGAATTCAGGGGACAGAATAAGAGGTAGTAAAAATCACCTTGCACAATGAATCAGGAGGCAACCACTCCTATAAGGAAAGCCTTACAGCGTGGTTATGTATAGAAAAAGTTGCTAGCAAACCCATGCAAAAAGATGTAAGCAACATTCTTTGCTTCTTATTTCATAGTTTTAAAAAAGGCTGTAAGTAGAGCCCACAGAAGATATCCTATATATCCAAATATCTTTCCACATTAACATGGGTAAAGAGGAATTTCTCATATCTGCAATCTGTCTGCATGTTTGCAGCTTCTTTGCAATAGTAAACCTGTATGGGACAACAAAGAAGTGGAATGAGGAAAGATGGATAAAAAGTTTGAAGTTTAATGGCCAGTGAAGCTGCCTATTCATCCTATGCAATATCATGATACCTAAGGCAGTTATTTTCTAGAGGGAAACAACAAAGTAAACAAGTAAGTATTTCTAGCTGTTCTAAGGGTAGATGAACTGGTCCCGTCCTGCAGTTCGTGCATAAATAGCTGAAGCTTCATACATATCTAGGTAATGAAGTGTTTTTCTTATTTCCAGCCATTTCTATGGACACATTCCTTCATTGAAAAGAAATGCCAGAAGCATTGCAGAAGTACCTACTGTCTGTACAGTATTCTTGCTAGGAAATCATCCAAGATTGCATTCATAAATATGTTTTACTTAAACCCTTATGCCTCTTCCCAATTTCTTCCTCCCAAGCATTTCTCTAAAGAAATAACAACTCAGTGGCCATATGACTCTTAGATGAGAGAAGACTATGGTAGCATAGCTTTGCACAAAAGAAGTGAGAGTCACAAACCAGTGTTTTATTTGCATGTCATTCTTCATATAAAACCATTGAAAAATCAAACCTCTTAGAAAAGCTACCTGTCCTTCCACATTTACCTTCTCTTCCACTTTATTTTAATTCCACTTTATTATTTTATTAATTAAGTCACTTCTAGTAAGCTACATTTCTGTGCTTTTCCTTTAGTCACTGAGAACTTTCATCTCATATCATGAAGAACAGAACACTTAAAAATATGATGATTATTTATTCCTTGGCTTCCCCCCTCCCATTTCTTCTAACTCAAAGAAAAATATTTCTTCCAGACAGTGTATCCCTCCTGACCAAATTTTCTCCACCCCCAACACTTCTGCATCATTTTTTGTCTCCTCTGGTTTGATCTTATTTGGAAACTCACTCTCTTTTACTCTAGACCCAGCTCCTCATTACCTTTTACCATTCAAAAGTACAGACAGGAATAAGGCTGAAGTAAGGATCAGTAACACTTTCACAGCATTTATGTCATTTATGCAGCAAATTTCTGCAGTAAATTTCATGTGTCTTTTTCAGGTACACATTTGATTTCAAAAGCAAGAGAAACAAATAAAAGTTCACCAAAAGTGAAAACAGAAAAACTGAACAGGTAAATAAAGTGACCAGCTGGAGTGATAATATTTATTTCAATTTCATTTTTCAGGCTCCATTTTTCTACTCTTTTCCAGTAACATATCCACTTCTCAACTTATTTTTTTTTCTGAATAATCAAGGCTCAGAGAATTAACAGATGCTACAACCAGGCAGACGTGCATCTCTTCTACAATTTATGCAGCACTCAGATTCACTTACAGTTTTGTGGGGTTGAGAACATCGTAAAACTTATGCTTTGCGTAATGCCTGAGACCAGGGCAGGGTTAATGGGAAATGTCTGCTCCCTTCTTGCACTGAGTTGAGAGATGGAGGCTGATGCAGAGGATTCCTTCTGCAGTCCCTGCTTGTAAGGCAGGCAAAAAAACCCAAATCACCCCAGTACACACCACTCGCACAAGCCTGTCAAAGGCTTTCTGTTTGCTTTCAGGTGTAAGAAGACAGAATTATTTTGATAGGATAGGGCATTCTGACAACTGGCATGCAAATGTTCATAACAACTGTCCCACTTTGCTCCAGTTCCTGTTATTACTTCTTATTCTTTTCAGTATCAGTAAATCCCTTCAAGGCTTCTGTTATTATTGAAGAAGAGCCCACCTGGGAATGTTTAGGTCCTTTAGTAATAGCCTTAGGCCCAGATCTAATGTCTACTGAAAGAGGATTCACTGCTTAAAGGAAATACTGATGACAATTCGTTAGGGCATCATAAAAAAAAATCTGTTTCAACTTAGAAAGAAAGCTGCTAGATATGTGAACAAATATTGTAGGTTAGCACTTACTGCATACAGACTGCAGGACACTCGTGGAGGTGTCCTGTAGTCCAACCTTCCTTTAAATGTTTGCTAAGCCCTTAAAAGAAAAAAAAGAAAAAAAAATAAGAGAAAAAGAGTTCATAATGTTTTAAACTATAATATAAATCTACTGATCTGCTATTAATACAATTCCTATGCTGTCTGAGGTTTGAGACACACATGTGTAATTCTTCAATGGCATTCTGTGTGTTATCTGGAAGGTTTCTCATTGCTGCTGCATCAATGCAAACCAGACTACACCCAGGCGAACAAAGGAAATTTAACTTTCATAAGTTGGTTTTAAAAATGCATTTACTTTGACTGCATTGAAAGAATCTAAAAAAAGATGAAAAGCATCTTTAGCATGCCCAAAACATCTGGTTTCATATTTTGAGACCAAAAGGAAATTGCATGAAGACTAAAATCTTGTTTTGATTTATATTATTATTGGAGGGCTGAGAAGCTGCCAGTCATAAAATAAAATTTTATGATGATAAATAAATAAGGAAAACAATCTGACAAAACATGTTGTGGAACAAAGCTCCATTTCAAGTTTAATTAACTGATAACAATGTTTATGATAGAAGAACTGTGCCACCAATTATACAGCTAGTAAATGCATGCTACCAAAGCAAAGACTGGCCTATAAAAGCCTGGCTAAAAAGGTTTCTCCTGCAGCAAGATACTTCCAAACACAAAAGAGAAGGTATTCTCCATGTAGTAAATCATGCAGCAATTAAGACCCTCTTTGAAGATGTTTATTAGTCTTTATAGATTGTATGACAATTGCTCTGCTCCAATTGCACATTGTAAATTGCACAATAGTAGTAGTTCCTGCTTTCTAATATACCTACTGATAGTGCCTAGAGATGCTGATAGTTTAGAAATTGTTACAGGAAAGATATATCTGTGGGGAGACAAGTAAAAAATAAATGTTTTCAGCTCTGCAGCACTTTGCCTTTTTCCAAAACCTTGTATGCAGTCGTAACAAAGTGTTCCAGCAATAAGATTACTTTAGAAACATGAAGAGTGGCTGCGTTCTGCAGGGAGAAGTGATCCTTAATCATACATGTAAGAATTCAGCCACTTTTCTGGTAACAGAGGCTTGCATTTAAAATTGCTACATACTTCCACTCCTTGTGGTTTAAAGACACTGGGATCACAGCCATGATATGCACTACAAATCTTTAACTTTCGGTTTATGCTATACTATAATTTGCCAGTTACTATATAAAATGCAACACACAAAATACAAGATTTTGTATTATAGATATTATGAATCACTTGCTAAAATAATGCTGACATTTCTGTGGATACGTTAAAAAAACTTGGCTCCTATTCTGAGACTACTGCTTTTTCAACTTCTGTAATAATAAACCACATTTAGGAAGCCCTGAATTCAGCTATCTGAAGGAACAGTACATTAACTATTCTGATCACATGCCTTATCACAGCTTTTCACCCCATTAACTGTAACTGAGCAGTGAACTGTTGGCCAGACTACAACCCCAGCACAAGTCCTGCTTGTCCCTTCATATCTGCCTGCTGTTCAGCTTAAAACCACAACTCTGTCAGAAAACAAACAAACAAAACCCCTCATTTAAATTTTGTGTTAAAATATATAGGAAGAAAGTCTTTCCAATGTTTCCCAAAAGAAAACATACAGTGATATTTGTATATATTGACAGCAGAGATTTTCAAACTGAATGGAAAGATCTCCTTTCCATTCACATCTACAAAGGTCTCCAAAGTCGATGCTTAGCAACACAGTGAACATTCAAAGGAAGTCAAGAAAGTTGTTGTAAAAAGAACTTCTATGATTTTAGGTTTACATACATTTATCGCAAGGCAGAGAAAGAAAAGATCAAAAGCATTCTGAAGAGTATTTGCTGCTTTAGTAATAACCTCAAAATACTTGGAATTTGTATTTCCCTAACTTTGTGATCCACATGCAATAATTCTTCCCTGTCTGCATTTTGCTATTGTTTCTTTACCTGTCTTGTTTCCTCTTCTATTCTGCTTGGAATATGGTCCTCTAATTTGAGACTGGTTTTTATTTCTTAGCTCTCACATTTTTCACCAGCTAAAATAGAATGGGAGAGGTTATGCTTTTTATGATTTCTTCTACACACACATGCAAGCAACTTAGCATCCTCTCTCTAGTCCTGGAGGGAATTACTTCTGGCATGTTTCGATTCATTATCTTGGATCTTAATCAGCTGATGAAAAAAAAATTAGTTTCATCAGCTGATGAAAGCCCAGAGTAATGAGTCAAAACATCCTGATCAAGATTCCCAGCTGCACTGAATGGGACTCTACAAGTTAGGCTAACCCTCACTGCATTCTTACAATTAATTAATTAATTAATTTCCCTCTTCTCTGCACCCGTCAGAAATAAACAACTACAGTATATTAGATCATATGAAAGATTATTGTCTCCTTCAGCCACTTGGTGCTTTACTCCTGTAAATCTCCAGAACAGGTTTTACAAATCTTAACGTGCTTAACTTCTTGAAAACAAAATGAGAAAGGATGTTGTTGACTTTGAAATACAATCCAATTGTTGCAATGGCCATAAGGATCTTTAAAATATATTAATACTATAACTAACTGAAACTTCTCAGTAAAGTTTATGGTTTCAGGCATCACATTTTCCAACAGGTAAACAAGTATAGAAAATATTTTTAGCCCCAAATGGGTTTGCATACAGGTCTACATAATGAAAATAAGAACATGTTGCTTCTAAAATAGAAAAGTAAAAATAAATTCCACACAAAATTTTAAGAAATGTACAAAAAAATGAAATTAAGAAAAGAAGGAAAAATATTTTTTAAATATTCTATCATAGTAACTGTAGGTGTTCCATATAAATATAGTAAATCAACAAGTTTAATACAACTATTTGTCTTTAAATCAACTATTCCTTCAAGCTGGTACACAAATATTGGGGGAAAAAGCCTATAGCTCTCAGATCCCTTTTGATTCTTTGATGCTGCCCTGTGTCCAAATAGCCACGTTGCTCCCTCCTTTCTCTTGGAGTCACCGCTATGTGGCAATTGGCACAGTAATCACACCATGCAGTTATCCCTGCATTAGTGACCTCCAGACTGCATTACTGCAACTCAGACCTAGAAATTAGGCCATACGGCCTGAAAAAGCTCCACATGAGGGAAAATCTGACAGAATATCTGCTTAACAAAGCAAATTGCCACATTTATCCACTTCAAGGTCTCCATCTTGATATTTAAACCTCTCAATGTGATATGAGATCTCTGTGCCTCTACCTATAGCATCACCTTCGTCTCCATGGCTATGGTGTTCTTATCACTCTGAAACCCTGAAACTGTGGGAGAGAAGGTGGAAATATGAAGTGGAAGACTCAGAATCTTTACACAAGCCACATGAAAACTTCAGGTTTCATATCCTGGTGATGAAAGCTATTAGAAACTGCAGATCTACCTCAGAAACCCTGTGCAAAACACATCTCTGACTTGTCTTTCTCGTCACCACAATCAAGCTGTTTTCCCTCTAATCCAGTAAGAAAGAAAATGATATTGTTCTTGTCATGATGATGAATAAGAAGAGTAGAAGAAAGGAGGATGTGTTGATCACATGGATCTCATCTGGAGTGACATTAAGAGAAGTTAAACAAAATTAAAATGTATTTCAAAATTAAATAAAATTAATTAAATAAAAAAAAATAAAATAAAAAAATAAATAATAAATAAAATTAATTAAAAAAAAACCCCTCTTCATGTTCATGACCTTATGTGAAAAAAATATGCTTGCTTGTCTGTAACTTCTCCAGCATGTCCTATTACTGATCTCTTTCTGAGCAACATCATGTTCTAGCCAAATCTTCATTGTCCTCCATCTGACCGCTACCATACTCAAGAGATGAAAAAATAAAAAGCAAAATGCAGAGGAAACTCCACTTAAAAAGCTGAGAAATCTCAAGAACTGTAAAAATGCAGCACTCAATTGTAAGGATGAAGGCAAAAAGATGTCCCCAAGGCAATCA
Source organism: Sialia sialis (assembly GCA_009812075.1). Taxonomy (NCBI): domain Eukaryota; kingdom Metazoa; phylum Chordata; class Aves; order Passeriformes; family Turdidae; genus Sialia; species Sialia sialis. The sequence continues at coordinate 63,606,239 of VRYO01002772.1, read as the reverse complement.
GGAGGTTTGAATTTCTAGGAAATAATGCTGACAATAGCCAAATAAAACTGCCATGGTCTGAAATGTAATAAATATTATTGCTATTGTATGTGCTATTAAAAAAATTAAGGATACAAAAAGGATGAGATTTTTACATGTTAAGTGCTACAATAAGCAGCATATAAGAATCAGAAAACAGAAATAAGGATTGGACTTCTACAGATTTTTTTACCCTGATTTACATTCTGTGTCATCACACTGGCTGTTGTGACATTGCATAGCTAATCAGGCTAGAACTGGCTGCTTTTAACTACAATAGGATCTGAGACTGCTAATTTACCCTTGTTACTGACTTCACAGACTCTTTCACAGCCTTATGACTTGGTTACAGGGGTCTCCACCTGACTGAGATCCCAGTTGTGTGCTTATGATTAGACAGTCTTTACTTGAGACCTGGATATTTCACTCGGTGATTGAATCACTCCAAGTAATTTATGGAATGACCACATATGTTTCTACATGTACAGAACTCAGTGCTGACAGAGAGGGTGTAAGCCTGTCTGTCTGGACTCCTGGTGTTATGGAGGCTCAGAGTTCTTTCAGCTCAGCAGTGTGATAGGTTTCAGTCCCAAAAAGCTCATGAAGACAGTTTGCAGCCATGCTTTTCCACTCCTTACTTTGATAGGGATGTGCTATTGTTAAATACAGTGTTAGCATAAGCAGCTACCTCTGCCACTTGTTTATTTACAGTAATTTCACGCATATAAGGCACACCTTTTAAACTAAAATTTTGATCGAAACCTGGAAGTGTGCCTTATAGGCCAGTGCACCTTATATATGGACAAAGGTCAGAAATTTGCCTACCTGGAAGTGCAAGCTGTGAGAGCTGCAGAGAGACCTGGCAGCCGGCAGTTGCTGCGTGGGGGGAGCTGGCGGTGGATCCTTGCTGCAAGAAAAAAAAAGTGCGCTTTATAGGCTGGTGCACCTTATATATGAACAAAGTACGGAAAATTGCCGACAACCTGGAAGTGCGCCTTATACTGCGGTGTGCCTTATATGCGTGAAATTACTGTACTTTGATGCAGCCTACTGCTTTTGCCTTGGCATTTCTGAGTTTCCCTGCAATTATGCTGTTCCACCTGTGATATATCTACCTGTTTTATCAGTCCTCTCTTTGGCCCTTTTAAGTGCTTCCTTATTATGTTTTTCAAAACAGAGAAGTGAAAAAAGGAAAAAAAAAAAGCACTCGCACAATGAGCGCTGATACCAAATTGTGTCTTTGTAGCAAAAAAATATTTACAGGAAGATATGATGTCATGGAGTCAGATCTAGCCTTAACTCTGCACATTCTTAGAGGCCGAATAGCTAAATTCTGAATATTTTCATGGAAAAAGTATATTTCTGCAGAGGAATGCTTTGTGCTTGTAACTCAATAATTAGACATATGAATACACCTCACAACTGCAGAAACGAAGAGACAGCAATTTAATGCTGTTAGTCCCCTTGATACTGTCTGGGTGGCAGCAGGTGTTACAGTTGGGACTACTAGATAGATAATATGTCTTCACACATGGGAATGTGACAGCATACAGAGCAAAAAGCATGCCTCATGGAAGGTGCTTCCTTTCTTTCTTCAGTTAAAAACAAAGTGATGCAGGGGAAAATGCTGTGAAAGAAAGGTAAATAATTGCCCCTCTGGGTTTTCATACACAACTTACCTCACATGTGCAGCAATGCCTGAAGCTAATCTCTCAGTACTTTTTGTACTTTTGTACTTTTTGTGATATTTGGCAGCTGCTAGATGAATCTGGCTTATCTGTTGCCAAATGCATGCAGTACGTGTGTGTGGCAACTTCTGTCTCACCAAAAAAAGATTGGCTCAACAGTATTTGTCGTCTTTTCCTTCTACTATTTCTACCCCCAGGAATATAAAATTTCTCTATTGCTAACCATTTTATTTTTCAGTGTTTATCTGGCTACAGTAGCAGATGCTGAAGTGCTGCACTCTCCCACCAGACCTGTAGTTTGGTCTCAGTCTGGAAGCTTTTCTGCATACATCCCCAAACTTAGAATAATCAAAATGATTGTACACAACTTCAAAAAGCAGTAGTCTATCAGATAAAAAAATCAGGAAAGTGGTTTTATGCTGTTTTTCTATTTGCTGAAGTGTAATTCATTAAAAGAGCAGTTCACTCACCCACAGGGCTTTCCACCATATAGCTCTATTTGTCCTACAGCTCAGACTACTGGGTCACCAGTAAGCAACTGGTGTGATTCTCAGACCACTTCTGACTGTGTGGGAAAGGTGCATTGGAGCTACCAAGGCGTATCCATTTTTACAATGCCTCTTCTGCTGTGAAGGTGACTTTCTGTAATTTGTCTGATCAACTTTAGTAAGAATGTAGAGGCTTGAAATAGCCATCACAGCCCGTTTTAAATAACTAAAAGTGGTCAAAAGAATCATGTGTTAAAGGTGACTATCCTGGTCACACCGAATCACAGAATCGCAATATCACAGAATCACAGAGTAAGCTGAGTTTGCAAGGGACATACTAAGATCATTGAGTCCAGCTCACACCAGCATCCTCAAGAGTCACACCCTGTGCCTGAGAGCATTGTCCAAAGGCTTCTTGAGCTCTCTCAGGCCTGGTGCTGTGATCATTCCCTGGGGAGCCTGTTCCTGTGTCCAAGCATCCTCTGGTTGAGGAACCTCTTTCTAATCCTAAACCTCCTGTCACAACTTCAGCCCAGTCCCTCAAGTCTTGTCCTTAACAGAAAGCTTGGGACAGTCCCTCAATTATAAATTAAATTTGACTGAAGCCTGCTTTTTTTTGACCTGGCTGAAGCCCCAACACTGGTTGGGATCACAAAGTACACTAATCCACAGTACAGAAGACCAGGAAAGCTGCAGGGGCCCTTCTGGGTTTCCACTCAGTGCTTGGAGAAAGAAAGATTCTGTGTCCCACACAGCCAGGGCAAGGGATTCTCCTAGGCTTTAAGGAGAAACAGAATCGAAAAAATCTGCCAAAATTACAGGTTTCTGAATTAAAACAATATCAGACATGATCTTGATTTTCTTATGAGAATGCAGGAAGGCTGTCTGGAGTCAAAGCAAGATGTTGCTTGTAGTCTATCTTTTTAAGTAAAGTATACCTAAGGAAAAGAGAAGTATACCTAAGGAAAAGAAATAGAGCTAATCCAGATTTTCTAGTTATATTCAGTACTGGAAATAAATACCAAGAGGTCTTCTGCTTCTACTTCCTTTGTTGCCTTCTTTCAACTTTTCTCATTTTCAGAGGCATCCACATTTCCACAGATTTAGGTTAATAATGTGTATCTCAATATTTTTCAAGGCCAAAAATTTGAATTCAGAACTAATGCTAAACAGAAATAAGCCACCACAATGTCATACTCTTTCCAAATTTCACCGTTAGAAGGCCTGGTTGAGAAAAAAGTATAAGTATTCCATGGTATTTTCGCAATCCTTAATCTTTCTAATTTCCTCTACTAGGGTTAAAATAGTCAAAATGCAGATGACTTTTCAGTGATTGCAAGCTTCAGCAGCAAATGTAGTTTGCAAAAAATAGCACATTTAATGGAGACAAACAGCAGGTTTTGTAGGTCTTATCAAACTATATTAAACAATTTTATCCCAGCTTTTCCAAAGCAGATGACTAGCAAACACTCTTCCGGAGCAGTCCTGCATGGTATCTGCTAATATTCATGCAATGACAGAACTATTTTGACATATGGAACTATGTACAGTAAATTGGAGTCCCAGTTAAAAATAATGATATTAATTAGTTTTAAAATGTGGGTGATAAAAGCTATATATGCCAAATAGAATAAAAGACAAGTTGATGAGGGAAAAATGCTTTTAAGAGGGTACCACTAAAACCTGTGGCTGATTTTTTTCACGAGACTAAGCCTCTCTTGAAGGGTATACGGGGTCCCCAAGGATGGGGCAAGCAGAGCAACATCACACACTGTGTTCTTAGCTTTAGCACTGGTCCTTGTGTCACATTTATAAATGGCTGCTATGAACAATGACCAGGTTATGTTTCTCTATTATCAGTGTTCCTACTCTCAGAAAAACTGGAAACTTGGTGCACTCCAACCACCTTAATCCATGCTTTGAATGATCACATGAAAAGTTCACGTTCATGTTTACATACTCAGTGACTCTTCCTCACCTAAAACAAGACATATGGAGCCTAATCCTGGATCAGGTCCTGAGGTGAAGAAACATCCTGGCATGTTGGAATAGAAAATAGCTATGAGCAAGTCCTGAGACAGAACAGTTTCTGAAAATCCAGTCTATATGAGAAAGTCTGTCCTTGGAGCCACTCTTGCCTAAACAAATTATTTTCCCACAGTAATCTGGTAAACTGTCTGGTATACATTGGAGTTTGTCTATCCATAGAAAGAGACTTGAAAAACTCTTGAAAGTGTCCAAAAAACACTGAGCTAAGTTGATCCCTCTTATGCATCAGCAAGTAGTTCTGTATCACTGCATGAACATCCCTCTGCAGCACTCCTGTCTGCAATGAGGAAGGAACAGCAAGTCAGATGCTGCTCTTAGCAAAGTCAATAGGAGCATTTATGTTGATGTCAATGGGACCGTTTACATTGATCTCAAAGGAAGGAAGATTGGACCACCAGCAGACAGATGCCATTCTTCCAGAAATGAATCTAAAGTCTGTAGGGATATCACAGACCTTCTTTGCTTGAGCTTGCATATGTTTTAGAGGTAAAGTTCTGACATTAGTGTTTTAGAAATGTGGTGCAGTGTTCTTTGCATAATATTCAAGCCTATTGTCTGCTCTCATTTTTTGCATAGAAGACACTGTAAGAGTCTGCATTTCATCACTTCCATCTCAAGAAAGATGGTTCTGTTCAGGTAGTCTTTTACATTACTTGAATAATTTATGTAATGAATGAAAAGTTAGTTCAAATAAGCTTTACAAGAAAAACGTCTACTCTTATACACAAGGAATGATCAGAAGGTTAAGTAAAAAATGGCCTTTAACTGGTTTCAAATATTTTAAACAGAAAATGCATATAAGTTGTCTTAAGAAGGAATGGTATCTATCTGATTGAATTAATGCATCTGTATAATCAAATGTGTACAAATTTTAAAGGATAGAGATACTATGGGCTTTAGTCTTCCTTAGTAAAGGACCCATCCTATTCAATCACTGCCATCTAAGTAAAAAGGTGATAATGAAAAAGCATGTAGTCATAGTAAAAGTAAGCCCTTTTTTCTGCAAGGACTTTAAGTAAGGCTCTCAGAGGCTTCACACACTGTGGGACTTAGAGATAGCAATCTGCATCTGAATTATTTCAGAGAGCTTAACATACCTCCGCAGATTGTGGAGGAGAGTTAAAAAATTAGAAGAGTAAAGAAAAAGAGCATTAAAATCAACACTGAACATTTTTCTCTTTTTGTTTTTTTTTTTATTGGTTTTGTTTTTCTGAACTTCTGTACTGATTTTTCTGAAGATTGAGATCATCTTCAGTACATAGCAGGGCAAAAAGTGAAAATTCTATTTCCCCTATCCTTCCTAGCCAGCCTCAGTAATTCCCCAGTTTCTATTGCATATTAGCTTCATGCCTCCTATTTTTACTCCAGTGTGTAGACAGAGAAAGCATGATTTTCTGTCTATACAGTCAATGATTTTTCATTCACTGTCTCTGAAATAAACATGAGGATGTGTTACATTTAGTCAAGCACAACCTGGAACAAAAGAATTGCATGCTTTGGATAGGTCTGAACCACCTGTGGGTCCCAAGGTGTGCCATCAGGCTTTGTGCAGACTTTACTAATGAATCCTGTGGAAGTTGAAGGTAAGCCAGGACAGAGAGCCCTGACTGTTTGTTTTGTGTTTAACAGAGCATTTAAAGTGCCTCCTTCAGCAGAAGTCAGGAAGCAGAACTAATAAACATCAGGTTGGAAGAAGGTAGAACTTGCAGCCTACCTCTTGCTATATCCTTACTCCTGGGAAAGGCTCTATCAACAGTCCGAGAGCCATGGGATTTAGAAGACTTTCCTAATGAGCAGTGACCATCATCCAGATTGTCAGTTTGCCAGGACAGAATTTCATTTCATGTTTTAAACCAATGATTTTTGTACAGCCTCCCATCATACTTTAGGTGGGAAGGTAAGGATTTTAATTAGTGAAAAAACTGAATTTCAGCAAAGGTGTAGAAGCAATTATTTACCAACACTGTGTATGTAGGTGGGGGAAATGTCCTTACAAGTTATGTTAGTGCTAGACATTTCAGAATCTTGGATACAGCTGGTCTTTCATTGTTTTCATCGACATTGCATTTATAAAACTCGCAGTGTAGCAAATCTGCTGGGTGAATAGTAGTGTGTAGGTAGGTAGCAATGCTGCACAGTTGGATGGCTCTCACAGCAGTCACTCCTTTAAAAGTATACACACATTTGCACACAGTGCCACCCATAAAGTTCCCCTTTATAATTTCAGGAACAACTGAGTGGAAGCGCTTATTTTTAGCAATTATTGGTTTATAATCTGCTAGAGCCAGAAATCTGCACTGCCATTAATTCACCTGCAGGCTTCACATTGCTTTGAATGGGAATTATGCAAGGAAGTCAATTGCAGGAATGGACACTTCATAGCAGTTTAAATGAAATGAGCTTTTGCAATGAAGAAATGAACACTGAAGCCAATTTAAGCCGAGAAAGGCACATTGACATCCTGAGTGAGAGCTGACCTGAAAGGATAGAACATCAGGTCCAATTGTAATTTTTCAGTTTTAAGAGACAGATTAAGTACTGAAAGCAGCTGGCAAAATGATAGAGATTATTTACAAGTATTCTTGTCTTTTTCTTGAGCTGGGTCTTGTTCTGAAGGTCAAGAGACAGCCCTGCTTCTGCTCAGAAAGACTTTTCCAGACTGAAGACTGAGTCCATGCTGCTGGTAAAGCTCTGTGTTTTAGTTTGGCCATGTATAACAACCCCTCAGTCACCCAGCAGCAGCCTTCTAGACCATCTAACTGTTATACCATTGAAGGGCAGGCTGAAAACATCTGTTTTTTCAGAAGTTTCTCCTGCAAATTACTGGGATTATGATTTAATGAACTCCAGGAGATCATGTCATGACACCCTGCACCCAGTAACATCTTGGAGCCACAGAAATGCTCTGCATCTGAATGGACAAAGATTTCCCAGTGAAGATCTTCTATTTGCAGGGGTAGACTTTTCTATCTGTCCACACAAACTGTGATGGGGAGTGAGTGTGAAGAGCAGCAAATAAATTCAGGTATTGCACTACCTTTCAAGGAAAAACCCAGAGACTCTTTGACTGTTTCTTTGTTCTTCCCACACTTTTTCTTCCCTTTTCCCTTCCCTGTATCCCCATATTACTCATATAGACTGGGTGACCAAACACAAAAATGATATCTTTATTAACCCAAGTAATGGAAAATGTGTTACACAAAAATTCCACAGTTAGAGTAAACAGATCACAGTGCAGCTCTTGCCTCAGACTCAAGTCACCAGCCTACTGCTGTTGTGATGAGATCAAAGAGGGCTTAGGAATTATCTAAGTGCAGTTAACATTAGAGGTTTCTTACTAATCTTGGAGGATGTTATAGGTAACTCTAGGTGAAGGCATGTGAAATTCTGTTTGACCTTCAGAAAGGAAAAGAGTCAGTATCTCTTCATGATTACAGTACTTATTATTACTTTTGTATGATTACATTGCACATGATACATGCATGACAGTACATCTTAAAATATACCAGTTTATGAGTAGTTACCCCCTCAAAATCAGTCCCTGTTAATGTTTCATGTAAATTATCTCAAGATTACTTCACTTCATGAACCACACAAAATCATAAGTTGATCCTGAAAAATGCAAGATGAAAGTATTTTTCTAACTATAGTCTTGTGGTACAATGGGAAAAAGAAAACCAAACATATCAAACCTAAAATAGCAAAACAACCCTAAATGCACTCCAGCCCCCCAAAAACCCAAAATATTGTCAAGATTTCTTGCCATGGGAAAGGTGTTCTGGATAGTTTCTTATGAGGATTTCCACTTTCCAGTGATGGATCTGTATTACAATAATTGGGTTTCTGGATAGAAAATGTACCACACATAAGGACAGGTTTCTGTCTATGTGCAAGAACTCTTTAGTTTTTGAAATATCCCTCTCCTAAAAGCTGTCATTAAAGACTAAATTTTGGTCTCGAGCAACAAAAAAATATAAATATGTATGTGAATAGATGTACATTTGTTTTATTATACTTTTATTCAAATAAGCTTCACAATGTTACCTGGTTTTGTCCTATCTGATATCGTTGTTTGGAGCATGCTTCACAGAGTAACTGAATTAGTAAAAGCATATCATAACAAACCATGATAATTTTGAAATATTGCAGCCTGAGAAAACATTGAAAGTCACTGTCTAGCATGCCTTACAAACAGGAAATCAGACTGAACCCAGTAAAAAACCCTGCTTTATAATATATTGTCATACTTTGCACTCCAATGGTCTCTTTTAACTGTAAGACACTTGGCAAACATGAGACAAGATGTTATAATGTACTTCCTCTCTGTTTCATAGCACTTTTTTACCCAAGCTGCTGATAGAGTAATTGATAGAAAGAGGTGAGTAACCTTTCTAATTTCATGAATGGAATCGTGATGCTGTTCAGTCTGGAGCTCAAAGAAGGAACTAAGATTGATTTGTGGGTAAACTGTGAGATAGTGTCAGAAGAATAAAAAAGCAATTTTTTAGCTTAAATTTCGCTTCAGAAATCCCAAGGATTTGTGATTTCACTAAACAAGTGAAAATAATTTACAAAAAGTGAATTTGTATTAAAAGGACAGTTCTTCTGCTGTTTAAGAAATTATTAGAATTATGTTTGTACCAAAAATGATGATGGCAGTGGTTATTGCTGGGATGCAGCTGTCTGTGTCACAGGCTGTATTTCCTGGTCAGACACAGAGTGTGGGAGGGAATATGTTCTGCCTTAAGTGGAAGAGCTCTGAGAGTGTTTTCATTGTCTAAATTCATTCATTCCTGCACAAGAGTGGGACTCACTTCACTTACCTTTAACCATCTTAATGTTAAATGTTTGTTATAAGCTAGTCATCTAGGCTGCCTCTATAATTAATGGGTACCAACAAGCACTTCCAGAAGGCAATCATCTTAGCCTAAAATAGCTATCTTCAATAGCAGTTTATTCCTAGCTAAATTAGCCATCCTAAACTGCTTAATTCTAGTACCTCAATCAGGTAAAACAAACCTCAAACCAAGAATTAGCAATGAATAGCAAGGCCAGTGAAAGTATCAAGACTTGCACAGTGACAACACAAATATCTGTTGAATAAAAATAATAACAATCCAAAACCTTCTATGAAAGCATAAGAACGTCATGCTTAGCAAATGTGCCTGGGCTTGTAGAAACATCTGGGCAAGAGTCCTCATGCTGCAAGAGCAATAAAACACTAGTGTTGACAGAGAGATCCAAAGTGAATAAGACAGCAAAAGCTTTTACAGAAAAGCAGAGTTAGTGCTTTAAAAAAACCATATCTTACATTAAACTATAGTTTGTGCTCAGTCTAATTACACCTGCTAACCGTGTCAGGTCTTCAACAGGGAGGAAGATTTTGTCAAAATATATTGTCCTGATCCAGCCTTCAAAGCCTTTGCATTTAGAGCCATAGAGCTAATGAAATAAGAGGACTAGGATGTGCAGAAGAATCCACATACCTTGGTCTGGGTATGAGCTGGCAAGATGGGAAAGTATGTGGTATGAAACCACAGTATGGCTTCTGGGCACGAATAATGTACTGCCCTCAGCTCTGCCACGAAAAGGAAGACAAGATTCTTGAAAAAAAAATCAGAGTTCATATGCTCTGTAAAAAAATTGCTTGCCTGAGGAGATGAGCTTAGAATTAGGAGGACTAACCCATGTCCTAGGGAGACAGGTGATAAGAGGAGTGAGGTATGATGAAATACATTACTCAGTTGATGGTTTCAAAGGCACAGTTTTGCATTTATGTGGGAAAACATTGCATTGTGAAGTCAAGGAATTGTAGAGGAAACAAGGTCTGAGTCTCCTTTTGTTTACAGAGCTGTAAGCAAAAATACCCAAAAAACCATGGTGCCCTTCAGTGACCAAGCCTGACAGTGTTTTCTGTGGACACTGGGTGCAGACATAGGTGCACATGCTGTGCCCACCCTGGAAGAAGAAAGTGCCTGGGGGAAGGGATGCCTCACTGGGAAAGGCAGGCACTGTGTGGGGCTACTGCCTTCACACAACATCCCATCCCCACACAACAAACTGGTCTGGCCCACGTGTTGTTGACTGGGAGTGGAGAAAATGCAACACTTCTCTATACTCTCCCACTGTTATCTATGGAATTGAGAGCAGAACTTGGTTCAATACAAATGTTAGTACTGAAGCAATAGGAATCTTACTTCAACACCCCAAAAAAGCCAGGAGTCTGGTCAATCCCCAATGGATGCCCCATCTGAGATCAGTGGAGGTGGACAGCAATCTCCATTAAATAGGTGTTTCCAAGAGACACAGAACAACATAGTCTCTGCTTCTTTCTTTCCACAGACTGGAAAAGAAGCTTTGGACTAGATAGCCAGCCCTTAGAAAGTCAACAACTTGATGAATCCAGTCCAAAATACTATTTTAAGTCAAAGATGTATCAGTAATTTAACTACAAGTATTCTTCTAAAGCTCTTGTGGTTTCCCCAAGCCAAATGTCACAATCCCTGGAAATTCATTTCTCAGCTTAAGCATAAGAGGTATCTCAAAATATTTGGGTGGAGAAATGCAGTGAAGACATATGAATAACTTAAACTGCTCTCTGAAGTACTGTACAGAAATACACAGCATGATTGTAGTGCCAAATTAGACCAACTGATTTGCAGAGGCATATTACATTGCTTTTTATATCTCACAAATATCCTGGCACAAATAAAAACTTAACAACTTATTCCCATACATTTTTTATACTAATGAATTCCTTGCTTTACTTACAAGTTTTTTAAATAAAATTTTATACATCGTTGCTGATAGTAATTTGGTTATATGTTGTATCAAGTTAAATTTCATATATCAATAAACACACACTACTGTAGCAAGATTAAAGCTGAACAGAGTAGAAACACATTCTCATATACTCATGCATAAGAGTTGAGGAAGACCAATAAAAGGAGAAATCGTTTGGGTGGTCTAAAAGTAGTATATCAGCCATTTTGTGGTCTTCTCCATACAGGCAGAGCTCCTCAGAGTGTGACAATAGATGAAAAAATAACACAATTGACTGAAGTGCAGCATTTTTAGAATAAGTTTTTGCCTAGAGCAAAAGGAAAGGATATATTCCTGAATAGATAACTTTTGTCCTTGGAGTTTAAGGCCCATGAGCTGCAAGAGCCATTTTTATGGCATCATTTTTCTTAATCTGGTTAATGTTTGAATAGGAGATAAATAGCTTTATAATGGATAATAATAATTATCACATAAATAATTGCTTAAAGTAATTTTTTGGCTGTCATGGAAATTAGGACATCTAAATTATCTTAAGAATAAGGAGATTCTGACTATATATAAAAGGATATTGAGGGAATGTCTGACAACAATGAACTAGTGTCAAAGATTATATGTCAGTTGTGCCTGTGTTTCATGTTGCTAAATGAGACAGGATGGCATGCTGGGAATACTTTTTAGGATTTCTGTTATATATAGGAGAGTGAAAATTAGTGAAAGTTTAGGTTTTTGAGGAGTATATATACTTCTACTGGAAATGTTTATTTTTGCCTAATAAAAAGTAACCCAGTGGAAAAGGGCCTGAGAGAAGTGGTTGGCATCTGTCTGAACATGAGCCACCACGTGCTCAGGTGGCCAAGAGGGACAATAGCATTCTGGTCTACATCAGAAATACTGTGACCAGCAGAACCAGGGCAGTGATTGTCCCCCTGTCCTTGGCACTGCTCAGCCCACACCTTCAATCCTGTGCTCAGTTTTGGGCCCCTCTACAAGAAAGACATTGTCCAGAGAAGGGCAATGGAGCTGGGGAAGGGTCAGCAGCACAAGACCTACAAGGAGTGGCTAAAAGGATGGGAGGATGTTTACCTTGGAGAAAAGGAGGTTCAGGGGTGTCCTTATCAGTTGAGAGTTGTAACAAGGTGTGGCTTGGTCTTTTCCCCCTGGAAAAGCAGGACAAGACGACATAGCCTGAAGCTGTATGAGGACAGGTCCAAGTCGGACACCAGAATGATTTTCTTCACCAAAAGGGTGTATAGGTGTTGGAATGATCTGCCCAGGGATGTGGTGAAGTCACCATCCCTGGAAGTATTCAAGAAAGGACTGGACATAGCATTTTGAGCTAGGGTTCACATGAGGTAGTCATGTTGGGTCAAAGGCTGGAAATAATTTCCAACCTCAGTGATTCTTTGAAAAATGCAAACTGAAGAATGTAAACAGAAATTAGATAAAAAGAGTACATAAATTGGGGAAATATGCATTAAAATCTTATTTATCAATATCCAAAGAAAGAGAAAACTACCACTAAACTTCTGTATTCATAGTACTCAACCAGAATTGGCATTACAGCTGCAGTGAGGTTACTGATGTGCTGCTTGCTCAGAGAAGGTTATATTACTTTTATATAGCTAACAGTTTTCTCCCCGCAATTTTGTTGTTTCTTTTAAATGCACACAAAATATTTTTTTTTCATAAGAAGACTGAAGAAATCGTGACTCATACATGACAGCTGTCAGTTAAGCATTGCTAGAAGACACCCAGATACCATATTGATGGAAGCACTCCAAGAAGCTGAAGAGAACAGTCCTGTGCTATCAGGAAAACTGATGTGATGGCCTAATAAATGTTTTCTGAATTTTAATATTTGGGAATTTGTGATCTAGAGCTGACTTATCCCACAAAAAACACACACAACTCGTGGGTTACTGACAGTAAGAAAGACATGACAGGTTTAAAATGTGACTAATGGTAGAAACATAGGGGGGAAATGAAGACACTAGCATGTTCACACATGTAAATTTCCTTTTTAATTCTTTAAAACACAGTAGAAACCATTAAATCACCTAACCACATGTATTCTTTGCCCTATATAGCAAAACTGTGATTTCCATACTACATTTAAGGGATCCTAACATAAAAACTTGACTTCAAAATTAAAATTGTCCTTTATATTAATGTCTTATTTGGTGACCCTCTGGAGCTCATTTTGGAAAGCATGAAGCTGCACATTTTCTTAACACAGGCATGCCAGTTCAGTCCATGGTCCTTCACCATGTAGCACCACTATAAATCCTGTAGACACGGGGTGGTCCACTTGTAAGAAAATTGTTGGTGGAGGAGTAGCATCAAAGGTAAGGAAACTGCTTCTGCTATTTTAATAAGGTGGCATGTTTTCACCTTTTTAGGGGTTTGAAAGGCACAACAGTGATACTCCCTGGTCCCTTTGAGGGTTTCAGGAAGATTGTGACAAGACTGTATGGGAAGGATTAAGCCCTTGTGAAATTCCAGGAAGCTGTTTTGATCTTGGCAGTGAGACTGCTCTGCAGGGCTTTACACTGTCAACCTAGAGAGAAACTGAAATCAGAGAAATATGAGACTTCAGAGCAGAAAGAAAGATTACTATCCTCAAAACCAGTAGCCATCAGTCATCACTTATTTGCTCCTGGTCCATATCTGGATTCACTGGGATACCATTGCGACAATAATTGTGAGAAAGGTGCTATGATCAACATACTCAAAGGTAGCCTTTACAGTGACCAACCAAACACAAAAGGCATCAGATGGTTTCAGCTTCTTTTTCCTGTTTGCCTGCTTTTGGTGTGTGAATGAAGACAAGTAGCATCATACTGCTGTAGAGACAACCAGGAAATGGGGCAGGGTAAATCCTTTGTCTCTTCCCTCTTCAATTCAGCACTGTCTTTAAATGTGTGACTATTTTATTGTGTCCATCCCCACGTAAAAAACATAGGAATTAAGCTACTTTTTGCAGTCAGGGAAAAAAAATACTCATTTGTAAATGGTGATGCAACTGTGTCAGAGCAATATCAACATAAGCACACCCACTGTAGCTTCATTTCCTCCATGACATGTTCTGAGCTTGTCAGTTCTCCATCTCTTCCCCTTCTCCTCTTCACACCATGTTTTTACCCTAACTGTACCTTCCTATCATGTTCCTTCTAATGGCTTTGGCACTCACATGAGTCCATGGTAAATCAATTCAGAGTACTGATTAGGCAGAAAGTGAACTCTCCAAAAATTGTGAATGAGGTTTTTCCGGCGCAGCAAGCTGAGCTGCCTCACAGAGGGTGCAGACAAGAACCAGAATAGATACCAGAAAAGAAAGCAGGCAAGGACAGGAGATGAGGTAATAAGCTGTTTGTGGATAATAAGCTGTTTCACCAGCTCAGCTCTCTTGTTCTTCATTATAAACCTGCCAAATAGCCTTTAAGTTCAAAGGGCAGAGGCTCTAGATCTCTGTGACAGTGTTCAACCAAAATCAGAGCTTTCCAAAACTTTCAGAGAGCTAGGAACAAATCACAAGGGCCTGTCCACAAGAATATATGAGTAAGTTGAGTAGTGAATTGGTATTTTTCCCTCTCAGGTAAGTAAAGTGTGAAATATCACACTTCACAGATCCCTAGAGCCATTGCCAAAAAGGACATTCTACATCTTCTGTGTTATAACCTAAATACTTCTACATAAATATGCTTAGAGTTGCTTTATGCCCACCCAATCTACCTGGATTTAACTTTACTGTAAACAAACAGAAGAGAAAGGTGCACCTCACTGGTCATAGTCTTCATGGGAACACTCCTCCTCTCCAAATCCCCCAAAATTCACAAAAGTGATTTGCACTTCCTTCGTCATATAAGAAAACCAAATAACTACTACTTTTCTTCTGGTCTGGACAACCAGAAATGAAATAAACATTTGTTTTTGAGCTTAAATTTGGCTCAATTTGGTTTTAAACAACAATATTTTTTTTACCACGCTCTTATGCAAATGAGTGGACTGAAACTCACACAACAGAGCTATGTGGCCAAATCATAAGTTACAAATAAGAAACTTTATATATTGAAAATATCTTTAAGATGTTAGAAGAATTTCTACCAACTTTAAGCTAGACGTGCCTAAGCATCATCTCACAACCATGTAACATTTTCAGTATTTATGTATCTCTCTTTTCTGGCCAAGTACAAAGAGTGCTGGAACTTACCTTAGTCTCAAATTATTCAAGACAGATATTAGTGGGACTAAATTACTTTTTCATGCTGGCATGCCATGCTTACGGCACAACATTCATCTGGAATATGACTGGCCTCTTAGAAAATGTTTGTGTGCATGGGAGAAAGTTCTGCTCTGCGTCAGTTCATCAGGGGAGCTGCTGGATGGTGAAAGAGTCTGGGAGTTTAGGAGTTGGGGACGTGTTGTGTCTTCTCATCAGCTCAGGATCACAGTGCCAAGGAAGGAGGCTGATGATCTGCCAAGAACTCAGCTCAGAACTACTGCAACTATATCAAAATAGTCCCAACTTTGGAATATTTCCCTCTCAGATTTCATAAACCGGCATTTCGGATTAAACCCTTCAGTTGAGCATTGAGGTGAGCTCTGCTAAAACCAGTCAACTTCAGCTGGAGTAGGGACCCTGAAAATCTCCATGGCATTTTCTTTTCATTCTGCAATATCCATTCAAACACCATATGTGTCTTTTGACTATTTATGCTCACTGAAGGGTTCAAAATGATACAAGTCAGCCACACGTATCCCCACCTGCTGCTAGCTAGCTGTAGTAGTGGGAAGCTCAGATTAGTTGTCCACAACTCCTCTGCCGCAGTGACCTCCAGTGGGAAGCAGCAGAAAACGGGAGAGTGCATGGAAACCAGCATTGCCAAGTTCAGAAAGGTCACAGGAGATGCATGACTCTTGGCAGCTGTGTGCAGGAATGGGGGAAGGAATGTGCACTGAACGGATTCAATCACTGGCATTGTTCACACAAGATGGCCTTAGGAGGCCAAAGGTTCCTGCCAACACAAACCTGGAGAATCACAGTTGCTCTAGATCTCAAAGTTGAGAAAACAAATCCCTGTTAGACTTTTGGTTATATATGGCACTAGTTTATAGTACATCTCAACTCCCCTGGGGCTGAAAGAGCCTTTCATGACCATTATTTTAAACTTCATTCAAGCTCAGAGCTCTAAAGATAAAACTTGAAGTAAAACAAAAGCCTGGCCACAATTTGCTTCCTCAGTGAAGTATTCTCTTCTCCTTGGAGGTCTCTACCTGCCTACCTACCTCTTCTCCACAATTAGGTGGAGATGGTATTTGTCTTGCTTAGGTGATTACTGTGCCAACCAATGTAGCTATTTCTCTGATCTGAGTACAGGAGATGAATTCCCTTCTCCACTCATCCCATCTCTGGGTATGCTCAATGAAGAAAAGGAGAACTTGCTGCTGATAACAAGAGATGCTCAAGCTGCTGTGAAGCCTCTGCTTTTTACTGGCCTTAACAAAATTTGTTTATGAATCATCCATACACAGCATCATGAGATTTGTGGTTCTAAAAATGCTTAAAATTGATGTTTCAGAAATTAATACAAAACAATATGATACTGGCATCTCATTTGCTATAATAAAACACCTAAAAATTATATTATGCTTAACTTCTACAGTGAACACATGCTTTTTCTTACTATTAAGCCATTTATCAGTTTTAATACTCAGTGTAATTTCTATGTGACTGTAGTCTTCCTGTAGTTTCTCACTGAATCATTTTATGGCTGTTTCTGTTCTGTTTATTATTTGCTTATTTTAGTTGAAATCCCTAAAGCAGAACCCACAAACCAAACAAATACTCATAGAAAACAGAGAGCAGCTAAAATGTCCTTGGAGACACTCAATTTTTTGTTTGCTACCATTTGTCATCCTCTGCTCAGAGAGAGATCAACAGTTTTTAGCACACAGATCAATATTCTCTTAACCCAGACCTAATCTAAGGAGAGTTTCCCCAGGTTTCACCTTGGCCTACTCCTATGTGCCATAGTTGCCCTTTTTTTCAGCAATAATTTTGTCTGTGTAAGACAGCAATTTTTCATCCTTTGGTCAAAACTGGTGACAAAAGAGGGAATAATGGTTCCTGACATATCAAATGATAGATTTGACACATGGCATGCTGAGCTGGGAGCTTTCACGTGCCAAACTAGAAAGACAGATAAGCAGCCTAATGGCCCTCCTGACATTGCTGCCTCTTTTTTTTTTTTTTTTTTTCCCTGGTATACCAAAACAGCCTGTGCTTTTTTTTCTTCTTCTTTTTTTTTTCTTCTTCTTTTTATTTTTTTTTCCCCTACCAGTGAATTTTTTTTTCTATAACTCTGGGCAGGAAGAGTGGAAATGCACTCTGCTTCAGCCCAAAATAAACGTTTCCCTGTCCTGTAAAATGATCAATCTATGCCCTTTTCCTCCAGCACAGTAAGGGCAATACAACATGCTGCTTGAGGAAATACTAACAAATATAGCCAGTGAGAGAGAAACAGATGGGACTAAGAAATTAAACCAGCAGATTTCTGGAAGGTATTCAAAGAGGAGAGTTTATAATACTGAAACAGAACTGCTCTTTAATTTTTTTTTTTTTTTTAAAGCAATGATCATCAAGATTTACCTTCATCAGGGCTCACACTCTCGCTGCTAAATCCCCCGGAGGAATGATAAGAAAGGTCCTTTTTGCTACCATTCTGGCAAAAGTAAATCAAATTTCACAAAAGCCAGTGCCAGGCTGGAGATAGACAGGCTGCAAGTTTCTCTGTCTTTGGTACTCTGGGACAAACACAGCAGTCTGTGTACCATGGGGCATGGCTCCAGGCATGGGATCGTGTTACATCTTTACACACAAAAGCTTCTTTCAGAATCTAAACTAACAAAACAGGAACAACTTTTATTCCTGTATGGTTTCCTCTGGAGCATGTGTTCACATTTAAAATCCTGACCTATGTGTCATTTGCTTGCATTCAAAGTTGTTTGTATTGCTTTGGTATTACAAAGCAACAGCCAGTCCTAACCTTGCTTACTCACCAATAGCCTATGGACTTTGGCAAAACATTGTTTATCCTCCTCCAGTGTTGGTTCATAAATTCTTTTTCTCTCACTTTCTTTTTCTTTTCAATATTTTATGGCCAGACAGTTGAGTTAGCAGCCAGCTTATTTTTCTCCACAGCAATAGTTCTATGGTCATTTTACATGTGATCCAATAAAAGAAGAAAACAAAATGAATCCAACAAAAATATTTTACTCACAAGGCCATCAAACACTGGAATCCAATGTTTGTCACATTTAAAAATATCATAGTGTTTGAATGTTCTGGATTATTTCTTTACAATTTTCATAAATGTTTAAATAGATATGTTATACATAGGGGAAACATTATATGTATATAAATCAAATGCTCAGGGCTTTATTTTTTTTCCTTCCTTGTAATGCATTTTTTTTTACCCTTTCCCCCTTGATGAAAAACATTTTCCCTAAAAGTATATACATGGGCACATTCTATGGTACTTTTCACAGTTTCTACATATTTGACATTTCAACCAAACCTGCAAGTAGTAAGACATGAGATTGAAGAATGTGAAACTACAACATGAAATTTTTTTCACAGTGTCCGCCAGTAAATGGGAAGAGAAAATCAATCTTTTAAAGTACAAAACCAATTAAGACATAATTGAGACACCAAGACAAATAAAAATTAATTATTTAAATACTTTTGACTGCATAAACTAAGAAAAAAGCTTCATCACTGAGATATAAAAAAGTCAGATCTTGGATGAAAAGTTGTGAACAGAAAGAATGCATTCTGTGTTACTAAAAAAGGCACAAATAGAATAATTAGACTTTAGTAACACCTCCTTATGAGAAAGTCTTTTTCTCTGAATGTGGTGAATCACAACACTGGAATAAGGCATGGTGAAGCACACTGAAACTATTTCTAACTTTCACTGTGCTGTCCTAAAAATAAAGTGTAACTATGGCTAAATATATTGTAAATGTACTATATAAAACAGATTTCAGCTTAGTAGATGAATGTAAATATTGTTAAAAGACAGCCTCTTGCTTCCCTTATAATAAACTTACTGCAAATGACTAGGTTGTGATATTGTTTGCTTCAACAAGAGCTGCAAGTATATGTTATTTGTCAAAATATTCTGATTTATCAATTTGGTTCAAACAAAAAACACATACAAGAAGATAAAGAGTTAAGATGATGTTTCTTGTTGTAGAATTAATCAGATTCATATTAGCAGTAGTAAATGTCATGTTGGCACCTTTTCTTTCTCACACATTACAGTTTCAAGTCTTTGCTATGAGGAAATAATGAAGTAAAGATATGCAGTGCCATATACCATGCATCTTTTTTGTCAGTCTGCATAAGAAATGAATTGTATCTGCTACTAAGGAGGTCATGGGGGCAGCAAGTTAAGAAGAATGCTTAAAGAAAGGACATGTCAAAGGAAACAAGAACTTATTTTTTCAATACTTTCTAACAAGTATTGCATTTTTGGGGAAATTAAATGCTCATAATAAATACCCACCTATTTTGAAAGCATTCCTTGGTTTTCATTGCTGAAAAGTTAACCCTAGTGACCAAATGACCTTGAAGTCCCCACTGCAAACTCATAGAGATCAACAAAATGGTCTAATGTTACAAGCCCTAAAATTCGTGCTTCAGTAGTAGTGTGACCAGCAGGGAAAATCTTGCTTTATTTTGAAGATGAAAAATTGAGGAATTGAAAAAATCATGCCAGACGAGATGTACATCTCAAGAGGTTAGCCCACAGTGCACTTTTTTCTATTTTTTTTAGACCCATATTTGATAGTTAAGCTTGAAAGGTAAAAAATAGGAAAAAAATCTTCTTTGCCAGCAAGAAAAAAACTGTTTTTGACAGTTGGATGATGCTTGTGTCTTGTGGTAAATTTT
Organism: Sialia sialis; assembly: GCA_009812075.1. Taxonomy (NCBI): domain Eukaryota; kingdom Metazoa; phylum Chordata; class Aves; order Passeriformes; family Turdidae; genus Sialia; species Sialia sialis. Next base: position 63,586,257 of record VRYO01002772.1, on the reverse strand, counting down.
CAGCTTTGCCTACAAACAGAGCCTTTCCTTCCAGCAAACGCTATGCATAACTTAAGTGTGGAGTTAAGGCAGAAGCAAGCTATTGGTGTGCCAGATATTGCATCAAAATTACAAAATGCATTTTAATTTTGTGCAATGACTAGGAATTAATGCCAAGTCTACTGTCAGCATGCAGTAGAGCATCTCTCTGATCATGTGAAATGATTGCCTGAGATATAGCAGCCTCCACTGCCTTCCATCCTGTAGGTGCCACTGCTGCTAAGTGGAGCTTCTGAAGAAAACTAGATGAAGAGGCAGGAAGCAGACGAAGAGACGTGTGGCTGTGAATTTTTAGCAATGAAAGACCCACACCACTCTCATTTACTTTATGGATACTTTCTGTCACTCTGACAGTGCCAATGAGCTTGTCAATTTTTTTCTACTTTGAGGTCAAAATACATAAAGGAGTCTTAGCAACAAACAAGAGCCACATCTTACAGGTAATGAATGGGTAATAGAAAATATGGTTTTAAATAAAACTTTGAATTTTAAAGAGATGTATGGACAATCTGTCTTAAGTAAAACTACTGGAAACCAGTTTATCCTTCCACTCTCTTCCCATCGAATTCACACCAGCCCCCTGCCATGCCCTGAGAAAATGATGGGGAACTGCTTTTGCTTGCACATTTCTGTATAGAGAGAGAGCAGACTAATGCAACATCATGATGCTGTAGTAGCCACTTCCTTTATTTCAGCCCCGTAAATCAGATAGTAAGGTCCCTCTCATCCATTTTCCTGGGACTGTGATATGGTTGGAAACTTTATTTTATAAAGAGACAATACCTTTGCCCTGGTGACGAGATTGTTCACACAGTATGCAGATTATCAAGATTCACATTTCCATGGTATCTCAAGCTGACCAAAAAACTAAACTGCATCCCATGTTTTTGCCGTCACCATTAGGTTAGACAATCCAACAGGAGCTGTATAATTAAAGAATCCAAGACCATGCCGTAGTTGGACTGATTTCCCAGTCTAGCAGTGTAAAACTGATGAGCAGGGTGATCCCTTAAGGAAGGGTCACTAAGTACAGCAGCATCAACTGTGCACATGAAGGAAGACCCAGACCCTGGTAAAACAGGATGTGGGAGCCAAGGTTTAATCCTCTGGTCTCAGACACCAAGAGTTCAAAGTTGTACTTTTGCATTCTATTTGCATTCTATTCTATTTAGATGGGTGCTGCGCCTGTGTTGGCATGGAGTACAGGAAAAGAGGTTAAATGTTTGACTTCAGACATTCTTTGTTTCAAATAGATTTGTAAGAAATACACGTTTTTGCACACTCTCTAGATATTTCATGCTGAGGAAGGATTTGTGTCAGCCCAGCTGAACTACTGACTAAGAAATATACAAAAATCTACCTATGAAATAATTATTTTGCAGGTTTAAATGGACCTCCATGGACCAGACAGTTACTGCAATGGGTCCACAATTTACAGGCAGACAGATGGCAAAAATATACACAGTCCTTCACTCTTCTGTGTCCCCATAATTTTTCCATAGATCTATCACAACCTCGAGTCCATCAAAAAGGGAATCTGTGGGTTTCTCCAGTTGAAAAGTGTTGTTCAAGAACATCAGAGGAAGCATTTTCCTCAAATAGAAAGAATATAAAAATTCACAATTCACATCTGGGGTGTAATGGATGGCCAGGTGGCCAGCTATAGTTAACTGTCAACACTTTGTATTTCCCTTTGCCATCGGCAAAGTTTGCACTCAGAAGTGAGAGTATAACGTGAAGAAACTAAAGCATGAAACCACTTAATATCATAACAAATGGTGTTTGGAAAACCAAATTTTTTCTTCTTTTTTTTTTCTTCTATTTTTTCCCCCTTTTTTTCTCTTTCACTTCCGAAGGTTTCCTTGGTACTTGTGGTGCTCACTAGCCTGCCTCTCACCAAACAGTATTAAGGTAACAAATAATCCATAAATTCTTGGGATGACTACATCACAGTTTTAGCACTTTTCCCTCTGATTTTTCTTTTCTTCTATCATGATAAGTTGAGAACCGATCAGTATGTGATACAGTTGTGCAATTCTAACAATTCTTTTTCCATAGAGGCAAATAGCAATGTTGATAATGTGATCCATATCTTTACTGATTATGAATAGAGCATTATTCTGGAACTGGTTAAGTAAATTATTGTTTAGATAGCGAGCAGCTTAAACACTGTCTTGTTACTAATTTTTTGACAAAGACTTTGGATGTTAGATAGTTGCACTTTGCCTCTAATATGCTTCTTCACACTGTTTTTTCTTACACATTTTTGAAAAAAGAACAAAAAGCACAGAGGTTATTTTAGGGCAGGGCATATTGAAGTATTTCAGAAGCATTAACTTTACCTAATAGGAAATTAGGTACTTGGAAATACCTTTTTTTTTTTCATCATCTCTTGATGTTTGGTGTATTAGCAAGCAGCAGTTCATTCTCCTTTTGGAATAGAAACTATGCCTAGAACTAGTCTTTTATAAATGGGAATGGTGTAAATATGCCCTCAGACACACTGGATATGACATAGCCCTAAGAATACCCTCAACATTTTAAGGTTTGTCATTCTTAGCAAATAGGTATTTTTTACATTTGTATACTGTAAATAATATAGTTCTGGGGTGGGAGGAAAGCAGAGAGAGCACTGGAACTGACGCTGATCATCTACATTTCCACGTTGTGATAGCTAGAAAATGCCCAGTACTTCTGAAAATTAGGTTTTACACGATCTATCAGCAACTGTGAAAAAATGAGCCTTTGGGATGATTTTGAAGTAATGAAAGGCAGCCTGCAAGATATTTCCAGATATTCCATGATCTATCTTCAGTCTAATCTTCTAAGTGATAAAACCTGAAAAAGATCCAGCATTCACAGAGCCAGTGGAATTAATTTAAAACAGAGGTGCACATTTCATCCATAGATTTTTAAGTGTTCTGGAGGTGTTCTTTCTAGACAGAAACTGAAGCAAAATATAATCGTTTCCTAGCCAAACCAAAGTCATGCAGATAAGAAAATACAAGCATTCCAATAGAAGAGGAATATATGTAAGTATTATTGAGTTGCTTTAAATATTTCTAGAAAAATTTATCATAGTGAGATTTCAGCTGAGGCTTGAGATACTAAATATCATCTTTTCAAAGATTATGCATTTGAAAAAAATCATTGCATTTCACATTCTCCACACAGCATTCTGCAAAGACAAGGCTCCATTGAAATGAAAGATCACTGCACTAGGAGACACAGCTGCCAGGCTGGAACATAAACAGAAGTTGACTTGATAATTTAGTAGAAATACAATATATATGAAGGCATTGATAAATGAAATGAGTCAGCTCTCAAAATAATATAAATAATTAAACAATAGCCATGTCATGTAATAGAATCTTCAACTTATTCCTAGAACAAATCCTGAACCAAATCTTACTCAAAGTTATGATATATTCAGGTTCATCCTCTTCCCTCAACTCCTGATGTACATTTCTGCTTTTGACAGAATTAGCAGCAGAACAAGTTTTCTTGAGTTATTATGTGACTTTAACTAGAAACTGGAAGGATGAAAATTCTGCAAGAAAGCCTGTTGTACAGTCTTAGGGAATTCAGATAAAGATCCAAGAATTCAAACCAAATCCAAATGCTGAACCTTTTGAGGTGCACTGTGCTTTGAAGGCAAGTGACTTTATTCTGCCAGATGGGACTTTGAAATGCTCTGCAGTGCCCACGACTCATCAACAAAATTTATTTGGCTAAAGAAGCAGTAAGGGAATATACTGTACTATACTGTACGTGGCCCCTCTAGGACAGCTCCAGCTGGAGCCTTAGGCAAGATTTATGGAAATGGAAATCTTAGGAGCTTTCATGCCTTTTCTTCCCATTAGCTGTGTAGTATCAATGAAAGAATTCCCTTCAGTGTTATCACATGAAGGCCAATGTGCTTGTTGGTGGCAGCACCCTCTAAAATGAGAGCAGCTGCACAGTGGGGAGATCCATGCAGAGTCAGAGCAGGGAGCTGAAGGAGGAGGAAAATTCCTTCTCTTGAAATCAGGAAAGAAGAGTACCAATACAGCAGTAAGGGTGTAGAAGAATGGCACAAGTCTGTTCCATGGCTTGGGAGAAGGGAATGGGGCCACAGGGGCCACTTCTCCCAGCTGGCAGTGAAAGGCACTGTTAAAGAAACATACTGTTAATATTCCCATTATGTGTTTTCCTATTCTTTTTCTTCTTGACTAGAGAAAGAGCTCCTTGGTAGCTTTTTACCTGGTCAGTGTTTAGCATTAATAGTAGGGTGGGAGGTCTGAGTGGATGATCAGCTATTCTCTACAAATAATGCAGAAAACTTTAAAAGAGGCTTGTACTTTTGTACTTTCAGGACAAGTTGAGAAACCAGTTTTGCCCTATTAGTGAACACAACCATCCTCATAACAATGGATGATGCTACTGCATTGAGTATATTAAATCCCAAGGCTCAGTATGGCTGGGAAGTGTAAATAAGTGAAGGAAGCTGAGATCCAGGAATTTAAGTAGGTAACTTTCAGAAATTCAGTTGAATGAGAAGCAAAATATGAAGTAAATATTGGTAGGATTAGGAGGCTTGGTTAGAAATTAAAGTCTATTGGTCATATCCCAAGCTTTGATGTGATTCATTTAACGTTCGTGGCTTTTTTAGGAACTAGAAGGAGGGTCAAAATAACAGAGGCATTGAAATAAGAATGATCCAAAGAAGGAATTTTTATCTTTAGATAAACAACAGAGGTCTAATTTCGAGTCTCATATTCCATACTTTGGCTCAAGTCACTTCATGAATACTCCCTTTGCAAGGAAAAGGCCATCAACAGAGAACGACTTTTGTAATCTTCAGCTGAAACTTTCATGAAGTTGAAATGTCTGAAGAACTGCTCTCCTGGTAGGAAACCTGTTGTGGGTTAACCCTGGTTGGCAGATCAACTCCAAGCAGCCACTGACTTCCTCTCCTACACTAGGAGAGGAGACAATTCAATGTGCAAAAGTTAGAAAACTCATGAGTTGAGATAAAACTAGTGTAACACAGAAACTAAAAGCTGCATATTCAACCAAGGCAAAACTAAGGAATGCATTCACCAATTCCCATTGACAGGCAGTTGTTCAGCCACTCCAGGAAAAGCTGAGCTTCATCCCATTGTGTAACAATGATTGAGAAGACAAGTGCCCTCTGAGACTCTGAGAAGTCCCTCCCTTCCTCCTTTTCCTCCCAGCTTTATACGCTGAGTATGACACCATATGGTGTTGAATATCCCTTTGGTCAGTTTTGTCAGCTGTCCTGGCTGTGTCCCCTCCCATGTCCTTGTCATCTCAGCCTATTCACTGGGGGGATAGGGTGAGAGACAGAAAAACCTCGGGTCTGTGTAAATGCTGCTCAACAATAACTAAGACATCCCCGTGTTAACAACATAGTTGTGGTCACAAATTATATGGTCCACATAGTCTCATACAACCCACTATGAAGAAAGTCAACTCTGTCCCAGACAAAAGCCGTGCAGACACCACAGCAGATCATGACATGGAGGGGGGCTCTTATCAAGCTTTAGGTGTAACAAGCTAAAAAGTAAGATGTCTTGAGCAGCAAAAAAGTAAGACATCTACTCCCACAGCTATCACTGTAAATACTGGTTTATTTTACCTCATTGAACATTACACATGCAAAATTATGATTTAGGAATGATAATACAATATTAGCCTCATATTTTTATTTTACGATTTAGATATTTTTGCTAATTTGTTGTACCTCATAAAACCATGCACTTGACTGAAAATTTTTGCAAAGTAAGAACAACATTTCATTTTAGCATGAAATCAAGAAATAAGAAATTCCACTTGAATAAAACCAGCAAATAAGTATACATATACCTATGTGTGTGTGTGTATATATATATATATATATATATATTTAAAAATTACAGTGCATAACAATTACAAGTCAGGAGAGATAAGAAGCAGTGCTCTGCTTTGCTGAACTGTACCCATGTAGCCTACTCTGAAATAAATCATGATGCATTGAAACTCATGCAAGAATGAATGAACTCTACCACCATGGCATGGCATGAAGGAAGATTTCAATGCTTTTCATTTATTTACTCACTAATTTTTCTTATTTTTAACAGTGTCAGTATGTTTCTTACCTCAGACAAACATAATTTTTAAGCTTAGATGTTTTATACCTAATAGAAAGAATTAGAAAACTTTTTTTTCCCTTTGGTTTTCATTTGATGTCACCTAGGAATCATTTGTTAATTCTGGTGAAGCTGAAAAGAATTTCTAAAAATCTGTGAGATCCCCTAGTAGCATTGAGAAAAAAAACAGTAATGGAGTACACAGTAAATGAGTGAAGATCAGTAGTTTACTGGGTATATAATAACATACTTTAGATTTTGAGAAGACACTAAATAAAGATCGTTGGGGCCTAGCAGAGATTTACTATTTCAGTCTGATTTAAAGTAATACTGGTTTGTCTGTTGTCTTCTTGTAAACTTTTAATCTGCAGTGCTAGCTTGCCTCCAGCAAATTATGTCTATAGAATGTTTTCCAAACTGAATAATTCTAGAGGGATTCTGAAATGCCTCTTTCCAAATAATACATGAAAAACCTGTTACTTGAGAAAGAATCAGAGACATAAAAGCATTACAAAACATTTTAAGTAAAAAGCTCTTTGAAAAAAAAGGGGAAATTTTAAAAAGTGATCTAAATAATTACTGCATTAATATAGCTCACGCCTATTATCAGGGTTGGGGTGGAAGGAAGATGTCTGAACAGCACTGTCAATTAACAGAAACTATTTAAAAGATTATCCCTAAGGCCATACTTTCAGTATGATACAAAACAGTGTATTAATTATAATTGGTCAGAAATCTTTTTCATGAAATAGTTTTTCATCATAAGTGTTCAAGTCATCAAAATATAAAGTCATCATGGGAAGGAGCTTTTTAAAAAAAAACAAAAACCACACACAAAACCCAACCTAGACCTTCATTTCTTCAGGCTCCATAATGGAATTCGCAGTGAGAGAAAACTGCTTTTTAGATTATAGAACCCTCATTCAGAATGCTGAACGCCCAGGATCCAAATTCTTTGTTTTTTTTCATGTCTCATGTTCACAGCTCAGGCCAAAGACAATGCAGGACATGCTGAAGTTGACATTTTTGTCAAAACTCCTCAACACTAAGTCAGAACTGCAGCAAGAACCTGACCCTAGGAATATTGTGGAGTCTGTACTCCTGCCACTAGAGAAGCATTTGACTCTTTTTGGACAGATCATTATTTAGAGAGATCATTATAATTTTCACAAGGCAGAATAACTGCAAGACACAACTGGAAGTCCCTTTGGCCAGTGTCTGGAAGGCTCCAGCTTGCAGTTTGGGAAACTCAGATTCCGATTCTTCTCCAAATCAGGAAGAAAGGTATTTGCCTTCAGCTGAGCCACTAATTCTTAAAAAAAGTACAGCAGTGACTAAGTTAGTTTTCCTGACTCAGTACTCCAGTGAAAAAATACTGCAAATTGCTTCATGCTGTTTCTTGCTCTAATCTGCTAAAAACAACTCTAGTGATTATACTAGAATAAAGTTTACTTTACAGCATTAAGCACATTTTAAATAACAATTGTTAACTACAAATGCTTGGTGTTCATGACACCAATGAAAACTTAGTTTTTCCTCAAGTGACTTCAATTGCTTTTAATCTAAGAGAAAGCTGGCAAGAAAAATCTTGATTTCTTACTTTTTAAAATTTAAATATATTTTTTTGAATTAATTTGTCTATATTCTCTCTATTTCTCTATATTTTTTTTTCTCTGACACCTCTTTTTTAACAGGTAAAGATTTTGCTTGAAGTATTAGACAAAACACAAGTTATTTGCACAGGTACATAATAAATGAGTTTAAAATAGAAGTCTTTGCATGCCTACAAATAAAAACCCAGAACAGTCTATTCCATCCTTTTGATTGCTGAAAGTAAAATCTATACTGTAAATCTAGGCTAGGAAAAGCAGAATTAGTATATTATGGGTAGCAGGAATCCTGACACCTCATGACTTTTAGATTTTTAACTCTGCATATTAACAGCTTCTAAAAATACACGTTTCCAATTCAATTTTATGATTGTATTTTCCATTGAAAAATTAAAGGTGAAAAATCAAGGTCTGTATGTAACGATTGTGTTATTATACAGGATAATGCAGCTTAAGTCCTGAGTGTTCAGCGCTGCAGTAATGCAACTAACCACCTGAAGAAAAGAACTAATTTTAGTGGTTATCTAGAAGGCCCAGCTGTGATCCTGGAGAAAGGCACGTTCCTGAAGATGTTTGCAGGACTGGTGAAGAAGAGTCTCACTCTTCCTCTCCCAATCTTCTCAACTATGTCCTGAATGACTCCTAAGAGAATCTGGAGCTGAATGCTGGAACTGAAGAACTCTGTCTTTATGAGAAGGAGAATTTAATTTCACACAATTGTCAGATGCTTTAACTATAGATAGTGCTGTGTGACTGCTGCTGTGCTCACAGATGATGAAGGAAATATATTCCTAATTTGTATCATGGTTTAACAATTAGCATTTTAGTGAGGTATGTATATACCTGGGAGGGTAGATCTCATCTTGCTGCTGTTGGTTTCTTCTGAAGGTTGGCCATTTCAGTTCACTGAATGAATGGCAGGGAGAGATTCTTAATTTCTTGTGATTTCCACACAATACTGAACTAAACAAATGATGTTAAGCAGAACCACACTTTTGTTTATAACCTTCCTCACTTCAGCTGTGCTTCATCTGAATGCTTGCTCACCTAGTGTCGAGTTGGACTGAAAACTCATGGGTGTGCAGGGTTTGGCCATAAAGAACAATCTCAGTGTGAAAACCCAACTAAATAAATATGCATCTTTCAAGAAAATGAAATACTGGAATACTGCAACATAAAAAAGGCTTTGCTTTGCAGTGCTAAAAATGCTGCAAGTGCTACAAATGTGGTGAATTTACAGACAGAACTCTTCCTGGGGCAAGACTATCTTTTAAATATTAATTTAATATTAATTTAATATTAATTAATACCAATTTTCTTGCTGGCTAATATCACTAATTATTATGTTCTTATTGTAAGTACTGGATTTCATCATAATAGATGTGGTAAGTCCTTCTCTTTTTTATTAAAAGAACAGTCCTAAAAAACTACATGTATGAATTAATAATTACCATTCTTAAAATCCTAGAAAGATTATTTAATAATGGCTTTGGGAAAAAATTGCACTAACATTTAAATAAGAATTGTTTTACTATATAACTGCTTTTTGAGATGGGGCTATTTTAGGGAGTAAATCTCTCTTTGGAGCTTGATTATAGAGCTCACTATTTTTAATCTTACATTTTCATGTTTTGACAACTGGAAAAGAGCAACACGTTTCTTTCCCTCTCCCTCCAACCTTCTTCTAATGTCAAACATATCAAAAATTGCTTTTATTTGGTTATTTTTATCTACAAAATTCTGGATAATATTCCAGGAGCATGAAAAAGGAAAAGTGTTTTATTAGCTACTACTTTCCTGATCTTATTTTGAAAATGCCATACATATTGAAAGCATTGATGGAATAGTATATAATTATAGACATCCATCAACAAAATTTCTCTTTTTTTTAACATGAAGATTTAATCCTGTAAAATATGTAAGCCATGAATCTTTGAATGCAAAACTTTCAATATATTTTTATAAGTGTTTCAAATAGTACTAAATCACTGGATTTCTCTTCCTTATATGGGCTAACTTTAAATGTAATTACCTTCCACTATTTTTAACTAAGCACTTAATGCAAAACTACAGCTAGTGAATTCAGCAATTGAACACTGGTTTAATCCTCACATGGTAGAAATAAAATGTGCTATCATTAAAATATCACTGAATTAATCCCATGTAGTACTATAAACTAGATAGTAACAGTAATTACTTAACAGAAATTTAAAGGGTAGCAATTAAAAGGAGCAAACAAAGTCCTGATCATACTCATCATTTATTCACCTATGGTTTCTTGTTTGCAAATCAATGTTTGCAGACCCAGTTAAAAATTTGTTATTTTGAAAATAACATTTGTTATTTTGAAATAACATTTTCATAGTTATCAAAGAGCTATTTTCTTCTTTATAGTTGAAGAAATATTCCTTGTATGCAAGAAGAGTTAAAGCCATTTCTAAAATACCACAAACAGTATGATTTTAGCAATTTGCAATAGGAAAGTTCTCATACAGTAACTTTAGAGAGCTCATTAGCTTTTAGGAGAGAAAAAGCAGGTAGACAGCACACTGAAAGCAGATGCTGTCATGAAATAGTCTGATTTTATGCTGAAAAGATGGTGTGTACCTGATGAAGTATGCACACACATAAAAGAGAATCAGGAAAGATAATACAATAGAAACTGACATAGTAAAGGGGGCTTTAGTACCAATCTGAAGAACCCTAAACCAAGCAAAAATGTACCTTGTTGGACTTACAGTCCAAAATGTCCTGGTGTATTTTGAGGGCGTGCTTCCATTCTGCATGATATCATAACACTCTCTTTATCAGCATAAAATCATGCTGAGTCTTCATACATGAAGAGTCATAAATTACCATTATTTTCCTTATTTGTGACTTTAAAAGCACTCTATAAAATGTCTCAGAAACTTACCAGCTTTTGGGGTAAAATATGCTCCAAGCTTTGAAACAAGGAAATTTCTATTTAAATAAAATCGGTAATTATTTAAAATCTGTAGCATGAAAATAGTTTTAAAGCCTGTAAGGTCTTGTTAGGGAGGTGTACCTCAGTGGTAAATGCAGCAGGTTGTGATGGCTCATGGCAGTTCATGAGAAATTTTGAGGCTTGGCAACGGTTGGGAATTTCCCAACAATTTTCCCAAATTTGGGAAATGTGGAAGCCTTATCCTAAACCCAAGGATTTCTCTGTATGATCACATAATGCTGTAGGGGATGCAGCCTTCAATTCCTTGTTCCACAAGCTTTAGGCAGAAAAAGGGTGAGTGTAGCCTAAACGACTTCTGCTGTAATCTCCTCAGACTGGTACTCCCACAGCATCCTGCCTTCCTGCTATGACGAAGTCAAGATTTCAAGAGATAAAGAAAAAGCTCTGTGCAGCGATTACCTTTGTGTACAATGGATATTCAAGCAGATTGCACACAGGACAAATAGGTTTTTAACCTTTATTTTTTTTTTTTTTTTTGTAAGTTGTCTCTGGGTGCTTCATGTTCATAGGTACATTTTACAATGTTATCTTTAAAATTTATCTTGCACTATATCTGTGATAGTAGCACTAATAAATAATGCTCATTAGAAAATTTGAGCAGTCTGCCTGATTTTGCAAGAAGAGCATTTTTGTGGGTAGATTTTGAAAGGAAAACAAGAACAGTTAGACACCAAGCCCATGAATTCAACACCAAAATAGGATGTTTTTATATCTAAAGGAATTCCTGTTTCAAGCTACCATTACAGAATGTGATGACATAATCTAATTAAGGAAAGCTCCTGCACTATCCAAACACTTGCTACCATGTAATCTCTACAGCACTGACTAGAAAAGACAAAAAGTACTGCAGAATAATCACAATGCATTGGTAAAATAATATGAACTGAAACGGGAGCTTAAAAAAGCAAGCCTATCCTTCCATGACCCTTTTGTTACCAATTTGTCCATTCAGAAGGACAATGTGGTTACATTTTTTACAGCTTTCTTTGAGAAAGTTCCAGTTAGCACAAGTTGCTGTGCCATAGTCTCTGGAGCAGACTCCACACAAATCAAATCTCTTCTGCTCCAAGAAAATTCACAGCTCAGATAGATGTGAACCATTATAACTAAGGATCCGGATTTTGGCGCTAAATTCAAAGAAATGCAAAAATAAAGGAAGTTCAGGAGGAAGGCACAGGCTTTTCCTGCTAGATTTCCATGTCACTAGCAACAAATATTCCACATTTTGGTGACAAGGCTTAGCTTGCTTCATCTTATAGTGTTTCTGTGTTCCAGATATGAAAGACTGAGACCCTCACAGACTGCCAAAGCTAACATTGAAGTATAGCCTCAAAGGGTAAGAGAGAAAGCATCTCATTTTCAGCAATAAGTGTCCCATAACAGAGCTGAGACAGATGCTTTCTGCACATTGCTCTCCACAGCCCAGTTTCACAGCCTAAAGACAGAAGGAAAATCGAGAAGATGTATTCAGAAGATATGAACTACAGACGAATTACAGAAGGGCTGTTGTAAAGTTTTAGATCTGGAAGCTCTTTTTGATGTAGTGGAGGACCTTGGAGAATGCTCAGTATTGTAATAGGGTATGAGTGGACTGTGGTAAAACACAATATATCCTAAGTTATTAGCAGTTCCCAAACAGGAAATTTCCTTATTTACAAGAATACCTAATATTGTTTAGCACAAATTTCTTTCCTCTTAGAGTATCTGAAGGGTGTATTTGGTACAATTCTCCAGACTCCTGACTTTTATGATCTAGGTACTATAGAGAATTAATGGTCTTTGGTGATTTAAAATAGATGCAAAATAGAGACACTTTCAAGTTTGTCCTCTGTTTAACTGTTTCTCTCATATTTTCTTCCTGTTTTAGTTATTTCATAAAGTGTAAAGGTTAGTCTATATTATCAATCTCAGCAAGTAAGTGTTGTCTAAGACCCATAAGAAAAACAGGCTCTAGTTCATGTACAGATGAACAACTGTACATCTATCTGTATCTGTTCCGCATTGGCTTTTCCACTTGTAAGGAAGTATCAAGTAAATCTGGTTGTGGCATAGATAACTAACTGATGTCGATGTTCTTGAGTTGTTTATTTGAAAATACTTCAAAAGTTACAAGAGACTCCTGTGTTGGATATCCTGTGGAACTCCTGTGCCACATATTATTGTTTAAAACATATAATGTAACTTAATTTAAATGGTGAAAATATTATGAACAATTTTAGATGTGCAATTATATTTGAAAAGTATGGTTTCTTTTCACTTATTGAAGACACCCAGTATTTATTTTGTTTGGAACTATTCCCTAGGAGCACACCTTGAATTTGCATATTTTTCCCCATTTTTCATATTGTTTCACTTATTCAGGCTGCCCATTATGACTTTCGCATAATATACAGGAAACATCTAACCAACAACTAATTCAAGCTATGATGATGGCAACTAGCTCCAGCATATTGGCCTTAAATTACTTGAGCTCACTTTTAACAAGTATTATTTTCATGCCAATCATTCTCTTTTTTTGCCTTACCAGGCTAACGTGGAAAGACCAAAAATGGTCTTATAAGATAAAACCACTAATTAAATAAGTTCATGGTGTAACAGCCTAGAGAAAAGTGTGCAAAAAGTGTCCTGAGCCACTAGATAGACCATTTGTTGGCATAAACTCACATAAAAGAAATGGATATCCCAGTCAACCATTTTTATTGCTCATTCCTCATTTTCAGTGGTTGCCTTTTCTTAGGACTAGAGCTCTGCAGGGCTCAGCTGCCATGCAACTTAATCTGGTCATGAAGATATATGTTCCTGAATGTGCATATACTTTTTTAAGTTTGTGAAAACACACACACATAAATGTAGAGCAATCATTCTTTTTTTTTCTGCTCTTGCATGACCATTGAGGATAATGGTTCACACTTTTTGCAGAATGTTCACTTTATTATATATACAAATATTTCTGATTGCTTTTTTCATCTTAGTCCCATTACCCTGCAAAGGCTCCTTTGCCTGTATAAAAGAGTGCAGCCCGTGTATCCCTCTTACTCTGGCAGACTGTAAACTTTATTTCCCTCAAATATAGGTCTTTGGCTCTGCATCATTCTTCACGACACTGATCCACCCACTGGCATTGTCTCATAGGGAAGGCAATGTGCAATAGAAAAGAGGTTTCCTCAAATTGCTTCTTTAGGAGCAAAATGGGAGCACTTGATTGAGAACCTGCCTTGATTTTCTTCCAGCAGCAGAGTTAGGCACAGCACCTTTCTTCAGCCAGAAATGGAGGGGCTTACTTCAGACTGAGCAGCAGCCTGTGTTAATAAATTGTATTTACAGCGGTGCAAATTCCACTAGTAGGGAACAATAGCCACACTTTTAACCACAAAATCTCCTCTGTAACTGGCTTTTATGTGGGCCTGCTAATGTTTTCTAAACTCCTGTCTCTTAACTGTGGGGTAGCAGCTATTTAAGACAGCATTTTCAACACCTTTATGAGTACAAGCAAATCATTAGATTATTTAGCAAATTAAAAAAACCCTACTGAACCCATAATCAGACATTAAGTCATCCCAGTGCTCCTGAGCACCATTCCAAAACTGACCAGCTTGGAATTTTTTTCTTTTCCTTTGGGTCTCCAGCAGCTCCTAGGGCAGCCAGCAGAGCTGGCTATGCAGTGTATCATGGAGACACTCTTTGCTTGTGCCAGCAGAAACAGTGGGAAATGCTCCATCCAAGTTAATTTTGGTCCTTCCTTAAAGCAATGAGCAGAAGGGAAGGGTTTTTTAAGGAAGAAAGTCTTTCCTGTGAGTGGGGTGAGACATTGAACAGGTTGCCCAGGGAGGTTGGCCCAACTCCGACAATATTCAAGGCAAGGCTGTATAAGGCCTTGAGCAACTAGTCTAGTGGGAGGTGTTTCTCATCATGGTGGTGAGTCTTTGAGATCCCTTCCAACTCTTTTATGATTCTGTGATTTTTGCTTTTGTGTCCGCTCTGCTTACCAACCAGCAGTCAGGCTTGCACTGGCAGGGTGATGCTGAGCCTGAAGCATGGGGAGCCTGCAGGTACTACAGCAGCAGTTTCACTTGAAAGCATTCGCTTCAAGTGTGACATGCTATTTCAGCAGGGAGGAAACTTTGAGAAGGGAATACAGAAACTTTAAGACTGTTTCAAAGACAGACATAGGACTGACCTTAGCAAATGAAGTGTCTTGAGGAATTTGAACACACAGAATGTGCGTCAGAGAAATAACACCCTACAGGTAGGGCTGGGTGTCAGCAGAAAGCCTCTGAAATTCACTGGGTCACTGTAATAAGGTCTTGGGTGTGATGATGTTGTTGCAAGGGGTGACATTCTTTCAGACACAGAGTAGTGCAGAGGCCTGGGGCCCTGTGCAGGACTTCAGCTGTGCTTTTTTTATGGCCAGTTTTACACATAAGGCAGCCCTTCCCAAGGAGGTGCACAAAGTGCTTCACAGCTGGTTTTACATGCCACCCATGTCATGCTCCTTGCTTGTGGGAATTCCTCCTCTAAAGACAGGTCATAACAACCTACCTACCACAGCCATAATCCCCTGTGTGTGCCCCTGCCTGTAAAAACAGCGTTTGCCCTCACAAGTCAAGGGAACTGAAACCACCACAGGGCTCTAGTGCAGCACTAGTCCAGAGACAGCCTATCCATGTAGGATAGGCTCAGCAGAGGAATCTGTAAAGGACACAGGCCATGCTCCTGAAGCAGAGAAGTTTGAATTGCAGGTCACATGTGCTGGCCAAGGCCATGGTAGGCCAAATTCAGACACCAGTCAGCCAAAAGCAGAGATTTTTGATGTAGCCCTCTGCCCTGTTGGGAAGCAAGAAAGATGTACTTGATAAGGCAGTGACCCAAAGTCTTTCACTAGGGTTAGCAAAAAGGGTGAAAAGAACTTACAACAAAGCAGTGGTGAAATTAGGGAAAGACACCTCCAATACTGTAAAGATAAGTGGTGTTAAAAAATAGCACATTTGGGTTTTGCGAAGAAATGCTGAAGATGAGTGCAGTTATTAGATACAAATAGTACAGATATTGCATTAAAGAGAAAGCCCTGGTGTTGTAAGAGATCAGGTGAAAATCCAACTTTATCTCCTGATATCATGCACACAAAAACCTGCTGAGGACCCCACCTACTGAGGACCAAAGCTTTGCACTACAGAGGGCAGAGAATACTGCCCATAGCCTTTAGTCCTATTGTCAAAGCACTCTGAGGACTGCTGGAGTGGAGTGCCTGTGGAGCAGACTGTAACACCCTCCATCACTACAGCTTGGAAGCACTTGTTTAGAATTATTTATGGGAAACACTAAGGGAATAAAATGGGGTTTTTTCCTTCTCTTTAGATGAAGGTACACTCCCTGCTGATCAGGTGAAGTCCTTTCAATATCACCGATGCAAGAACTTATTTCTTGTCCTGAACATCAGGTGCAATAATGTGGCCATCACAAGGTGCTCAGTGATACACCAAACTGGTGTTTTCAATGGGTGGTATGTCCCTTGGAGAAAACTGGATAAAAAAGACCCTATCAGCTGGAGCCTTTGGATACTCAAGGATAACAGACAGAGCCCACTGGTGTGAACACACATCAGGAGATCAGACAGAATCAAATTTATGAAGGAAGGACACAGTTTCTACATTTTCCACTTATTTTAAGGAGTGCCATGCTCCAAAGCTGCAGAGCTGTTCTTTAGTAAAGCTGCTCTGCTAAAATGCTAAACAAAATCTGTTTCTTTGAAGCCAGCAGGAGTCCTTGAAGATCATTTCAGATGCAGTGTGAGTCGTGCAAGGAATGATCTAGGGCCTTGATCACAACACATAGGGAGGGATTGAATTACTCTTCTTACATATAAATATAAGTAAGCTGTGTAGGACATAAGAATTTTCATACAGCCCAGATGCTGAGGGTGAGGTGGACAAGTGGGGAAATTTTGTTATTAACAGTGAGTCCAGGAAAGGCTGAGTCCTAGGAGAAAGGTCTGATTCTTTAATTAGAGCAGAAGTGAATTAGAATTCCTTGGCTGAGGAAAAGACAGTTCTTGTGATGGGATTTGGAAATAGTCAAGAGTAATTATCAAGCAGTTGGCTTCAACAAGGAACTGCAGAGGAAAAGGCAAAGTTTCTATTTTCAGTGTTCGTTTAACATAACCCTTTATTCTGTTTGCAGCCCACATGATGACGCAACATCCCTCCATTTATATTCCCAGATTTTGAATCATAAAAACATTAATTCACCTCTTAATTATTCATTTAGGAGTTTCTTTGTTGGGCTCTCAGGAGTACTATATTAGGCATTTCTTTTGTGAAATGCAGATTTTTAATGTAAGAGGAACGAAGACTTAGTCTCTTGTAAAACTACAGAGAATTTTAGTGAAAACCATATGAAAACAGACAAACCTTCAATTAAAAAAAATGAGTTTCCAAAAACACAGACTGCTAGACTCCTGTTCTCTGCATATCTCTTTTCAAATATGTATCTTGTCTTTTCAGATAAAAATGGAATAGGATAAAGAAAAGTGTAACTTCAGAATACTGTAAAGATACGCAAGATTTTAACAAAATTCTGACAGGTATATAAAAAATTATATCTTTTCCTATCAGAAGGATTTTGTAAAAAACAAAGAGATTTATTAGCCTTGGAGGCACTTTTCTGTCATATCACAATATGATCAAGAGATTCTGTGAAGCTTTTTGAGGATAAATTTTGTTGTAAAGAGAGTGCCTAAATAGATCTTATTGCCTTGTAGTCCTTATTCATAATAAAGAAAAACGACATTAAGGACAGTGCAATAGGCACTAAGAACCCTGCACCCTTTTATACCACAGTGTTAATGATGGTTTAGATTTGTCTGGAAGCATACTTTATAGCTCTTTATTTAATGACACTCTCACTCTTTTCAGTTTTATTACATTCAATGGATTCCCCAGTACAAGAAATGTTGGAAGGCATCCGGAGGAGGGCCATGAAAATGATCAGAAGGATGGAACATCTTACCTAAGAAGGCAGGCTGAGAGAGGTGGGATTGTTCAGGCTCTGGGAAGATGTTATTGTGGCCTTTAGGAGCATACAAGATGCTTCTAAGATGGCTGAAAAGGGAGTTTTTTTTAAAATCAAGGCCTCTACTGATATAGAGGGGTAATATTTTTAAACTGAAAGAGAGAAGGTTTAGACCAGATATTAGGAAGAAATTCTTTGTAGTGAGAGTATTGAGTCATTGGAACGGGTGCCCAGAGAATCTGTGGATGCCCCATCTCTGGAAGTGTTTGAGGCTAGGCTGGGTGGGGTTTGGAGCAACCTGTTCTAGTGGGAGCATCCATGACAGTGGTGGTGGAACTAGATGAGCTTTAAGGTCTTTGGAAATCAAAACCACTTCGTGATTCTATTATTCTACAGTAACGGCAAAAACTACGCTTCACCTTCTTCTCGCCTCCAAGAGTTCAAATGGCATCACACAGAATTGAAGCAGCAGTGAAAAGAAATACAAAGAAAATTTGGATATTTTTTTAAACAGAAATACCGGGATTTCTTTTATACACAAGCATGAAAGTCAGACTACGAGCTTCACTTTTAATTTTTTTTCCTTCACAGTATTCAGTGATTCCCTCAATCACAGTGAACAAAAGGATAATTTGCCATCATAATCTACTGATAAAAAACAAAACAAAACAAAACAATACCAAAAAAGCCACCAGTTCCCTCAATCCTCTACTTCCCTAAGCATCTAAGTGATAATCTTATCCGAACTGCTTCTGAACCTTAGTAAATGGATGTGATTAATAATTCACTTCTTTCTTAAAATAAACACATTAAAAAGTCTGGAACTCCCTTTCAAAGATCAAGGATGTCCAGTTACAAAACAAAAACATGAAGAAGAACCTCACTTGGATCATCAAGTAGCCTCTCCACTTGCCCACAATACACATATACTGTAACATCTTGCAGGTTTACCTCCTGCAAGGAGGGTATATTTACATGCATATTTATCATGCCATAGCAGAGGTGCAATTTTATGGAAAACCCTGATGTGCATTAGATATTTTATTAAGCATTAGATTATGCTTCTCACATATATAATGAGAACAGATCAAGATGAGAAGATCTAGAATCCCTTAAGTGGCATTATACTGTAGCTTTATTTATGTGAGGTGCTCTCCTTTCCTGGAGAGAAATTTTACTTGTTGATGCTTCATGATAAAGGAAGCAGAAAATTACAGACCAGGTTGAAAGTGGTACTTTATATCTATTCTCCAAGCAGACCTAGGTGACCAACTTGTGGTTTTATTCCTAATGAAGCACAAAGAAATTTTCATGGCTCGGTATTCTATTTCAAATTGGCAAGGAGACTTTTTCAGGAAAACTGTAGTTATTCATTGCTATATCATACACATGTGCAATAAGCCTGTGTGTGTGTAGAGCATTGAGAAATCTACCCATACTGATTATATCTGCCTATACATAGATAAATCTGCTACATTTAGCTCTTTTCAGGTTACAATAAAGATGCAAAAGCATGTGTGTGGGAAGGCCTTCTAGTGACAGTGGCTGAAAAAAAGAGAAGTGAATAAAGTGGAAATGCTGTGCTTACCAGCTCCCACTGTTCAGGCCACAGAGGGTCACTGAACTGCAGTTCATTTCCTATTCCACTCTCTGACTCCAGCACTTTGAAGACTGCTGTAGGGATGTAATCATTCTTCTCGTGCTCGAGTGAAAACCACACAGAAAGATCAGTCATTTGCCTGCCCTGTGATTCACCCTCTTCCTCTTTTCATTTTTTTCTGCTGTTTTAATATATTTGCAAAGATCACTATTTCTTTGAAATAGTTTTAAATTTAGATTTGTTAGTTAAAAAATGATCTTATGATAACAGATGATTACTTTCTGAATTCTATTTGTTACACACTTCATAATGCTAAGCTCTTCCAGTGGTATCTTTTACATGCTTTCTTGAGGATTTTTGAGGTTCAATTTTCCAGAAGTACCATTTTCTAAAAGCTCAGGTTTATCCTGAACAACACATATTATCCATCAGAAATAAAAGTGAGAAATGAGAAAAAATTAATAAATCCAAAGTTAAAAGCATAAATAGAACAAGGGGAAATGAATGTCATGAAAATTTAATATATATTTTCTAACATTTTCCTGCAATGGGATGTCTTGACACCTTAGATAAGATGTGTGATATAATTAGTGGTCTTGGAAAACTAATATTTTCACTTTCATCTTTCTTCTCTTCCAGTGCAAGACATTGGGATCAAAAAATATCTGGGGGGATAGAGGACTGGGGAAGTTTGTGAGACTGCACATGTAGTCATCATTGTGGTCTTTTCCATGGTGGCACTTCTAATCCTGACACAGATAATCCCAAAAGACTGCACCTGCATGGCAGGGTTATGGAGCAGCCTGTCCTCTGCTGCTGCTGAATAAACCTTGTGCATAAGGCTGAGTAAGCCTTGTGAACATCACATGGTGAGGCCCATTCCCTCTGTGGGACCATGATGTTTCTGAGCTGCTGAGTACATGGTCTGACGTTGAGAATGCTCTTTGTCACTGTTACTACATTCTCAGTCACTGCATTTTATCCTTTGCAAACTGAGCTATTACACCTGGCTCAAAATAGAGTACAGACAAAAGTTCATCATGTGAAACAAAGAAAATCTTGTGTGAAAGGGAGGTAAGACCTATTAGCACATGGGGCTGGGCTCTGCCCCTCCCTCTGATTCTGCCTGGGACATAGTCGATATTATGGTCAAACCCAAACCCTTGGTAGGGCAGGCCTTATGACTGAGAAATTTAGGCAATCCTATAATTTCCCTCATAGCTCTGACATCTAGCTGCCTGATCTGTAAAAAGCAAAAGAAGATGCAGTAAAATGAAGACACAGAACAGAAAAATATGTCTTAACTTCATTCTTCAAGCATTAGCAAAATGGTGTCCATTTCTACTTATTGTGAATGCTTGTTCCTTGTGTTACGTTAATTCACTTAGCTGTATTAGGAAATCATCCCCCAAACCCACGAAACACCTGAAATGTTCATTCCTGTAACACAGCAACAGGCTCTTAAAACATTTTTAGTAGACTATTGTTCTTACAATTTTTACCACCCCTTGTCAAAATAAATCAAACTGTGATAATCTCCATAAGCACTTTAAAAGGATTAAAATTATGGGGAATCATTTTATATACCAAATTACTTTGTATATTTCTATTCTCTTGAATGAGAGGGGAAAATGAATTTGAAATCAAAAGAGGGAATTGCTCTTTTGATATCAGCATTTTCTTTTCTATGGGTATAATTAAATAGATCTTAGAAGAGTGAGATGCAGAAAGGAGAGGAAAGAAGTAAAAAAGGAGAAAGGGACAAAGGGAGATAGTGATAAAAGGTATTCTGTGGCCAGAATTAAAATATTTACACATCATCTTAAATCTCTGAGAGACACAGTACATCAGGTTTTCAGCTCAGAATTGCTGTAGTCTGCAGAAGACCATTGATAAGTCTGAAGGACTGCCTAGGTAACTTTCATGCCACTGCTGCCGACACCCCAGAAAAAATGCAGTCTGTATCGCAAAAGACCTGGAGGAGACCAGAGGAGTGTGTGGCTGAAGGATTCCTACCACAGACTGTTTGTTCTCTGCTGATGGACTAATTCCCAAGGGACCTGACACATAGGACAGATCCCACACAGCTCCTCTGAATTGTTACTGGTCTCTGGTACAAAGACTTCTGCATGTGGTGATCTTTGCTGCTAAGCTGTGCTCAGCAAATACTAATAAATGTCAGATCTAGGATGCTAGAACAATGCCTTATGTCTTCAAGCAGTATAATTTTATAATATCAAGAGGTAAAAATAGGATGAAGATGCATAAAAAATATTCCATAGGCAGGTGGGAAAAGTCTCACAATTGCTACCACTTGTTCTCATGAGGAACTCTGACTTCCCAGACATCTGCTGGAAATGCAGCATAGTGGAGAGGAACCAGACCAGGAGGTTCCTGAAGTGTGTGCAAGAGAACTACATGATACAGATGCTGAGGGAAGCATGCAGAGAAGGCTCCCCACTGGATCTGCTGCTTGTGAACTTTTATGGATGATGTGATGGTCAGAAGACCTCTTGGTCACAGAGATCACAAAATGAATTTTCAATTTTTTTGAAAATAATGAATTTTCAATTTTCGATGAATTTTCAATTTTTTTGAGAAGTGAGGAGCGGGCCCAGCAGGACTGTGACCTTGAACTTCCAGAGGAGCAGACTTTGACCTCTAGGAGACTGGTTGAGAGAGCCTCTTGGGAGGCAGTCCTGATGGGCAAAGGAGTTGATGTTGCATTTCACGGACCAACATATGTTTGCTTTCCTTGACCTGTGGACCCTATTACCCCCTAGTAACTGGAAGGCATCCAGTTACAACTAATCCCAGACCCTATGTCATTTCCTGTATCCTAATCCTTATCACCCCTGTGTACCACGTGGTTCGTTCTCTTTCCTTGTGCGCTCCCTTCAAGAATAAACCTTGGAACTAAGCCAATAAGGAAAGAGCCCCTATTCATGACACAGGGCCTCTCCCCATCCCTAATTTTAGCTAGTCGGGAATACTGGGGAAAAGAGATAGGGCTGTGTCAGGAGTTGTCTTGGGTTACAATAGAAGATGTAATAAAAGGTATCTATTCTGTCACCATCTGTTGAGGGTGGGGCAGTGATCCTTATCTCCGTGGGAGATGTTCTGCTAATGGGCCATCCATTGAAACCAGGTGGGGCATTGTTCTTTATCTTTTCACAATCCATCCTTCCTCCAGGGAATTATCTTCTGCTAATGGCCCATTGAGTCCCACTGTGTGACTGATAAAATTACTTCGTCCCATTCAAAGTTGCTCCAGCCAGGGAGAAGAGCCCAACATTTCTTACCAAAATAAAACCAGAGATTTTATTTCATTAAAGTCTCTCCACTGGACTCCAGAGGGAAACCGCATCACCCCTGGACATCCCGAGGGTAACTGCACCCTTCTCCAGGACCACTGTTTCAACTGAACCACATCTGTCACTGCAGTGGGACTGCAGCCACCCTTTAATGGGACTGCTACCAACACCCTGACTGATGGGGTGTCAGGTTGTATTCTGACTTTGTCAGAATCTGGGGTTTGTTTCTTTGTAGTACTGTATTTCTATTTTAATTTCCCTAGTAAAAAACTGTTATTCTTAATTCCCATATCTTTTCCTGAGAGCCCCTTAATTTAAAAATTATAATAATTTGGAGGGAAGGAGTTTACATTCTTCATTTCAAAGAGAGACACCTGTCCTCCAAACTAAGACAGAAGTCTAGGAAGGTTGGACATTCTTCAAGAGGGAAGTCTTAAAGATGCAGGAGCAGATCGACCCCCTGTGCCAAAAGATAACCCAGCAAGGAGGCAGGCCAGCCTGCCTGAACAGAGAACTTTGGCTGGAACTCAGGAC
>VRYO01002772.1:63480304-63543033 GCA_009812075.1 Sialia sialis | reverse complement strand
GAAGTGTTGCTCAATGCAGTAGATTAGAAAGGAAACAAGAGTGTTGCAGACTGTAAACATTGCACAGATCAACATGGAAACTTGTGTGAAACTTCAGGACCATAGCATATACATAGCATATACTAACAAGGTAACCCAGAAGGCAGAGAAAAAAGAAAAAAAAAATGGAATAATGTATTTACTTTCTTTTGGGAGGTTATAGGTTTATTGATTGAGCTCCGTGGAGAAGCAAGGCTAAAGAACTGAGACATGTTCTAAATGGGCATGCTGCCTCCAGGAATAAAGCCAAGAAGGGTATCCATTGCTGTTGCTTACTCCTGTGCCGGATCCCAGCACAGGAAGGACAAAAAGTATTTTCTTTCCCTTTGCTTCCATGTGCAGATTTTGCTTTGTTAAACTGCCTTGATCTTGATCTGTGAGTTTTGTTCCATCACATTTTCTCCCGTCCCACCCTTGCTGAGGAGGGGAGTGATAGAGTGACTTGGTGGACAGCTGGTATCCTGCTGGGTCAACCCATCACACAAATGTACAGCTTGCTATTGTACCAATTTTCATATATATTTTGATGCAAATGCTAAAATTTTACAGACTTTTTTTTTTCTTACCAGATTTAGTTTCTTCTTCTAAGATCCTTCAGGCCTTTCCTGTGGCCTTCAGGTGTTCTGTCTGCATGAAACAAGAATCTAATTGAATCTGTAGAAACAGTGCTAGTTGTTGAGGGGTTTCTTTGCTTTTTATTTTTTTTGGTTGTTGTTGCTTTGTTCGTTTTTTTTTTTAAATTAGTTTAAACAAAAAATAAATGCACAGATTCTTTAACAGAATTTGAAATATGGAGATACTTATTACAGAAAACAAAATATCCTAGATTAATTCAAAATGTTCAGAAACAACTCAGCCAATAACTTAGCAGGGCTGTTTAATAATCACTATTACTGCTTCAATTCTTTAGTTGTTCTAAAATGAGTAGCCCACATGTTTTGTGTACTGTTGGTAGTTCATGGTGTGTGAGACTTCCTCTAGCTGATAGAGGGAAAATGTCTGGTAAAATGGAAATGCAGGTAGAACCACAGTCTGGGGGAGAAAGAAGGGGCAGGTGTGTTTTTCTGTATCCATCAGGACTTGTATTACTTAATTACATATTGAAATAAACTTGAGATAATAAGGCAAAATTCTTTCTTCATGGCTAAAAAAACCAATAAAAAATCTACACTTTCTTTAAAATGCCTATTTTGGTGAATTTTCATGTTCAGTTACAGAAATACTACACCAGAAATCTTTCAAATGATTGTGATATTATGTATGAAATGGAACATGCCTTTAGAAAAAACAACTATGCTTGTCAAATTCAAGCATTTACACCATGAACACCATACTGCTACATTCACTTACTTCTTCTGCACTATTTTTGCTCATCCTTTTTCATTGCAAGCAAATACAGGTGCTACCAATGCATGAAAAACCCTGCTTTGCAATCTGCTGTTCACTGCCTCAAGAAAATACTGTTTTGCTTGGAAAGAATCTTGATGGGGAAATCACACCCTGAGCTGCAGGTTTATATGGAGGCATTTGTTTGTGCTTGTGCAGCACAGCCCCTCAGCACTTTAAGAGCTGTGAGGAAATAAAGACTGCTCAGTATGAACATGGTCTTCAGAAAACTGCATCAGAACCTAACAAGCCTGACCCTTTTCTCCCCATTCAATCCTTTTCCTCTGAGCTGAATTTCAGGCAGTTTCTGAAAACTTGGGAAAAATGGGCTTTTTTAGCAGAAATATCGTAAATAATCCGATCCACAAATCATTATAGCTGAAATTTGTAAAATATTGCAGGGTGAAGTAAGACATCTGTCCTTGAAGAGTTTTCAGCCCAGGTGGTTTATGCTAAAAGAAGTCAATGGCATGGTCATACACATTTAAAATAAAGTTCTCTGGGAAATTTGAGACAATTTTAATCATAGACTTTCCTTCAGATCCTTGTCACAGTTCTGAGTGGTACTAGATATGCATAGAGTTTTAATATCTGTGGTCTTGAAACATCATATTCTACAGACTAACTGTTTTATAAAAGGAAAATAATACACTTCACTACAATCAACAATCCATTGAAGTATATAGTAAACAAAATTTCCCTCTTTTGTTTTGGTATTATGTGCATTTTTTTACAATGCTGTCATTGTTACTAAATTACCAAGGTCAGTCTATTTTGACACTAGTTAGCCTGTGGAGGTAAGTGATATTTAAAGTACAGTTCTGTCCATCAGCTTTTCTGAGTGCCTGTATCTTGACATGAATTGCTGTGCATTTATCAGCTGGGATATAGATAGTCCCATTAAGTTATCACAGCATTAGACTTTTCAGGAAGCTTTCCCCATCAGTTTAAATTCTTGAATGAATTTATTTATTAAAAGCATTACATGTGATGATAATTCTTAGCTGACGTACTTGTACGGTCTGTAAAGTAAACTGTGTCTCAGGTTTGTGGCCTTTATTAGCAATTATGCACCTATATCTTTTCCTCCTATGCCTTTACTGTGCAGTGTGTCATGAAGCAAGATGTCAGAGAGAGTGCTACCGCCAAAAGCTCAAGTGATAGAGATTTACCAACAGAAGCTCTGGCCTAGTGACCTCCTACATTGAACTATTGATTCAGAGCAAATAATTGGGTTTCAAGAACTTTTCAATTGGTCCTGCACAATTTTTTAGAGGGCAGAGGCAGTGGAAGAGTAATGACATCTGGGGACAGTATAACTGTGGCTCCTTTCCTCTAACATGTATTTTCCTCAGTGAAGCTGGTGAATGGTTACCATCACTGGGGCAATTCACAGTGATTCAGCACTTTATTTAATGCATTAGGTGACTGCTGCAGTCGAAGTTTTGCGGTCTTGATGGATAACCCTTTTTGTTCACATTTAAGTTTTGATTAAATTTTTCATCAAAGATTCAATTTTTGTTTAACCAGTTCACCTTTTGCCCCAGTGATTTCCCCTGGCTAGCTCTACTCTTGACAGTTCGGGTACACTTGTTTTATTGCTACTATTGCGGAATATGTTAGGACATACGGTGGAAGTCTTGGCTAAATTCAGTGCTGAAATAATTGGATTGTGATAAGTTGCAGCCTGATCCTTCTCCACACTGAGGTAAGATATTTGGCTTCCATGTTAGATCTTGCCCAACTCTAAACAGTGGACATCTTTTCGCCGAGATAATAACCTTAGTAACATAAAATAATAGTAAAAATACATGAAAGCACTGTCCCTGTTCCATGGCATATATTCAGCCCAGTATTTATCCATTGTTTTTCAGTCAATCATTGAGATTTTTTAAGATAAAAACACTGAAATCTATGTCTAGACTATTATTTATTAAAAGGCAGGAAGAATTGTTAACTTTTTGTACTAATTTGTGCAATATATAGTTTGTAAAATGTGAATGGAATATTAATCACACACACAAAATCTAAAATGTGCGCCACTGTATGATTCTAAATCAAATAAAAAATTCATTTTCTTAAAATGTAAAAACAGCCAGTGTGTCAAAAACATGAAACAGATTTGCAGTCAACACTTTACATTAATGACCAGGCTCCCTTTTCAATTCAAATAATCATACATATGCCCTCTACAAGACTCATGACTTGGTGTCCTTAACATTTTCATTTCTGATTCATAACAAAACTGATCAATGTGATTTTGAAAGTCACGTGGGCCAAAACAAACATTTTTTTCAGAATAGGGTAGTAAAATGGACGCAGTCTATCAATGAATGAAAATAAACTGATTCCTAATTGAAATGCATATTTACAAAGTATCTCACTTCCTTTCAGACCTCAAGTCTCTGTTGAACTCCCCTCCCTGTTAGTGATCCACCACCTTTCTCTCCTTCACATAAATTACTGTTTTTCCATTTTAAAAAAATCACTTAGAAAGTCTGCCTTTCTCTTCACTCTCGACCTTCAGTATCAAAAAGGGTCCTGTTACTAAAGAGATACACTAACCTCACCTCCCACAGTTAATAATTAAACAATTCATTTTCATTTTTTGGTACGGGTAGTGGGGAAGGTCATCACAGATTTCATAAGCTAATTAAAGCTCATAAGTACATCTTTCACAGAGCTTCCTTTCAAAAGTGATCTAAACACTGTTCCTTGCTGCTAAACCTGTGGGATTTTTCTACTGGAATGGCAGATGAGGTATGTTATCAATCACACAAGGCTCTATTAATTTTATCACAACTCCAATGGCTGTTGACATTAAATGGCACAAATTTGGCCATTGTGGTCCCCGAGGTAGTGCATCTTCACATCCTTTCAAATGCTAATTATATTTTTGACCTTAAAAAGAGGAACTGTTTTTATCCCCAGCAAGCCCCCTTTCCCTCCTTCCCGACAGCAGAAGCATTTTCATAGGGCCATTTCCCTGCCTACACTGTTCGGCTAGTGGGAGTTTTCTCTTTTTTTTTTTTTTCTTTTATTTAATATAAAACAGAAGCATCTTTATAAGATTTCAATAGCTGTGTAGCGGAAGGGTTGCTACACAGTAGTGCTGACGTTAGGTTTCACTGAGATGAAGAGAAGAGATCACTTGATGATGAAGACATTTCAAGGACACTACTGGTATGGAATAGCTTTCTCTCTGGGTCACTCAGTGTTTCAGATTGCTTAATTACTGCAAATTCACACAGGTAACTGTGATGAACACATGGAAAGCCATTAGGAGGTCTCATCTATTGTTTAACTTTGGAGAGAAAAACAGACAGCTGTTGAAATGGGGAAAGAGCTCTGCTCAAGCTTTTCATAGGATATCACTACCTGCCTGTCACTGAGAAGTGTCTAAATCAGTTTTTGTCATCTCCACATTAATATTAGGCCTATCATTATTTTAAAAAAACTTGAATGTGCCAAGGTCATCTGAATTAAAACAGCATTTTTGTGTCTTTTTGCATAAAATAGAGTAATCTGTACTTTGTTTAGATTTACCTGTAGTTATCCTTACATTACATTTTTTAAAATGTCAGTCTCTCCCCTATCATTGTATTTAACCAGAAATGAAAGCACTTTTATCCTGAAAAAAAACCAACCACGCTACCCCACACAAGCAGAATGCAGTACATTCTTTACTATTTAAGATGACAGGTGTTTATTGCACCCAAACATAGCTTCATGTTCTAAAAAAAAGAAAAAAAAAAAAAAAAAAGAAAAAAAAAAAAAAAGAAAAAAAAAGTGTGAATATATGGGGGTTTTGTGCCAAAATTTCCCTCAGCCTTTAAACTGAAATTCAATTGAAGTCAGGGATCTAAGGGCAGAATTCTGTCCTTTCATATAAGGGCAGTGGGTGATGAGTGTAAGAGGGAGGAAAAAAGAAACCTAATATATATGAGCAAGATGAAGATCAGAAGGTATTGATTCACAGACTGTCTTCATTATAAAATCAGTATCAGAATCCAGACTGGCCATTCCCTCTCAGTTTCCCTGAAAGAAGCACTCTATTTAGACAAAAGGATCTCAGTTTCACTGACTATGGGCTTGCAAGGACTCTGAAGGTATAAGGTAAAAAGGACAATTTCACTCTCCTTTCTGAAAAGTCATGAAAGTACACGGAGAAAATAGTGTCTTGTTTTGGGATGATTGTAAAACTTGCTTAATTTCTAAAGACAAAACCATGTTGGGATATTTTCTAGCCTATGCTATGGAGGTGATTGGGTCAGAGGACCATGATCCTGCCTTTTGAGCACATGTAATTGAATTAATGATTGCAGGTCCAGAAAATGGATGTCAAGTATCAGGAAAGCAATAATATGTTCTCACAAAAATGGCAGCTGTAGCAATCCTCAGGAAAGTGAGATCCTGGTCTTACAGGGGTTAGGATGTAGTGCATCCATGTAAAACTTGTCTACTCTTATCATAAACTGCTGCAGCAAGTGTTTGTGACTACAGCTTTACTTCTTCCACAGTGATGCACTATGAGCTTGCAGCTATGATATTCAAGAAGAACATACCATGCACATATATATATGTACATATATGAAACAATGGATTCCACAATTCAAAAAACAAAACAAAACAAAAAACCAACAACAACAAAAGAAAACCCCAGACAAAACAAAAGAAATTGTGCACCAAATCCCTATATTTTTATCTAGGCTCTATTTTAAGTATTTGATGGAAACCTTTGAAATAGATACAAACCTTAAAGGGTTTAATTTTTGAACACATGCCAACCCCTGAGATAATGTTTGCACCAGTAATTTCCAAGACTTCAAAAGATAGCAGAGACAAATTCATACAGAGGGTAAAGCACTAGGATGCTATTTCAAGAGACTTTCAGTGCCTTGTTAGCTTATTCTACTCAGTGTTATTTAAACCAGCTCTTTGCCTTTGGTTCCCTCACCCATACAATACAGTAATGATACTTGACTTTTCTCCTAAAGCAGTCAGAGATCTTGGTGAAGAAACTTGTACGGACAGGATATATTATTCTAGATATAAACTCATGAGACCCATGACATCTTTGGTCCTTACACTTCCGTTTATAAGGATTCTGCTCCCAAATGTACAATCATCATTTCACTACTCAGATTTTTGTAATGTGATGAGGGGAAAAAAGTGCTCCTTACAGTAAAGGGAGTCCAATATGAATTAACAGTGAAACAAAATTCAGCTATAATTGCATGGTAAGAGCCAAAAGGCACTTTTTTATCCCCTAGGAAATTCTTTTGTGTCTCTCTCTTAAGTGTGTAGAATATCAGTAGCCTAAGAAAGTTCTTCCTGTATTCTGTTTATGAATTATAATACCATTAGCAGCCATTCAGTAAGGCTAATAGGGCACAGTAAACAGAAACAGTAATTTCATGATTAGAAGCCGCACCTTCTTCATTGAAGAATCCAGCCTAGACCAGTAGTGCGGCTTATATTCAGGTGCGGCTTATTTATGGACAAATCCCAGTGAAATGCCAACCCAGAAGTGAGAGCCATCTGGGGAGGGTGCCTGGGGCTGCCTTTAAAGGCTTCCCTGGTCTATGGAAACTGTTGTAACTTGAGCACCTGACACCAAACCCAGCTGGCAGCAATTCTGTTACTAATTTGTTACTTTGTTACACATTGATCCTTGCTTAAAAAAAAAAAAAGAAAAGAAAAGAAAAAGTGGGGCTTATATTCAGGTGAGGCTTATATATGGACAAATCCCAAGGTCTACCTGGCTACCGGGAGGTGCGGCTTATAATCGTGAAATTACTGTATGTCTTTAAACTGACCACACTTGTCTATGTTTTGGCACTTCTTAAAGGTTGCTTTTCAGGTCATGTTCTCCAGCACTTTCCTTGGAATGAAAATATTTATTCAATATATTCTGCAGATGCTTTTTATTCTTTATGATCCCCTTTAAAAGGTATAATTTTGCCTGTGAAACACTAAATAATCTTGTTCTACTTACTCTTTCCCAGGAATTCCAATGCCTATTACTCCATACCAAGAACTAATTGCTTGCCATATTTCATTAATTTGATCTTAAACCAACAGATGAATTATACAAAGGAAAATAACAATTCAAAACAGATAAACTTCTGTTATTCCTATACTCATATAATTTAAAAAAACCCAAAAAACCAACAGAAAACAACAAAACCAATTTATTTTTCTTTAAATTGTCAACTTCTAGCCCCAAGCACATTTTTTATTACTAGTACACAATCCTATAAAAATAGAGCTTTATAAATGAAAACATTGACAGACCCTTAGCGATAGTGGCACTACAGGGAATAGCTATAAACAACATTTTTATTCCTCAAGCATACCTTACCCTTGAAAGTTTACACTAATTACCTGTAGTTTTGTTAATGTTTTAAGCTGCCCTTCATCTCTCCCATCCAGACACACCACTCAGCTTCCTCAACAGATATATTCAACAGCTTCTGTTCACACCTGACATCAATTTCCTTTGATGTTCACAGTCTAAATGAGAATGCTACAGCAAGCTGTATTTGTGAAGTATACAGGATGCCTTTAAAATGATGGCAGGTATTTTCCTCATTAAAGCAGCCATAACAGATAGTTAGATATGATGCTGTCCCTCACCTTCCTGCTAATTAATGACTATGATTGCAACCCAAATAAGATCAGGCAATTAAATGTGATAACATTTCAGAAGTGAAGAAAACGCACAACAATCTTGGAATAGCTTCCTGTAGATAAATAAAGTTGATCTTAGCAAAATTAACATATAAATGTACCATTCTATCAAAAAATTACACAAACTAAAGAATGTGGTAATTTTACTTTTAATTGAAACATGCGCTGCAGTGGAGATTGGAAGTCTAAGCAAGTCCCATATCTGTTCTGTCATTTCTATTAGCAATAGTTTGAATTCTTCAAAGGAAGATTTGTGAAAGGACATCTTTACCACTAAAATATAACCTGGAAAGATTTCTGCATCAAGATGGAGCACATTTCTGGGCACTATCTAGCAGAGTTCAACACTTGAGTGATACCTGTCCCAATGCCTGTAATGGCCATGACTGGGAATCAGATTCTATAAGTGCACAGAAATGTTTAGCAGAGACACCATTACTGTCTAAATTTGACAGAGGAAAGTAGTGAATCTTGGAACTACAGAATCCTGACAGACTGAAGCACAAAACTCAGCATTAATCCATATTTCCTCACACTCCAAAGGATATCTCTACCAGGGCTAATGATTGATTTATTGATTTTGAAAGCTCAGGTGTTTAAGTTAGACTTACAATACAGTTATAAATTCTGTATCTATGAGCCGGGTTTAGTATAAAAGGGGTTCTAACAATAGACTTCCAGGAATAAAAAATGGTCTGACTTTTTCCTCCTCCACCAGTGACAGTATTGTTATGAGCACCAAGTGCTGGGCAAAATGTGGGAATTACCATGCCTTTGTCTTTTTAGATTATCTGCAGAGCCATGGATTAGATAAAAAAAATAAAGTACTAAGAAATGTCCTGTTAGAAAGAAAAACTTTTTGAACACTGTGTAAATACATTTTTCAATTAACTCTGGGCAAGCATTAAAACCGCCACATATTGTTTTTGTCCCCCTCTGGCCTTTAAGTCTTGTTTTGCTTAACATCCATCATCTCCTCTTTAAAAGGCTCTTCGAACTGGTAAGCTTGTTCTCCAGCAGTGTGATCCTTCTGGAAGAGAATCTTCTGACTGGCCCACACCATATCTAGAGCTCCTCCACACTCATGGGGTGATCCTCAACCACAGCTCATCCAGTGTGTGCTCTGTCACTAAACCATGCCTCTGAGAGCAGCAAACTGGGATGGATGACTAAGTGTGAGATTAGACTATTCAGCAAAATCCTTTGCTAGACATAGAGAATATTTATGGGGAGAGCTTGGTACAGTAATGTCACAGGGTAAGACAATATCCCAGGACATCCAGGCCAAGATCAACAAAACTGTGTCCATATCTTCAGATCTGTGACTATAGACTATGACAACTGCTGTCCAAAGCCCAGCAGAGGTATTCAACTGAGGAAATATTTTTCTTCTTTCTGAAATATTGACTTCTTTAAGGTGCAAGGTAAATAGGTGGATGAAATGGGTAAATGTGTCCTGAGTGGGATTGTATGGGGGCAGTCAGAATTTTGGAGCCAAAAAGAAATATCTAGAGTTGTGTTAAAATTTCACACATATAGAAAGGGATAAACTCTAGAAGTAGTGTTCTTGGTTGTTATTGCAGCCCTTATGCCTTTGGTCTACATCTTTGTTCCAGTTCTCTATTAAACTGAAGGTCAGGATCAAGGGGTTAACGCAGGATTTTAATGAAATATTAATTTTCTGCTAACTTCACATGCTGTAGTTTAACATTCTCTGTACAGTTTAGTTTAAGCAGTGGCTGGGGACATGTTTATATGCAATTAAATGAAAAAGGAGTTTTCCTACCCTCTTTGACCTCTAACATGAAGAAAAATGTAACTGTGTGGCATGTTTTCTTTTTCACTTATACATTCATGATCAAAGGTAAGAATGTTTTTGTGAACTACCTATATAATACTTTGTCACATTCTTCAAGTTGTTGGGATTTTTTTCCAAAGGAAAAAATTATTAAAAATACACTAACATAAGTTTATTGAACTACTTTTTCCCTCTTCCCTTGTTCTAACAAAGATAAAAAAAGTAAGGACTCAGAAGCTGAGATTGAATTATAAGAGCATGGACTTTGTGAGAACTTATAGCGATGTAAGGTATGTGACATCATAAGTCAAAGCTGTGTTCCATAGACCCTGTAGCTGTGACCAGAGATGAAAGAATTTGCAAGGCACTACAGAGATGTCTAGAGTCTGTGGCAACTGTTTAAATCCTTGAAATCAAAAGGTTATCCTAAATCTAAAAGGCTAAGCTCAAAAATATTTGTCAAAATAAGAGGTAGAGGATCCTTAAGAGAGCTCACAGGGGCTATAATACAGTTAACACTTTTACTCTGAAACAAGTGTCATTATCAAAACGTATTCAAGATTGAAAACAAGCAGATTTTGATTTTTCTTGCTCCTTTCTGGTCAATACAGATCTATGCCTTTCCATTAGTCATGCAGTTAAATTTTATCCCGTCCCTCCTCCTTACATTGTTATGCTAAAAGCATTGCAACTCTATTTTCTAATCTGGAAATATGATATCTCTGTTTCAGACACAGAAGATCAGGGTTCTGGATATCAGGGTTCTGGATATTGACCCTAATACCACCCTTTCTGGTAATGAACATTTTCTTATGTTATCACTCAAAAACTATCTTCTATTTAAAGCCTTCCAGTCTTAGCTCCCTCACCTTACCCCTGTCTCTTTTAATTTAGAGCTTCTTGTGGAGTGTAAATCTTCTCCATACTTTCAAAAATATATCAGCCATTACTACACTTCAATCTGATTTTGATTCAATTATTTTTATACTTTCCATAAACACTTTTTTACTTTCCCCATTCCATCCATAACCCACAGGAAAAACTTCTCTTAGCAATATATATCCTCACAAAATTAATCTGCTTTCCATGTGAGATTTCCCAAATAAAGAGAAATTATCAATATACCCCTAAACTGTGAATACTTATATGCTAATCAAAATACAGTAATTTCATGCCTATAAGGTGCACCCATTTGACTAAAATTTTGATCGAAACCCGGAAGCGCTTCTTATAATCCGGTGCGCCTTATATATGGACAAATTTGGGAAATTTGCCGACCAGGAAGTGCGAGCCGCAAGAGCCGCAGCGAAAGCCGGC
Organism: Sialia sialis; assembly: GCA_009812075.1. Taxonomy (NCBI): domain Eukaryota; kingdom Metazoa; phylum Chordata; class Aves; order Passeriformes; family Turdidae; genus Sialia; species Sialia sialis. The sequence goes on along the minus strand of VRYO01002772.1, from coordinate 63,531,800 downwards.
AGCCATGGCAGCTGCGACGGGAGAGCCGGCAGCGGATCCTCACTGCAAAAAAAATGTGAGCCTTATAGGCAAGTGCGCCTTATATATGGACAAAGTATGGAAAATTGTCGACAACCCGGATGTGTGCCTTATAACCTGGTGCACCTTATAGTCATGAAATTACTGTACTTTCAGTGCCAAACATTCATTTTGTTCATCAGCCATGTTCACAAATTTGTCTCAAAGAGCCTGTAAACTTCAAGGGTCTGGAGCAAGAAGCAGAGCTGACCAAGGCTTGAGGTATCACTGCTCAACAACTTTTAATCCTCCAAATTGAAAACTGAGTGCGATTTACTTTAGGTGTTATTATAGAACCTCTGTGCTCATCTGAGGTAAACTTTACCAAAGTTTAGAACAAAAGCAGCACCATAAAGACAGACTTCTGGATGTAACAGTTGTGGTTGAACAGTGAGAAAGGGAGAAAACCATACTCAGTAAGTACAACAGTACTGGCTCCAAAATGTTCCAGAAGTTTAAGCTAAAGCATTTTAAGATTTAACAGAGCAATAGAAACTTTCTTACTCCTGTCATAAGGTGGTGACATCAACTGAAAACCAAAAATCTGTTATATGTTGAAAAGAAAATTCTACAGTAATGGTCACAAACTGGTGTGCATGTTTGGAATATTTTAGTATTTTTTAATGAATATCATGGGTGTAAAATACTGATGCAACATAGAGTATCATTTAACTCTGATCTTACTCAACTGAAGGAGCAACTTGGAGCAGTGATGAAATCAGTGAAAATACGCTTGTATAAAAATAACTTTAGGTGACAATTAAATCCAAGAAGACTGAATACTGGAATTTAAAGAAAGAGGTACATAATTTTTTTTCAGTTTTATTTCTGATTTGAGTCACTTCTGAGATTCTTTCTTGAGGTTTCCTGAATAAAGTTAAGTAACTGAGACCAAAATATTTTAATATCATAATTTCTTAACTTCAGTACAAGTTGTTTCTTTTAATATTGAACACTAGATTAGTTATTTTTAGACAGGCTTTTCTCTTCAACCTGGATTTGCCAGCTAAGTACCAAATTAACCATAGGCATGACCCTAATGAATTCACCATACTTTTATGCACATTGCTTAGTTCTCGAATGTCTATTTCGGCATTTCATGGGAAAATGAAGCTGACTTCACATCCTTCTTTTGCCTGTCAATTTTATATCAATTCTCTAAGCTTCCTCACCATATTTTTGTCAAACACAGAGGATCTTTCTGATGGCTTTATAGCTGGTTGGTTTTTTTCTGAGTCAGAACAGGAAAGCTGCTGATAACTACCCAGTTTCCCAATTTTGTACCCCTATAGTATTTATGTTCTATCTCTTTTAAGTGCAATTAATGCTATTTCATAGGCAGATCAGAGCTGAGATGGATAAAACTGAGACTTAATTTTTTTAAGCAAGTAGTCATCCAAAACAGGGTGTTTTACCAAAGAATTATTTTAAAATCATGTTGTCCCAGCACGCACTGACCCAGGGACAAGACTATTGAGCAACTAACTTGCTGTGGGGAATATTCTGATTTTCTCTAGGTAGGGCTCAGGTTTAACTTGTTTAATTGCCTGTGACTGCTGCATATAATGTAGGAGGATTTTGCAGCCAGCCTGATTTCCCAAAGCCACTACTTTAAAGCAGTTACAAATTGTCATTTTAGTATGACTGAGTTATAGTCATGACAGCCAAATCAGAAACACAGCAAACATAGTCTCTTGTAGTATGTCAGTTTTCCATCGAAGAGATTTATCTGCTCTACTAAGGAGTCAGACAACCATGGAAAAACAGCAAACTTGAGAAAGTTAATAAAACTTTTTTAAAATCTCAGAAGGGGTTTCAGTCAACGTCAATGTTAAAGAAGGTTTAGGTTACAGCTTGTTTTATTTGTCTTGACCTTACCCATAAAAGCTTTGGTGATGGCCCAGACCGAGATGTGTTTATATGTCTTCTGGGTCTGAAAGGATATGCACAGGGAATTACTAGAGCTTTTCTGAAACACAAGGCTTGTGTAAGCACACTAAACCCATCCCAAGAAAGGACTCATAGCTGGATCTGATGGTCTTCTTGTCCCATGAAAAGTTTGTACAATCTGGAGAGAAATCTGCTATATTCTCCAACAAAATCAAGCACCAAAACAGCCACTTTGAAAGACTGTGCTTTTTCATTTCAGTTAGGTCAAGACTGCTTGGTTGAAAATTTTTTCCTAAGGAGTTCTGCTTAATGCTTCAGCTAACTGATATTTAAGCAGGATCCTTTGTTATTGTACTATCACTATCAGGCTAAACTCTAATCACTGCATTAGATGTAGCCAATACATGCTAGTGTTCAGAAATAGTCTCTTCAGTATCTTTTCTTCTTTAGTGAGTCTTGAAATCCAGGTCCCCGAATAAACTCTTCTGGACAAAGTACTTTTGTTTCCTGTGTCAAAAAAGAATCCCTTCTGTTTCTATGACAAACATGGATAAGAATACTACAATGAAGAGTGTACAAGGGTCTTCTATACTACCATGTTTTTGATAGTTTTTGGCAGTACAGCTCATATAGATACATAGAACTTGCCAGGAGATATCTCAAGGAATGCACACTGTGGTTCCTCCTCTCCCATGTTTTTCCATTCACCTGTTGTATTGTCAACAAGATTTTTCCCACCCCATACCTCCTGTCCACATCCTGTCATATGGCCAAGTCATGCTGTCCTCTGAACACAAAGAAAGGCTCCTCTGCAAGTCATCAACTATGTCCTTTTTACATGAGCTACAGCAAGGTTCAAAAAGCTTCAGGGTGTTGTTCTGCTACGTGATGTCTCCATATCTCCTTTCTGTGGCCCACAGGAGAGAAGGCAGCATGAAAGGGAGCTGCCAAATAATTCACAGGTGTGAATGACCACAGATGTGTTGGATGAATTGAGCCAGGGACCCTGTTGGGCCCTGGCCTTCTCAGGCATGAGATGTGGGAATAATTTCTTTCCTGACAGTGTATTGTTTAAGAATGAAAATCGCTATTTTATCTTCTTAAACACTCTTCACTTTTTGATGCTGTTTACATTATTTTGCCCTAATCAGCTCTGGACCTTGAGCCTGACAGGATTTTAGTACCATTCCTTGGCTTTTCTAATATTTCACTTGGTCCTCAATGAAAGCTATATTTTGAAAACAATCTCTTGGTCTTATGAAATATCTCAGTCAGCAGACATCAAAGTAATACAAAGATGAATATTTTATCATTTCTTTTATAAAGGAGGAGACTAAAGCATGAAGAGAGGCAGAAATATGGCTATGGTCAACCATCAGAAAAGCTAGAAAGAGGGCCTGATCACCAGTCTGGTTCTTCCTCCGTAAACATGGATACTTTCTAAAGAGTTATGATATTCACAAAATCTTCTTTATGCTTATTTATTGTCTTGAATGACGCAGCTATCTCCTTTTTAAAAAACCTGTTAAAGACCACCGTCAGCAGAAATGCTATCTTACCCTTATGTAGTGCCACAAAGAGTTTCAGAAAATAGAGATGAAACTGAGAGTTGATTATCTGATTAATTTTGCCAAGCACATATCGAGCATAAAAAAGTATTCTATGCCTCAAGCAGTGTAGTACAAATGTCCCAATTAGATGCATGACTGATTTTGATTTGGCTCATTATTTATGCAGAACATTGGCTACTGGCTTATTGTCTTACTAAGTTCTGCAATGTGACCCTTAATAGAGATTGTGTCTAATACTAGGAGCACAAATTCATTTTTCTAAAGGCTGCATATATCATTATTATTAGAACTATTATTGTTAACATTAGTACAATTAAAATAAAAATAATATGTATTATAATAATCTGTTACCTCTTTCTTCCCTGATAGTGGCAGAGATCTGAGATAGAAGAGAAATAATTCCAACATCTTGAAAATAAATGCATGTGAGTAGTAGCATTTCTTTCATTAAACTTCATCTGCCCAGGAGTTAGATGTGGAAGACTATATCTAAAATGTCCTTTATAGTCAGTAGTGGGAAAGATGCACTTCTGAAAAGTAACTCATATATCAGGAAATAAAGTTTAAGACACATCAGCAAATTTATGCCCTGGAGGCAATCAGTTTGTTCTATTGATGATAGTGGCCCAGAATGGGATGCTCAAATTTTGATTGCCTCCACTCAAACATTTGAAATCTGTACCGAGAGACTCTATGAAACTTTGGGCTCTCATGTTTAAAGAAAATATTTAAAGCCAAATTTCATGAAGTACTAAAAGTTGTCTCTAGAAGAAAATGCTTTCAAAATCTTTTAAGTGAAGCTAAATTTCTACTGAAAACTATATTTGTTCTCTTCTCCCTGGTTTACTTTGCAGTTTTTCTTTGGATTATCAGTTTCTCCAGGTAACATTTTCTGCTGCTGTATGGTCATGTTCAGTGCAAGCCTCTGAAACCTCTGCAGGATAATGCACAAATAGATTCCTGCTGATTCCTTCTTGTCAGTTTCAGAAATGTAAAGCACCAAATATCCATCGCTAATAAAGAGCCATAGGACATGCAAGGAGATAGAATTGTGAGGCTTCTTCAATGAAAGCAAGGGAATTTTTAAAAGAAATTAGATGGGTAATTAACTCCCTGTCTCATTAAGAACACATATGGTTAGCCACCTGAGATGCTGGAATTTTAAAAGCTAGTGCTGGAGCAGAAGAAAACCTCAGGATAAAGTCCAATATAGTTAATGGGACTATGGAACAACCAGATGGAGTTCACAACTCTTTTCAATCACATTTTTCTAATACACTAATAAATGAACTCTTTATTGAGAGTTTATTTGAAGTACTGTATTTTAAGATAGCATGGAAGAACAGTCTAGGAGGGCAATTTTCAAGCTTTTATATTAAGGCCACAGATTTAACTTCAGCCAGCACTGCTCCAATTTTGCACACAAACCTTTGAGAAGTTACTCTTCTCCACCTAGGCAGCAAGTATTTTTTATGTGTGGTTTAGAGTAGTGAACACATTGAAGAAAATTATGAACTGTTGAGAAGCCATTCATGAGCTTAGAAGAAACATGCTCCATCACAACAGATTTTTTTCTCTCATTTGGGTAAAATTCATTTCAATAATAAGGAACACTAATAAAAAGGAAGAAACAATTCTACATTAAGACAACATTTATCTCCCATTACCTTTAGTAAGTATTGTGTTCACTTGGGTCTTATTAGTATTTAGACACATATTTCTGGAAAAATACTTTGAAACATTAAGAAATTATCAAAATTAAGGCAATTCATAATAAGTGTGTTATATATCTATAGCAACACAAGCAGCAAAGCTCATCAATGCTAGTCTCCACATCTCAAGCTTTGGATTCCCATGCTTTCATTACGTGAAAATTCCACTGGATTTTCCCTTGTGTGGAGATTTCTGGTAGTACATGCTGGCACAATCTCTCTAGTACCTAATTAAGATTTATCTTGAGATTCAGAATCTTTTTCAGTGAGGATGTTAAAAAAAAAAAAAAAAAACGGAATTCACTTCTACCCAGGCATTAAATTTGGTTAAAATTGGCCATCAGGTAGAAAAAGTAGTGAGATAGATGCATACATGCACAAGGCAGTTTTAGTAATACTATGTAATTCTCACTCCTTTATGAGCCAGGGTAAAGGTGGTTATCTGATCCTAGGAATTAATTTATTTTAAAAATTGAACTAGTTCCTGTCCTTTGAAATAAATGCAAAAACCTCCAAACTTTTCGATCTCTGGAGCTACTGAAAAATTATCTTCATACTTTGTGTGACGAATCTGGTACTCACAAAAGAATGTTAAAAAGCCCTCAACTTTCATTTACAGTCCATCAGTCATCTCATATTAAGGAAAGATCTTTAATCCATGCTATTCTGCACCTTTCCATTACTCATCACCATCCATAATGTAAAAATATCTTCTTAGAATCGAACTATGATGAATATTGCTCTTCTCAGGGATAATTCTAAAGCACTAGGTGCTCATGTTTTGTTAAAAAAACGTGATAATACCTCAGGATTCCATATTGTACATGGGTTTTTTACTTACTCAAGGTATCTTCAACCTTATTCATATAAAATAGCGAGAGATGTGTGACAAACAGCTATTCTCCAGAAAATCAAAAATATCAAGGCTGTTCTGCCACCTCATCAAAGTTTCCTTCTGGAATGCTTCTTCTGCATACTATTGCACGGACTGGCCAAAGTGAAAGGACCTTGCTCATTCTTGCCTCTGTAGAAGCCACTAACAAGAAGATGGAAAAACATCTCTGTGAGGCAGTACTGTTTGATACCTGTTTCTTCCCATGAGTAACAATTTTTATGTCAATATTAAGTAAGAATTGCTGTAGATCTCTTTCATAGCATTAGATGTGAAATTATTAAGTAAAGTACTTGAAAGCCCTCTTTAGGAAAAAGGATATTTAATCAGTAAACTAAAATCCAGTAAACTTTAGTGGGACTTCTGGCGCTCCTCACTGTCATTATCTGGGCTGTATATATCAGAGTAGTAAATTTATCCCGGTTTTTCAATGACTATTAACCATACTGTGACATTTCTTTTTGTCTCCTTACACAGAGGAACAATGTACAATGGTATGATGAATATAAAGAAGGTTGAAAATAATGATCTCCTTAAAAAATTATTCCTGCTACAATCAGGATTTTTCAAAGTAGCTTAGCCTCCCAACTGCTTTGTCAGTTTTCTTTCTCTAATTTCTTTGCAATTCACCAGGAAACCAAGAGATCCAAGATCCAAATCTACAAGACATTTCTTGGAAAAACAGATTTTTAGTGTTAGATCTCTCTACTTAGAAGGTTAACATTAATAGTGAACAGAAGAATTAATCCAAGCAACTGAGTCAAGCTATCAGTTCATAATCCATATTACTGAGTCCTCTTTTGTTAGTTTGGGTATCTTTTCCCTATTTGAAATTGACAACGCTAAAAACAGAGCTGAGGAATAAGAGCCCCCATTACTGACAGTATTTAATTGATGTATCTCAACTTTTTGCCAGTCTTATTTTTATTAAAGATTTTTAAAAAGTGATTATTCTTCAGTCAAGATGTACAGCACAGAACTTTAGTCTGCTCCCCGGTTATGTGAACTACTGTGGGATGACAATTTCTCAAGCAATAGTACTGGTTGTAAATGCTCACATAAACCAAAAATTGAAGCATTCAGTTTATTACATATTATATGGGATGAACTGAGTGATATAGAGGATGATGGTGAACTGTGAGACAATTTATTTATACTTTTTCATTAAAATTTGATATGCAGTCATAACTCACAGAGGGCAGAATGAAGTTTCCTAGTTCACAATAGAGCATCCTCCATATCTCATATTTTAAAATAAAGCAGTAGTTACTGCAAACAAAACATTTCATTTAAGAATAACATTTGGATCCAAAAGATAAATACAGTCATTAATCAATACTAATTATGATTTTGATACCCATATTGGTCAGCTTGTTCTAAATGCAGAAATTTAACACACAAAATGACATTTAACACTTATTTATGCTGTTCTATAATTTACCATAAATAAAAATAAACATCCATCTCCTTACAGAATCTATCTGGAATATGTATCAATAGTATTTTATTAATCTATTTTAGATGTATGTAAGAAACTCCTCACCATGACATTTGATGATTTCTCTAGTCACAACTGTAAAAATAGGAACTCTAAAAAATGTCATGCTTCCCATTGTCTAACTCTCCATTAGAAAAGCTAACAGTTCTGATATTTTTATTCCTAAACAATATAATTTCACATGGGAAAAAAACCCAAGCAAACCCTTAATAAGCGACCCTCAAACACAGAGAGAGATAAATGAATAAAGGAAGGAAATATTATTATTCAGAAACGTTGTCACAAAAAAAAAATATTTCTCAGGAATTTCCATGTCATATCTGTCCCGTCTAACCACTCCTGGATGGACACAAATATTTATCTCTTACAATTTTTGATAATGATTTTCTATGAAAGAAGAATTAAAAAAATGTTTGCAGCCCACCCCTATGGTCATTAGCCATGACACCTCACAGAATTATAGCCTTTCCTACAATAAGAATAAGCAGTTGGTTTTAAAACACATATTTTTCTTATAGGAAAGGGAAAAAAAGTGAAAAGTAGTTACATAGCAAAAATATGGCCTTCCATGACCCTTCTCACCCCGAGCAAACAAACTTAACAGGAATTTTTCTACTGGTACACTAATGGTGCACCACTTATCACCACTGCTGGAGACAGAATACCGAGCTAGGTAAGACCTTTGGCATGACCCAGTACAGTTATTCTTCTGAGCAAGTTACAATGGAAAAATTCATAACCCAAAACAGTACAAAAAAAAGGTAAAAATAAGGGAAGAAACCAACTGAAGTGCAAAAAGTTTATTTATTTATACAAGTTCAGCAATTTACTATCAAGATGGTATACTTATAAGCAATATGGTAGTCAATGAATGTTTATTACAGGAAGGAAGAATTATTAAAAAATTCAAATCAGAACTAATCAAAATTTAAAAATCACAGGTCATTTTGAAAGCTTTTTTACCCAGGTTTCACTTTGAAAGAAATTGTGTACATGCTTTCTTTTTTCAGGGTCTAATCAATATCACATTTTTTTCTGTGCATTAAAAAAGTACAGATTTCCAACAGAAATGTCTGTGTAACAGTGTTATTTTTCATTAGCAAAAATTCTGTCAGAAAAATTTCAGTTGGCTTTTATATACCTCTGTATGTGATGCAGATGAACCCAGATGCACATACACACAGACTCACACCCTCAAAGAGAGCAAAATCTCTTCTCAGGTGTTTCTTTAAGACATTAAGAACGCATTTGTAAATATTCTCCAAGTTTAATGGCAAAAATCTATTAGGAGCGAACTCATTTTAAATAGCAACCTTAAACATTATTAAAATGAAAGGGACTAGTTAAGTTACTCTCTGATGACATCCTTAGGAGATGGTCATCAAGAATAAGCCAGTTTCTACCTCATTTTATTCCTCTTCTATCTACTTGGATGAAATGTTTCTCCTTGTATAGGGAGACCCACACAAAGCTTACTCACTTTGTAAGCCTTACATAAACCTATTTTCAGGCTTAGTAATGAACAGACTTTTCAGAAGCTTAGTGAAGAGGAGTGAAATTAAGCTTTTCCAAAAGTAAGATACTGCCTGTAGAACAGAAATACTCATTTGCAGAGCAGCCTACAATCTTTCTGGAAATAATATACAGTTACACTCTGCAAATGAGATGTATTATCATTATGTTGATGAGAAGATCAAATATTTCTTTTTCTTCCATAGTCAAAATATTGTTAAGGGATGATTTTCTGCCTGGAAGGACATTTTATTGAAATTATGTGCTGAGCCCACCACTCGTTGACTGAATAAGATGAAAACAAATGAAAAAAGAAACCTATATGAGCCTACTTCGTGGGGGAAAAAATAGAATCAGAAATTGGTATGTTCATTCTTACTGTGCATTATATCTCTTTTGTCTTTTCTTTTAAATCTTGTCATCTTGGATCTTATGCTCTCAGAGCAGTGAGTTTTTATAGAGATCTCAGTGAGCATTGGCAACAATGGTGTAAATTCCTAGTTGTTCTTTAGACACTGTTGCAGTATCAATGAATAAAAACAGCAAGGATGTCTCGCTGAAATTCTTAACCATGGAGCCTGCAATCTTCAGGGCTGCCATCGCGTTTCAGTGAGAGTTTGGCAATTTTAGACTCCTGCCCATTCAGACTTCAATTTTGTTTGTTTGTTTGATATGTTGCTGTTCTATATTTGTTTTTCAGTTTTTTTGTCCAGTTATACTAGCAATCTTAAATAAAATTATCATTTTAAAGATTCTTTTCTATAATTTGAAATGTATGATACATCTATCATTCTGTCAGTTGAAAGGCAGTGCAATGCCATGCTTAGCTGGAGTGGTAGTCTTGATGATGATAACGAGCTATTAAATTTGCTTATGCAGGGATGGAAGGAAGAGCCTAAGGATTATAGTGGAAGGCAACATCCTCACCATACTCACTTCTGGGTATTCCTGCCAATTAGAAAAGAAATATGTAAAAGATGGCACAGACACACTAACATTTGCACACCTTTACTTTGAACAGTATAAACTACCTTAAGGCTGATGCTACAGGTTCCTTCCCACTCCCAAGCATGCCTCCTAATTCCCTCCTAGTTCCACAGTTACACTATGCCAACCAGCCCCTCCCAGGTCATTGAGGAAAGCAGTAATGACTCCGGGGCTATTTTTCACTTTCAGTTGCTGTTATGGAGTGTTTGAAAACTTGATGAATATCAGACTGCATTTTAGCATAATACTCAGGAACTGAATAAAACATGGAGATACAGAAGACCAATTGATATGAATGACATATCTCTGCTATCTATTAGAAAGACTGCATACACAATAGATTTTTTGGTTGGAAAAAAGAACAGGAGGACTGGAGCCATTTGGCAGCTGCTCCGTGAATAGGTCAATGGCATAAGAAAGATAGTTTCCCTGTTAAAAGTGTTAGTTGCATTGCTCATTCATCATGCACACTCACTGTGCTCTGGCTATCTGTAATAGTAGAGACTGAGGAAACAGCTCAGTTTTGATTTCCACCAGCTTTCTAGTGAAATCATAATATTGCTTTGATGACATCATAGTCTCCTAAAGTTTCATAGTCTGCATTATTACTTCAGTCCAGGATCAGGAAATACAGGACAACATAATTTTGATAGAAAATACAAATAGAATGCAGTAGAATACACACTTGTTAACATCCATTACATTGTTCTATCTCACATGTATCTTTTCTTGATTACACATGGCTCTAAAACATATTTTATCAAATGCTATATACAGAATCCTACAGAGCATTCATATCGAGCATGCAAGTACAGAGAAATAACTGCATAAGCCAACTTTCCTGGTTGCTTGGAGAGATGGAAGGGAACAGCTAAACACCCTGCCTGTTCCCTCACAGGAAGAAGAAGTCAAAACAGCTTCTATCAGAAATGCGCCTTCCAAAAAAAGCCACGTGCAGCACAAGTTGCGTATCACTGATTTAGTCAGTTCTTCCATCTGCAAAGAGCCCAAAATGCTTTATAAACTTTACAAGAAGAATTTCATCCACCACTGAAGTGCAGCCGCCTATGGAGTAAAACTTGGCAGCTGTTTAACAGAACACATAAATCCTACACAATAGTTTAGGGAAAGAATTTTTAAAGAATAGTGCAGATGGGAATGTAGGGAGGTAGAATATAGTTACATAAACTGAGTGTATATTTAGGCAGGAAATGCAGGTTGGCCAAAAGAAGCAAAATTAAAATTTCTCATATCACAAAACATCTCAGGCATTTTGATATATGTCTCAGAGAAAATTACTTTGGAAATATTTAAATAATACTATTTTTGTTTGTTCACTTCACCCTTGCTTTCTCCCTCTCCCCCAGGTCTATTTTAGTCACTCTGTCCATCTGCACATTAATTGAGAATGAAGTCATATCAGTGGTCAGAGACAGCTACTAACACCACTAGCCAGGAGGCAAAATAAATTGTCAGTACACAGAAATATTATCCCATCAAATATAAAACATTTACAGCATTTTTCAAAGTTGAAATCCAGGTCTGTTACACTCATTCACATATGTGATTCTTGATTTTCTATAGTATAAAATAGTATAGTATAGTATAGTATAGTATAGTATAGTATAGTATAGTATAGTATAGTATAGTATAAAATTCTCATTTTGCAGTATTTTAAATGCTTTTTTTTTTACTAAGAAAACAATTATATGCCCAAATTTATACTAGTCTATTCAGTAAATTAATTTTGCAGAAATTGTACAGGGAGAGAAAAAGGAAATGGAAAAAAGAATTTGGATTCCCTTATTCTATGTTAGTTGCTTTATGAACCCCTTTAGGAAATGTGTATGTTAGAAAGCACCAGCACTGCCCCTGTGCTGCTAAGTCAAATATAGACTCATAGAACAGTCATGGTTGGAAGGGATCTTTAAAAGTCATCTAGTTCAAACTCCCCTGCAATAAGAAGGGATATTTTCAGCTAGATCAGGTTGCTCAGAGCCCCTTCCAACCTGACTATGGATGTGTTCCAGGGTCTGGGACATCTATCCCTGCTCTGTGTGTGCTGTTCCAGTTGTCATAGCCCTCATTGTAAAATTTTCCTTCTTACATCTAGTTCATCCTCTTCTAGTTTCAAACTGCTACTCCTTGTCCTGTTGCTATAAGCCTGCTGAACGGTTTGCCCCATCTTTCTCATAAGCCCCTTTAAGTATTGGAAGGCCACACTAAGATCTCCCTGGAGCCTTCTCTTCTCCAGGCCAAACAACTCCAATGGTCTCAGCCTTTCCCTCACATGAACCTTCAGCAGTTTTCCAGAGAATCAAGAAGAGGCAATAAAGTGTGTCTATTTTTTTTAACATCTTCACTGACTCAAGCCAGGCTCAATATCATTCAAATAGAGTATTGGGCGGTGGAGGGTTTGAAGTCACCCATTCATACTGGGGTCAAAAAGGACAAAGTCATTCATAGCACCAGTTAAAATGCATGGAAATTAAGACAAGCTACTGTCAGTAAAATGTGTTCAATAGACTAAGTAAAACTTATCAAAATCCTAACAGCTAATAAGACCTGTACAAGATAAAGATCTAAATAGGAAGAAAAAGAAAGTTTCTACCTAAATGTGTTTGCAATATGTCTGAGTATTTGCTCAATTATTGTCTCCAGTACACTGAAGCAAACTATCTGTGCACAGTGATACTATTAAATACCAAAGTACTGGAATAAAAGGATTTTAATTTTATATGGTTTTGTTTATCTGGGGTTTTATATTAGTTATTTTATTAATATAATGGATGGTAATTATACATTCTCCTCAAATTGATCATAAATACTTAATTGCTAACTTTTCCTGGCATGCTGATATTCTGATAATTCTTTTATGTCATCAAGGCTAGTGACACACAAAAGATACAGAAACTTTTAAGACAGAAGTGGAACTAGGCAAAATAGCTTTCCTAAAAATGCATCTCTTAAAAAAACCCCCACAGTTTGGTGTTTGCTGGCATCTCTTAACAAGCCCTTGAACGGTAATACTAATGAAATAATACTGTGTTTGCTTGGTACATCAGCCAATGCAATTACATACTTTGCCAAAAAGACAGGTGCTAACGAGTGCTTTGGTTTTCTTTATCAGAGCAGTTACTGCTCAGTGAATACCTGACCTTAACTTTAAAGTTTTTATTGACAGTGTAATGACGATACTGGCTAAGGAGATTTGGCTGGGCTGCTGCAAAAAAGCAGGGAGACTCCAATTTAAAAACAGTAGTGCAGAGAATAAGATTTCCACTCCTTCAACACTTATTGGTGTTAAACACTGAGCTGCTGTGCTTTCCTCGCCCCTGAGCAGGTACATATGCTCAGGCTCACAGGTAGCCAGGAGTCAGTGCACAGCCTCTTTCCAGAAAGGAGGCTTGGGCATGACCTGCATGCAGCTGAGCACCAGGGAAGCTGTGAGCAGCCTGTCATTCTGATTACACGGCCTGTTGAGAACAAGAGATTTAAAACAAATGGAGCCAGCATAAGCTGGCAGTTTAAGGAGAAAAGGTTGGCTATTGCCAGAATTTATGGTACAAAAGGACAGCTTTTAACAGTATTTTTAAAATTATCATTCCTTGCCAAAAAGTAAAATTCTCCCACATCAGAGCTTCTCAACATTATTTCTAGGAAAAGTACCTCTTTACTTTACAGATGGACTGGACATTCTATAAACGGTATAATTACAGTGGATAACAACAGAACTGCTAAATCCTTCTTTTTGTAGAAAATCCACTCTGGTAAAGCCAGCTGAATGGTTGCTATCTACTCTTGTCCCCTCTGACTCCCAAAGCCTGAATTCAAACCTGATGCCACTCACAACACTGGTCTTTTCTTAACACTTGGAAGCTCTTTGCTAGACATAGAAAACAGAAAATTCTCTACAGTGCCATCCATCTATATACAAATCCATGATAACACCCCACTCCCTACTGTCAAATATGCTTCAGGGTGCCTTTTTAAATTTCTCCTCTGAATTTCTCTGTCATTTCCACTGGGAATATGCACTCCATCAGAGAAAACTCAGGGAACAGACACAGTGTGTAATGACTGGGACAGGTTTGAACAAAGATTTGCCCAGTCCTCTGTGAAAAATAGCAATGCCAGCAAAGACTGCCTTGTTCCTCTCATATAAGCACTTCAGACTCCTTGAAGATCACATTCAACTAAAGTTAAAATGATAAGTGATGGCAAATAAATACCCTCTGTTTCAATGTGTTAAACAAGCCTGCTGGTCCCTGACAAATCCAGTTGTAGGAAGAAGTAGGGAATCCCTCTGTTATACATCTAACCATAGGTTTCAGGCCAGGGAAAGGGTATGAGCAAGAAGGCCATGATGTGGGATATGTCAGAGAAAATTTTATTTAGCTCATATGAGCACAATCACATCCACAAATCAGTCATGACTGTACAAATTAAGGTTGAAGTCCTGTTCACTTAAGTCAAAATTTTTGGGTAAGGTTCTGATGTTTTGGCCATGAGCTGGGACAATGGGTAGTGCAGAACAGATCACAGCTCCAGGCAAGGCTCCTGGTGCAGCCACCCCTGAAGAAAGCTGGTGATAAACAGCTGAAAGGGGACAAGGACAAGTTCCATCCCTCACCTTGGCCAGGGCTGCCACCTGCCCACCTCTGCACATCGAACTCCACGGTGGGGGAGGCTGAGAAGACAGATGGGAAATGCCCCCCATGTCTCGCCCCAGGATCAGGGCTCCCCTTCGTGCTACAGTGGTGACAACAATGGCACAGGTCACCAGCCTTGTTCAGCAGGTTGCCAGCCAGGCTGTGAATAAACTTGAGCTGAAATCCCTTGCTCGTGTCTTCTGACAGAATAGTTCCCCAGCAGAACAAATCAGCAGCTGGGGATGAAGAGGACAGCTGAGGAGATATGGCCAAGGGGAGTGAAGGTGAGGCTGGAGGAACTATGAGTGGGGAATACTGGTAGCTGCCAGAGCCCAACACTAAATGCCTTCCCAATATTAACCACTGCCCCAATATCCCTCTGCCTTCCCAGCTGGCAGGAGGCACTGCTCAACCAGGCAGCATTTGTTTTTGGTATGGGGCCAAAATGCATCAGTCAGCCAATAAGTGAGCGTTATAAACACAATCTACTGGACTAACTCTAGGATATATATTTTCAAAGTTCATATTTATAGTTTGCAAACTCTGTCTTTCAGATAGCAAGTCCTAGTAGCACCAGAAGCTGTTGAATATTCCAATCAAACACAAAATTAGAACAGGATTCTGTGCCACAAATACAAAGTAAAGCCATCTGCCAAATTTCTAAAATACCTCACCTAGATATCTGGTAATTTCTCTTTTAACGTGAGCATAACATAGAGCCTGCCCCTAAAGAAGCAACCTCTGCTATATTTAGCAGATTTTATAATAAATCCTAATCACTGAAAGCCTATTTTTATGCTATGTGTAGATTTAAAGATGACAACCATTCCAAAGTTTCCAAAGAAGGGACAACCTTTTTTTATTATTTATTAGTTCATTTTAGGTCACTGGAGGACTTCCAAAGGCATCTTCCTTTTCTGTCTTATAAACCCTAAGAGTTAAGTAAGTATTCTCAAATAAGCACAATTTACAGTATGTCAGCTTAAAATAAAATCATAACACATTTCTAAATTGATAGAAATTGCATAGCACCAAATGAGAAATAGGGATTTTATCCTCTCATTTATACATGCTTGTCTCTCTGTCTATAAACATATGTTTGCACATACTGTGTATTGATAGATTAACATTACTTAACTCTGCATTTGCAACACTGTACTTAAAGTTGTGTCTGCATTTTTACTTCAGAGGTTTATATCTCAGCTATAAAATATTCTCTCTAAGCTGAATCTTGGCAAAGACTGACAAGCTACAAATTATTATTTTCTTTTTAGAAAAATTAGCAGGAAATGTCAAGACAATAATCCCTTCTTCTTCATAGTGTCAATAGGATGCATGGACTGATCCAGAATGCAAGTTGGTAACTCAAGCAGAGCCAAGAGAACAAATTTTCACTACTATGGACTTGGCTTGTTTTGCTGTGGGAGTGAAATTCTGCACCCCCTAAGTCACTAGTAAACTTTGCATTCTTTGTCTGTTTTCAGTAACTCAAGAGTCGCTCTTTTATTAGCAACTTAAGAGAAAACATAATTTCCTTAAACCATTTACCAGTCATCTGTAAATGTTCATGATTAAAAACAACTCTATTCCAAATTTGGTGGAAAATGGCAGGACTGATTCAAAAAGTGGTAAGAACAGCCTGGGATTTCATTGTAAGTGCTGGCTGATGACACAGAAGCAGCAAAGACTGAATGCCAACAGATCTGATGGGATAACAATCTCTCTTCAGTAAACCACTGGAATAGATTTTAGAGGAACTTTATATAAACTGTGGTAGGAGGACACATATAGGGCAATATACAAAGCAATAGTTCTTCAGCATATCCCACAAGTGGTCCCATTTCTACCCTTGTGTACTGCATATCTGTTATTTATAAACCCTGGGACTGTGGTGAAGAGATAGGATTCATCCTCTAACATGTCTACCCAAACTGCAACAGACACTGAACTTTTGTATTAGCATTTCTGCCACCAGAGCTTAATTAGTTCAAATGAAGTAGTAGGGAGGTTGGATGAAAAGCTCATCATCATCATCAAGAACAACATTAAAATTTATTTTGAAGAGTGATAAAGACGCCATGAAGGATTAAGTAGGGAATTTGTGTCTCACAGGAACACCTCGTGCCACAATACGCCACCCTTAGACAGAGCTTCTGCAAGCAGTCTTTCTGCAACAACTGCACTTCAGTCCAAGATAGCCAATAAAATTGTATGTGCATCCTATGGGATAAATTGTAGCTCCAGGAATGTCTAAGGTGTGGGAGGTTTTGTTTCATAAGAAGCCAGTGACAATTTTTCATTATCCAAATGGATTTGAGATAATTATGTAATAAACCTCATCAGCTTTCACCAGCTGAAAAAGTACTGGGGTCTGTTTAGCACCAGTTTAGTGCCCTCTATGCCACTAACCTAAGGCAAAACTGGTACAGGCTTTTTTGGGCTTAGAGGATTGATAGCATGAGGATAGACACCTGTAGGCAGCAGTATCTAAAGCTACCCCACATGAACCAATGGAGCTGGAGACCTAATTTTCACAAGGCAATATCCACTGGCAGTCTGCATTGGCTGGACGAGAACAGAATGCATGGAATTATTAAGAAGTGAAGATCATTGAAGATCACAGGCCATGCTGTCTCCTGGCTGCTGTGGCACACCCCAAACTACCCTTCATAAATAGCCATTCATTTTTGTTTTTCTGCTCCCAATTACTGGCAAAATTAATGTCATAGTGGAATGTAGGGAGCCCTAGTAAAATACTGCTCATAACCAAGTAGGAATGAGACTTATTCTTCTATGTGAGCCCAAGTATTGGTAGAACAGAATTGCTTATTTAAGTAGATAACATTTCATCGACTTCCATAAAACATTTCATTCATCTTCATTTAACATCAAACTCTCAAATAAATCTATGTATTTAATGTATTTTAATTAAGTAGAGGACAGGTGAAGAGTTTTTCTTTCAACATCTCCAGCTGCACTCTGCTGCTCTAGTCAATGAAACTGTAAAAACATGCCTTCATTATTAACACTAATTTTTAATTCATTTACATTTTTGCTCTTAGAGATTGGATTGTCACGCTATGCATAAAGGAAGACAGGCACTGGGAAGGAAGCATACTCATTCATTCCAAGACACAGAACAGTTTTGTTTAATGGTATTTGTGGTTTTGATACCTATCTAAGGATCTTTAACTTTACTAGTAAAAGGAATAGGCAACTTCTCAGGACATGGGCTCTCACAGACTTCTTCTCTCCTCACTTCATGGTTACATTGCAAGTCTTTCCCTGCATAATGTATCAGTTACTTCCACAGAAGAGATTCCAAAAATGCACAATTTCAGAAGAGAGTTGGCATTGTTTCCTCAGGTATTCCTGTGCTGACCATCACTGCACAGTGACAGTACAGCAGTTTCAGTGAAAGTGTTTTTAACTTACAAGCTCTTTGAAAATGAATATTCCAGAAATGGAGTCGGATCTACATGTGTAAAAGATGAAGCTGATGCAAAGAGCGATTAATTTTAGTGCAAATTTGTATTCTAATCCCAAAGGTTTATTCACTGGCATCAGGTTTTAAGACCAGTGTCTTTGACAAACTGTATAAAGAAATAAAAACAGCACCAAAGAAATGTATTTCTGATGCAAAATAAAGCCTGCTTTTAGAGGTGGTTGTTATGATTACCCTACAGTTTTGAAATAAATAATGTTTTTTCAGTTGAGACTAAAAAGCAAATTATAATCATGTGGGTAGAATATCTACATCCATATCCATATCATCTATATATATATATAGCTATAGCTATCTATATCTATATCTATGTCATCTATATCTATATCTATATCTATATCTATCTATCTATATCATCTATCTATATCTGTATATCTATATCTATATCTATCTATCTATATCTATCTATATATATATTTATCTATATCATCTATCTATACCATATTTGTCTGACACTTTTTCCTAAGTGATCATA
This sequence comes from Sialia sialis, assembly GCA_009812075.1. NCBI lineage: Eukaryota > Metazoa > Chordata > Aves > Passeriformes > Turdidae > Sialia > Sialia sialis. The sequence continues at coordinate 63,513,049 of VRYO01002772.1, read as the reverse complement.
AAATCATTAAATGTCATTGTATGACAGAACCTCTAACAGCAGAGCAGCCCCGTGACACAAATCTGTCATGCTGCTTCACTGAAATAATGCCCAATAAAAAATTAGATCATCAATATTGTTTCCTTTATATAGCATTTAAGTTTCCCCCGGAGCTTTGATCCATGAACTGACCCAGTCTAATCCTACTTAGATTTGAGTTCAGAACATATGGAATAGGTGGCATGAAGTCAAATGCTCAAGAGATAAAAATATTCTATTATTAGTCCCAGAAAATAGACATGCTTCTTCCAGCCTTCTCGAACAAAGCTGCATTTTACTCTGCAGGACTACAAAACATTACATAAAATATTTTGTGTTTCTTGTACCTCATTGCTTAGAATTATTTTATGTCTTATTACCTTAAAGTAGCTGATTATGATACAACTTCAGATAGTAACTCTTTTCAAATAAAAGGCAAAAAGTAGTTCACAAAGAGAATGCAGCAGACCTAAATTTAGTATTCTTTCCTATGAAGCTGTGTAATTATTTTCCTGGAAAGGCAAAGCAGTGGCTTCCTTCATCTCAGTAAGTTGACACACTATTGCATAAGAGGTTCAGGGATCTCCATTGCCTATAAATTACAAATTAGACATGAATATGCTCCCTTTTGATTATGCTTTTGGTTTGGGTTTTTTTCTGTCCAGTTTTGGTTGTTTGTATTTTTCTTTTCATTCTGCATTGTAATTCAAACAATCTAGATAAAACTTTTAAACAAAAATTTACCTCTGATTTGTAACATAGGTATTCTCATTAAACTTTATATTTGTGTGTAGCCCTATGCTGAGAAGGTAGCAGTTGTTCCAGAGTGATGGTGGTTGACTTCATAAATCATTCTCAGAAAATTCTCCATTATATCTTCTCACCAGAGTAGGCTCATCTGCAAGTGATTGACAACAACTCAGCATTCATTTGGGGTTTTTTTTGATTTATTTAAATCCATTCATTATTGCTCCAATACCACAATGATGTGTATTAAAAATAGATGATACATAGCTAATCCTAGCAGTTCCATAAAATTGTAAATTATTATGTGGTAACTTTGCTGCAATGAATAGTCACAGAATGCCTTCATTGTACCTTTTGGAGACACTACGGAAAGTTAGTTCAAAGTCCACCTCATAAAAAAGGGTGTGCTTGAGTGTGGTAAAGACAGGGCTAAAGGAGGGTGAGAGTGCTATTTGTAATGGAACACAGCTATCCAATCATCTCACTGCTACCCTGTTAGAGCAACCTGTCAATCAATCATTCATTTAATAATCACCCATAGAAATCATCCCTAAACCAGGTTATTTAGCACTTTATGCCCATTTAAAGCACGGTTATGACCTTGTAGTTAGCTTCTGTTATGCAAAATATGTATACTACATATTGCATACAAATAGCAAAGGCGGGAAGTTAATCATGCTATTTCTAAAACAAAACAGCCCTAATGTTAAGTGAATGGCTTTTCTGCCATGATTCAGCCAGGTAATGAAACATGTGCCTGAATTTAAGCACATGAATCACTCTATTGATTCAAAAGCACTCTGCAGGTGCCTAGAGTTCAGTGTGCACTTGAGTTGTGTGATGGATCAAGGCTTCCATCAGTCACAAGAATGCACAGAAAGACTTTTGTCAGGTGCATTTTAGGACTGTATGTATATAAGGACAACAGGAGTGAAAATTACAAAAAAAAAAAAAAATAAAATAGGGGTAGGTCAAGAAAAGGAAGATACCAAGAGGAATGTGGCACTTTGGCTCTGTCTTGCTGTCATGTGAGCCCTTTGGGAAGGTCTGCAGTGCTGCCCTGGGTCCTGGGTACCAGCAGCCTTTCCTAACTTGCCTTTTGGGTTCCTCTCAGATGCACTGAGAGGATGTGCTGTGTACTGGATCTGCAGTAGTATCCTTACTTTTGGTAGCTTCTTTCTCCAAGCTTACTTGATTGTGTCTCCACAAACCACCATAGCAACACTCCCCAGGGTAGGGGAACACCATGAGTGGATGATTGTGCAACTAGTAAACTCACTGCTGCCTGCTGAGCGCTAAACAGCATATTAAAATTCACATGCAAAATCAATCCTTAATATATGTTTTGGACAAGATGGGAGAATATTGGAAGATGCCATACAGAAGCTTCTCATGCAACTCTCTTTAACAAAATAACTGTTATTAATTTTTACTGTGACTGAGGGGAGATGAGGAGTTTCTTTAAAGTGTGTTCAGACAAAACTGTAAATACCAGAACTTTTGGTACAGAACAGACAAGTCGGAACACTAAAAGCCAAAACTTGCCTCTAAAGAAGATGGCTCAGCTCCCACAAACTTCTTCAGAGGCAGAAAGATGCCTTTAAGAGCACAGGATTTAACCCAGGCATGAGCAAACACAAGGCAATGGAGCATGCAGGCATCACTGGTGAGTAGGCAAACAAAAGGCAGCCTCCAGAGCAAAATGTGTTTTAATTTGATATTTGTAGGAAAAAGGGGATAAAGGATTTAACTGGTTTATAAGTGTTAAAGCAGAGGACAAAGGAGGATAGCAGAATAAAATTTAAGAGCTTTTTGAGGTCTGGATGAAGTGGGAGAAAGTCTGGGGGGAACAAAGAGAAGGGATTGGTGAAGACAAGAGCATAAACAAACTGGTCCAAGTAGTGCATGGGATACAGACCTGAGTAAGTCACTTGTGACATGTTAGAAACCATGAAACTATTTAAAGTCAGAGGAGTACCAAAATTTATAAATAAGGGACATATCTAACTCATATTTCCAGCTCTCTGTTAACTGGTCTCACACTCCTGTATCCCCCAGGCTGCAAGGATACTAAATAGTTAATGCTCTGAATAAAACATCTCTCCAGCCCACTTGTGATCAGTATGCACTGAAATGTTCCTGCTCAGACAATCCCTTTGACCCAAGGAACATATTGTGCATTTATTAGCACTCTGTGCTACTGTCCAGGGTAGAAAGGGTTCAGTTCCATCTACTTTAGGCAGCGTGGTGCTTCCTACCTTCCACTGCCTGACCTCAAACTCTATGCTAACAAGCTTTCCAGTTTTCCACTGTTAGCAGTGATCTTCTTGGAAAAAAAAAATAATTTAAAACACTGCAGAAGTGAAGAAATTCAACAAAAACTAAGTAGATCATGAAAAGTGCAAGCAACTTTAGTGGGATTTGGGGGTACCAGCATCCTCATTATTTGCTCCAGGGCACTGTAAGGAAATAATACCAGCTTCTTGTGTTAGAAGAAGTCTTCTGTTAAAGCAAAGGGAATGCAGTTTTGCTGAACAGCCCAAACCAACACAACAATAGTGTTTACAAAGAACTTCAGATGCTTTACAATAAATCTGGATGTGCTTAAAAATCCCATAAGGGTTTTAAAAAAACCTGAATGTGTTTTCTCAAGTAACTATTTAAAGCATATTAGAGTTTATTTAATTGCATCGGGATTTTTCAAAGCATATCAGGGCAAAACAGTAGAGTATAGGCCCCAATATGCTAATTAATAGCTAGCTAGACCCCTGAAATAAACCTGCTACACTTCATTAATCAGACGGTAATTGAATTGGCACAGTACTTCTGTGCAAACTATATGTAGATTGAACTACCAGTCCTGCCAGTGGAGAGGGTATCTTCCTCCACACAAGTATGATTTTGGACAATGCACTAACATTTTTTCTGTGAGCAGTTGGCCTTTATGATACTTTTCTACATTGAAAAATCTGATATTATTGCTCAGGCTGAGACATTTTTTAAGGTAAGTACTTTTCAATGACCACAAGTTTAGCTCGGGACTGTATCAGAACTGATACACTTTGCTTTGTCATCTAGAAGTATCTGCCTATTAATGTTATTAGAAAATAATTGTATTGACGTATGTTTCATTTACGACATTTATTTTCAACTCTATGGAAGCTATCTACCTGGGGATTGAACTGGCAAACAGTAACTAATTTGTTTGTAGAAAATAAAACAAGAAATTTTCCAGCAAACATCATGAAGAGGAATTTTGAACATTCCTTGTCTGTACTCAGATTTGATAAAAGACTTAACTGGATGAAAAGGAAATGGAAAAGAAAAAAACGGTTTAAATTTATAATTTTTAAAAATGAAATAACTACTGAACATTCCTTCACCTTTAGAATAGAGACCACATATTTGTGTATGACCTTGGGCAAGTCACTTTGGTCCAAGGTACTTTTAAGGGTAATTGGCAGAAGCTGAAAGCTAGGTGCCAGAGGCAGCTTTAGCAGCACTGAGCTGTTAAATTCCAGTTCAAATCAGCAGCAGTCAAGCACTCCAGCATTTCTGAAAGTTCAGACATCTGTATCTATGGGTCCCTCATGCAATCTGCTATTGCTTGCCTGTCTTCTGTAGAACTGTCCACAGACTTCAAGTCAAATATTCATTTGAAGATATTCCTGAACTAGATCCTTAGCATTTGGCAGTTTTAAAATTTTCACTATCTTCTATAATTTGCAAATGGTGTCATGCCTACTTACCTATCTACCTACATTTCATTAATCTGTTGAATTGTGCAGCCATTTTTGTATTCAGGAAAAAGTCACCTTTTGTTTTCATGCAAGCACACCAAGTTTCAGTGGTTAAGTAAGAGTTAGGGAAATTTCTAAGCAAGTTAAAATTACTCTGGATAATGAAAACATTTGAATACTCTTAATCAACGGTAGGAATTACAATGCACACCTATGCACAGCTGTGGTGTGCCAGTGCCTGTGTGTGCATGTGCACGTATGTCAGAGTGTCAATGCACCCAATTCCTGTGGCAAAATAAATAAGCAGAAGAGAAAGATGGGATTATTTTTAAGATATAGTTGTATTAATACATGCCCATCAAGACAACAAGAAAAAAATGAACACAGTGTTTAAGGGGAGAAACAGATGTGATAGTCACATTGTTTATCAAAGGAAGATACAGTTCTTTGATCTAACAAAGACAAAGGAAATTACCTACTGTTTTTTTCAACACACAGTTTAAACCGATTAGGTATTTTGAACTTCCATGCCTATTGAGGGAAATACTGTCCTTAGAGTTGGCTTGTTAACAAATACTAGTGTAACACTTTGGGGAATATATTCTCCAGCTATCTTATTTCTTCTAATCATTGTCCTCTTTCACTGGAGAATTTCACATTATTCAGTAACATATGGACCAAACATTTCTTCAGTAATCATGTCTGAACAAAGTAATCATTCCCTCATTAACCAATTATTCCTCAGAATCAAATGAAACAGATATATTTGCTAAGACAATTTCCTTTAATAAACCCTATAGAGCCATACCTTGTGCATTCCCTATCCAAGCAGTTTAACTGAAAGATCACAGTGTTGATGACAAAGCGGGATTCTTGTTTTACACTGGCAATAAGTGATCTCAGGAGCAAGGTTAGGAATGAAACTAATATCAGATTAAAGAAAAAAAAGCAGTATGAAAAGGGAAGCAATCATTGGCCTAAAAATAAACCGTTTGTATTCCATGCTATCTCTTTTCTCTGTGCTTAAAGCTCAGAGTACAATCCTGTTCATTTCAAAGGAAGTTGAAGTACAGGTGGAAAGACAGCTCTGAAAGGATGTGTGTACCACCAGTCTATGTGATACCCAAAACACACACAGAACCACGATGGAAGAAATGTTTCAAAGTTGGACAAAAAGACATACTTTCAAAATATGTGGGAGTTCAGAAAGAACACAGGCAAAGTGTGTCTGGTGAGTCTTTAAAATCTTCTGGCTATCTGGATTTCTAAATATGCTTATAAAGAAAAATCTGAGTTTGAGAATTCGAAGTAAAATTCATCAAGCTGGTATGTGTTTACTTGTTGTGTACAGTAGTTTCTTTACCTCTTTGTCAGATATAATTCACTTCTGTCTCTGATAGCTTAGAAACTTCATTTTAAACCCTGAAAACTGAAAATGCATTGTTATTCTAGCTTTCTTCTTTTTGGTGCTGAAACAGAGAGTTACAAAATAAACAGTAAACTCTCTCTTTAATATCTAGTCAGGATTTCAGCATTCTCCAAATCCTTTGTTTCATCATGCTATTTTCAGAGAAAAATACAACCCAAGAAAGAAAGTGCTGTGGGGATAGTCAGCTGAAAAACCAAGGCCTTTGTTTCACTAAAACTTCTAAAACTTCCAGGGCTTGAAAGTTGTGACCAATATCTTAAAATGCATTTTGAACATCTCAAGTTCTATTTACTCTTATATCTTACAATGAATTTTGAAAATTTTTAGGTTCTTCTTAATTATTACTATAGTGAGATATTTCTGATTTGCAGTCTAGAGTTGGAATGGGAAACTAAGAGCCATCACCTTCTTCTCCAACACATATCCTAGTGTTCTTTCTGCAGTAACATGCAACTTAGCAGTACTATCCTCAGATCCCTCCTGACCTTGAGGTGCATTTCACTTTGTGCAATTTTGTTCCTCACAAGAATAATTGTGTTTCCTGGAATTTTCATTTTTGCCACAATTGTCACCAAAACGTAGTCTGTAAAATCCTACACATGTTATCAGAGTCTCTATCAAAGCATCTCTTCTTCCCTGGCCTTCAGCTGGGTGGTTTCCCCAGCACAGACAGCTGTCTGTAAAATAGCTCTTTGGACAGTAGTAGCAGCCCATCTGAGTTAATAATGAAGTCAACATCTACTGCAAAACTTGAGACAGGAGCTGGGTAAAATAATCCTGTGCTCATCTTGGTGAAAGTATCTGTCTTTTTGCATTTGAGAAGTCTTGAGTTATGTTGCCACTATCTGTTAATTCATTTGCTAAAGCAAACTTTTTGAACTGTAGCACAGATTATGCATGCAGGAGACATTACTTACAAAAGAGCAGTATGCTAATTATAATTAACCCATGATTATGTCCTTATTCAAACGAAAAATTAGCTCACAGTTGGGACAAACATGCCAAAAATACCTTCAAAAATGTCATTCATACACCCAATGGCCCGTCTTCTTACTCAAATTATCTTTCTGGTAGGGTATAGGTGCTGTTTGCATAATTCTTACACTAATTTTATTTCTCTGCCTAAAAATCAAACGTGTTAACCGGTAAATAAATCAGAAGTACCAATAAGACAGACCTCCACAAAGTAGTGGTGAGACCTGTCACCCTATTGTGGAACATTGTAAAAAGTTTTATTCTTGTTCTCCTAGTGTAGAGGATATGGACACTTTTGATAGGGCTGTGGTGTTCTGTCTGTAATTTTCTGAATATCAGCGTCAAATCAGAAGCCAGCTGATTGATAGTTTTCAGCTCAGCAGTTTTTTGGTTTTTTTTCCTTAAAAAAACCCCCAAACAACAGAAGGAACCATTCACTTTCACTTCTGGTTTAGTCTCAAGGTAATAAATACAATAATAATTTCTCCTTATATTTAGAGGTATTTCACTCACTTAACTCACTTTATTGTAGTGTTGTCTCCCAGAGTTGCAATGGTTCCATTTCAGACATCATTTCTATGACAAACAAATAACTAGGCTTTAAGAACCCACCGAAGGATGAAATCTGGCAAACATGTTATCTTCATAAAAACAAATTCTTTACTTTAAAAATAAGAAAGCACCATAATATGTTTCTTAGAAATTATTATTATTATTATTATTATTATTATTATCATCATCATCATCTATAAGTTTTTGAAACAGAGAACAATTGAAAAAGCTTTTGGGGATTTTTAAGTCTTTCTATACAGTTTCTCTTTTGTAACATACTATATATGTGATGACACCTCTGTGTCTTTCTGGCAAAACATTAAATTAAATAGGATCTTAATCCACACCCATTACTTTGTTTTTTGCAAGGTGATTAGATAGTCAGCAAAGACACTTATTGTAACCTTCTTGCTATATGTGCTACTTATTCAAATTTGGGATCACTGTAAAAATGTAGTGCTTTCACCCTTCCAAAGCAAATGCTGCTAAAAATGAACACTCTTATCCACTTGCTTCCACACAATGCAGGCAGCACATTCACTCCAAACCAAACCAAACCAAACCAAACCAAACCAAACCAAACCACACCTTCAATGGACAAGTGAAGTATTGATATTAACTATATTGACCCATAAGTTATGCAGCTGCTATTATATGTCCTTTCATGAGAATTGTTCCAGAATTGTTACAACAAACCAAGATCCCTAATCTGCACTTCAGGTATTGTGAACAGTATATTTTAATATGATGATTTTAAGACCCTTGACCGACATTTCTAAAAATTGATGTGTTGATGACCCAGAGGTTTAGAGTTTCCTACACTCCCCCATGTAGAATAGGCTGCCACAGCTCTAAGAATATCTTTATGGTCTCTCTGAAGAAGCACCTGGACATTTGGGCTATCAGAAGAAAGCCACTGACATTCTCTGAACAATTACTACATGTTCCTTCTAAGAATTTTGCTTTAGTTGTCCTATTTAGTTGATCTATTTGAGAAATTCTCCTGTTTGCCAGCTAAGTGCCTCAACAGCTCTTCAAATATTTCTTATCTGAAATGCATATTGCCATTTGAGTGCGGGATGCTTGAACAAGCAACTATTCTGCCCTCCTCAAACTTTGCACAAAATATTTGGCCTTTTCTATGCACACTGCATAATATTACCCTATAATTTATTCTTTTTGCAGGTATTTTTCTAATTTCTCCAATTTTTTTTTTCATCTAGCCTTTATCAGCACTTTTCTTTTTTTTTAGTGGGACCAAATATAGCTGTTTTTTTCCCATAATACATTAAACATTCAAGCACGTGTTGAATTTGACAATGGTCAGTCCCTAAGACCACATTAACTTTGCTCTGTTTGCTTTAAAAGATCATCTGGCAAGTTCATGTTTTGATCTTGGGCTTGGATTATTTTTGGGGAGGATGGGAGTGCCCAAAAGGAAGAGAGGGCAGGTGCATGCACAGCACAGGAATTGGAGAATGCAGCACAGCCCGGGAGGCAAAGCAGGAGTGTGGGAGAGAGGCTGTGGGGTGAAAAGCAGTGCCAGGTGATGTCCCTTGCTGGGCCCCAAAAGCAATATGTTTGGAGAGCAAAGACAATATAACTGAGCTACTAAGCCCCCTCTCATTGCAAGGCTAATTAGTTTAAGTGGTTTGCCAAGTAAGTGCAATATTACTGCTTTTGGAGCTAGCTCAGTTAGATACTATATTTGGAGGCCTCTCCATGTTAATTAAACATATTTCACTGCATGTTGTGAACATGCCATTAGCTTCCTTTCTATTTCTAATTAATGAAGAACCTTGACCACAGCTATGCATCGTTATATTAAAACTTTATCTTTTGTCCTAAAAAAGGATATATTGCAGGAATTAAATAAATAGAGTAATGCCCAGGATTTTAGCAGTCATTTCTAAAGAAAAGTAAAAGCTTTCTTTACTAAAGCACAAATAAAAAAAACCACCAAAACTGCAATCAACCAAAAATCTCCTGCAGCCCTCTATCCTTTCTGTAAGGTAGTCTGGACAAAACTACTAAACTAGTCCCAATACCTAATAGGAATTCAGAATAGCATGTTTTAAAGAAGAACTTATTTGAGTTTGTTTCAGGCAATTGGTTTTAGGTGATAGCATAATAACCTGTGAAAAATCCCCTGCCAGTGTCTTCCTGTGGATACAAACACTGTATTGCTGACACTTTTCCAAATAGATTTTGAATGCTTCAGCATTGGAGCAGAGTTCAGCTACATAATCCACTTTTCGATGATCATAGCTAGCAAGATGTCTCTGCCAGGATTATCCTGACTAACAGGCTAGTGGCTCAGGTCAACACTTGGTGCACCTTCTCTGTTTTTACCATAAATAGGGATTCAGTTGAAGGTCTGTGCTGAGGAAGCCCAGCCTACTCCCTTTGTAGTGATGCGTCCTTATCAGGGCATCACAGAAAATTATGGTGTAGATAAATTTGAAAAAAAAAAGTGCTAGGAAAAATTATGTAGTAATCTCAGATCAGTTATCACCTTATTGAAGGGCCAGTGTGTTCCAGAGCTAGAAAAACTCTCTAGGTGGTGAGATAAGAGGCAAAGACTGCTCGGCACTGCTGACCTTACTTCTCTGGGGCTTGGAGGGTCAAACTTCACAACCTTGTCACACAGAATATTCCTGCTTCCACTGTTTAAGACAAGGATCTTCAATTTAATTTGTAATTTTAAGGATAGGCTGCAGTCTTTAATATTTTCCTTTTAAGCATATGTTTTAGGTGCACATTGTTCTTGACATCAAACCCCGGGTGCTTCTCACTTCTAACTTTCTCCTATATCTTGGTTTCATCAAGTAATTTTAGAAATTCTCCTTTTTAAAAAGCACTGACTGTGCAAAGATTTTTTTTTTTTTTTGCCTTAAGTAGTCAAGAAACAAACCCCAAATAGCACACACTTCAGCAAAAAGCATTTGGACAGTACTGCCTGAACTCTTCACTCCACTCAAGTATCAGATTGACTGATATTTGACCATGATTTTAGCATGCTATGGGCAAATGGACATACTTGTTTCCTATGATTTTACTGTTGGTAATCCTTTGGCAGGATACACAAAAGTGGTGAACTGGAAGAAAAACTTTGGAGTCAGATTAATTATATCATTTTGAGCACTGTGCTGGACAAAAAAAAGCTTGTTACTAAAAGTTTCCTTTGCTGGTAGACCTTTTCTTGGACATTCCAATTTGTTGAAAAAGCATCTGTAACCATTCTTCACATCATTCTCTCCTATAAGCACTTTCAATAGAGTTTGCCTCTACTTTATTGATCTGAAAATCCTTTAAATATTTGACCTAGTAATAAAAAACTACTATGCTCTGACTGACATCCTGTCACAAAAATCAATCTGTGAGGTTTTTCAGAAACACACATGCATGCTCATATATATGGAGAATATATTAATCAACTTGAATACAAATGTTGCACCTAAAAATTTTAAAAGAAATAATTTTTTTTTCTTGAAAGTTTACAAATGGTGACAGAACGTGGTTAATAAGGACTTGAAAGATCTGAAACTTCCAGGACAGGTTTGTGGGATTTTTAATTATGTCAAATGTATTTTTTTAAAAAAAGTTTTTTATAAGATTTGGGGTATTTTTCCCCTATATGTGACTGATTTGGGTAATGTCCAAATAATATTTTTTTACACTGAAAGTAATTCAAAAGTTTAGAAAAATGAAACTTTGCATTCTGAGAGTGCTAAACCAGAATATTTCAACCTTAATGAAATATTTTTTCTTGAAACTAAATTAAAAAAAAATAAACTTGCCTTACTCAACATGTTTTATGCTGATTAAATAGGATTTTTCAATAAAAAATAAACAAACAAGCATTCTGCTAGAAAATACGTTTCCAAATCTATTCACAGTATATTTGCATGTGGCCTTATCCTAAGTGAGATGGATGGGGTCAGGTCCTTGTGTGATTCATTCAGGCTGAGTTTTATATTCCCTATCCTTGAGTGCCCTCAGACAGTACAGTGTGATATCAGTTCAAGGGAATTGCATTTCAACCACGAGAAGCTTCATAGAAAGTGATCACAGAAAAGGCATAAACACAACAACCCATTTCTAAAACTGAAGTGAATATTCATCTTCTTCTTTGCAATACTCATTCAACTTCATAAAATATTCACTGTTCATAAATAAATCAGCACACCTTAGAGCTACAAATACATTAACTAAGTTTCGTTTTCTGTCACTGGAGCTAATTTTAGAGCTGTATGAAAACGATTAAAATGTTTTCACAAAAAATTTGGCTTGTAGATTTCCATTTTGTTACTGGCAATGCCTCATCTGCAGAACAGTTTTTTTTCTGCTTGCTCTGTTTACTGGTTCACAAATATTTTTTTGCATTATTAAATGGAAGCAAGCAAGGTAGCTCTGTCATTGCCTTCCTGCTGAGTACCTAAAGGGAATAAAACAAAACTGGAAGCTGCTGTGTTAGGTTTCTAGGACTGCCCTCCTCCTCCTTGCAAGTTGCTCCTCACCAGCCCAGTGAATGTGACTGCAAAATCCTGACCCAGGTGCCAACACAAAGTGCTTTTCCACAGGTTCCTCTATGGCAATAACATGTCACTGGCATCAGGATTTTGATCATTACTACTCAATGAAAATATTTTATTTGAGGCAATCCACCAAAATGATAGCAAGGAAAAGTAGGAAAAAGCACCATGATTTTCAGTGGGAGGCTAAGTTTAGAGCTTTGTGAAAATGAACATGCTGAAGGAAACCAGAAAAATCCCAGGATTTTGGTCACAAGAAAAAGATTCATCTCCATCCAACATTAGCAGCAGGACTGATGGAAAAAAGAAGACAAGACACTTCTTGCTGCACACATGGCACTACACTAAACGTTGTGTTAGAACTGTTCTGCCATTGGATTCTCAGGGGGTACTGAAGTATGTCTGATCCTGACAGGCTATGGAATCCTGAAGTCCTACAAGTCAGTATGATGACTCATTAAATGTGCTACCAAAAATTGTTAAATTCACACAGGAATCTTCTTTTACAGAACTTCTAACTTGCTCCTCCACCGTCACACGTCTCACTGCTCACAGATGAAGTGTTACACTATCAAACTTGCAGGCTTACAGAGTCAGTCCCTGTACTGAAAATGCCAGAAGGAAAACATATTCTGTACCCAATAAATCATATACCCTAGCGCTGGCCAAAACAGTCTCTTCATTTTTGTCATTCCCACTCTGAAAAAAGTATGGCTGATTTTCTATATTTGTATATTACTCCTCTTATCATCGGAATTATTATACAAAGCAATATACATCAAGTGTATAGCTAGCATCCTCAAGTTCTACAGAAGTTTATTCAGGGAATAAATTATGGAATGGAAAGTCTACTCTGAAGCCTATGCAACAAGCGGCCAGCCAAACCAGTGAAAAGAAATGAAAAAAAAAACCAATGTAAAACCATTTGTATACTTCACTAAGGTATTCTGAGTAGAACTGGGAAATATGAGACAAATGTCTCCTAACCACCTTAATGGGTTAACTGGCTCCATTGAGGGCAAGGGAACCTGGCAGATTTTCACCAGCTGAGAGCCTATGCCAAATTTTTCTGTTTTTTAAAATTCTGGCATGAACCTGTTTTCCTTTGGTATTTGTCTATTCCTGGCATATGTCCCCCATTCCTTTTATGAACAATGAATCAAAGAAAACATTTAATTCTTCTGAAGCGTCTACCTCTCAATAAATTATCCTTCTATTCTCTTTGAGGCACTGCCGCCTCCTTCACTGACCTCCCATTCCTTAGACATTTGAAAAATGCCTTAATATATCTCTAAACTTTTCTGTGATCCTCCTTTCATTTTTCACCTTTGCTTTCCTCATAATTTTTTGTGAAATTCATTCTCTAATACTCCCAGATCTCTCTCATACCTGGGTGTTTTATACCTCACATATGTCTGCGTCTCAAACCTTAATTACTTTTTCACATCTTTATTTACCCACATTGACCTTTTTTACTTTCTAGTGTATATATTGCTGGATAGGACACATAACCCTTGGCCACACATTAATTTATCATTGCACATTTTCCATTTCCCTTCTGTGGCCTTTGTACAAAATTCAATTACTTTATTCCGTTGGATTTCAACCAAATCTTACCATATGTTTTCAAATTTCTTCCCCTGAATTTCAGCAACTTATCACCAACCATTTAGCTCTGACTTTATTATTAATGATAAAATCTGGGTTCCAAATATGTAACCAGTTACACATACTCGGATGCACACAAGTTTTCTTTCCAAAGGTCCATACTGTGCAGCAGGCTGGGAGCCCTGTCAATGGAGCTCTACACCTACTCAGACTCACACATAGCTGGAGAACCAAGGTTCTACTGAATTCTGGATTTTTGCCAAGTTTTCGCTGGGCATATTATGGAATTTTGATCAACACATAGGACTTATTCATAGGTGAATAGTGTGCTTAATTGATTTCACTTCCTATTCTGTTCAGGAAAATAGTATTTTTTATTAGTTACCTCCTTTTACATCTGTGAAATACATGCACTGTCCCCTCAAACATTTTATATTTTTGGATTTCTGTGTAAGTTCTGGAGTCAAACAGTGAGCAGTCATGAGCCTGCTGGCAGCATTTCTGTGTTGCTGTTGGATGGCTGTGGCCCTTGTGATTGGACTTCCTAACATAAGCACTCTGCAGCAGCTGCTTTTAAAGGTCTTTTTCAATAAGAAGCGGTGCCAGTAAGACTAAACCACACTTGCAGAGTTCAAGCACAAAGAGGATGCAATCATAGCCAAATATATTTACTATGAAAATGCAAATCAATAATCACCAAAAATTATTTGTAGCAAGGTTTTTCCAGCATTTTCCATAGCAATCAAGGAATTGACCACTTATGGCAGCACTTATACAAACAGATTTTTCAGGCCAATTGAAAATGAATCCTTTTCAAATCTGTGGCCAAACTGGAAAATAAATACATATTGCTCCTATTTGGTCTGTACATGTTTGTCCAGTTATAAGTTCAAAGTGATTAAAAGACAGATACTGCTATTTCCTGGCAAAGAAAGATCATGAGTAACAGCTATCTGCTGACTAAGTATTAATGCTGAAACAAGGGAACTGGCTTGGGATCTGAAGCTGCCCTTACCTGGCAGAGAACTTTCTTTTTGGGATAGATTGTGTAATTTTTTTTATGATTGCCCACAACTGACAAAAATCTACTAAATACAGCTAAGTAATTCAGAAAATCAGCCTTAAGATGATTCAGATAGGGCATTCAGAAAGCAAGGTACATGGGTTCAGGATTTATTTTGCATAACTTGCTGAGATGATAGCTATTCCCAGTCACAGAACTCATTATGCTAAGCTTTGGTAGGTTTCATCTTTGCCATCTTTTTTCCCACAGTCTTCATTTCTCAGCTGTCTCAACCTGTTGCTTCATCACAAGGAATCTAAGGTCTCTGGCATGTTGCTGCAACCTCTGATACAACAGGAAGCCCTCAGTAAGCAGAGCTCCACAGGGTACTTTCACGCAGAGAAGATTAAATTATATGTGTAAAAGCTAGCAGAACTCTGGAAGAATTCAACAGCGGTAGGGCTTGTGCAGAGGCAGAGGAAGTTGCAACACCCATGTAAGATGTGACACTTCCAGAGGCTTTGGCAGGACTCCGCTCCGCGTATCTGCTCCACAGATGCAAATGCACAGCACATGCTTCTCTGCAGAGCTGTTAGCCACTGCTGCTGCAGTGCACGAAGGGGGCTAGCAGGCAGAAGGGATCACTTCACAGGACTTACTCATCAATCACTCGCAAGGAAACGCTCTCATGGCGTGGGCTCGCTCCTGTCCGCGTACCTGCGCTCAGGATATTTGATGTGCTGAGGAGCAGACGCGAGCTGAACCATCCACCATACGCAGATCCTGAAACAGAGTTTCAAGTAAAATCTTATTTGTGCATTTCAGTGCTTGTTAATCATATTCATTCACATTCCTAGCAGGCATATGGGGAGAGTCTATACAGAAGCCAGCCAAGAGGAAGAAGCAACTAAAATAAACAGATGGGTGGACAGGGAGGAAATAATATTAAGTAGTTAAACACATAATATAGTGTCTGGAGAGAAAAATAAAAGGGCTAAGAAAAAAAAAATATCAGGGAAGAGCACTTCTCTCCTTCCTTACAACACACACAGAGCAAGTGATAAAGGCTTTTGGGGAAAAATGCTGTGTCTGTAAACAAATAAAGAGATTTTAAAGATTAATATAGGGACCTAGCAGCACACACAGAGCAGACAATCTCCATTTTGTGCTACCCTGGAATAAATAAAAAATAACTATACTGTCCTCCAGTGAGGTTCTTCTAGATTTACACTAACATAATTGAAAGCAGAATCTGGCCCAGAAAGAGGATTATTGAATTTAACCAAAACATTATGATGAAGGGAAAAATCAGCAGAGGCTAAAATAATGATGGATATAAACTCCAGCTGGTCAAATAATGAAAGACAGATTCATGAAGATGTGACTCAAATCTGATTTTTTTGCTACCAGTGAATTGACTCTTTTCTTGACTCTCCTAGTATCTTATTTAAAAGTTAAGTCATGTAGACATGGCAAACAAACAATACCATGTGACAACTGTCAAGGTTGTAAACAATTCACCAAGTGAACTATCTGAACTTCACAGAAAAAATATGAAGAATTCGTTATTGGTATTCACTCAAGTGCAGGGAAAGTAACTTGGAAACAAATTCTTTGCCTCTCTGATTCCTCTATTACTTCACAGCCAGCTTGGTGTGATCATGCCCTCATTAGGTGCAGGGCTTCACCAAGAAAAGGTGAACAAGAGAGATCTTTAACTCAACAATTTAAAATCAAGTCAATGAAGAACACATATGAAAAAAATACCATAATGTGTGTATTGGGAACTCCTTAATGTCTCTGAGATTACTCATAGTGATGGTGGCAAGAAAGAAGGGATTAAAGTTTGATCAACTCCACTTCCAGTTCAGCAAAACTCTCTTCCTAGCATACCAGTACAAAGCTAGCAACAACACTCATCACAGAATAATGAAGAATGTTGAAGCACTGGTAACCGCAGGACAGAAGCGTAAAAAATCCAATGTCTGGATTGGATCCAACCTGCCTGGAATAATTTAAATTTACAGAATTTCACATTACATTTTAAATGCATGTCTTTAGTCTGTGTAGTTGTGTAGTAAAAGGAGATGTTGCCTTAGAGAAACCAGTAAGCACTGCCTTCGTGTCTGTCAGAAAGAAAGAAAGAAAAAAAAACTAAGACAGACATGAAGAAAAACTGAAAAGAGCAAAGCAGACACGTCTTGGAAAATAGTGATAGAGTTACCATTCAGTTAGAGTCTCCTGCACAATGGCAGCTTCATGGTTGTACTCCTGAAACCACACTGCCTTTTTTTTTTTTGGAGGCGGTGACATTTGCTGCTTAGATGCAATAGAGGAAGAACAACGATGCAGCTCTGCTCTGTACCTTTCCCAAGTGGAGCAGATATTCCAGCCTCTCACTCTATTAGAAAGGTTTAGTGAGTGTGTGGTACTTCTCTCCTGTCCCTAAAGAAGAAGAAAACTCTTTTGGACCAAGTGAGTTTTAGATGGGTGTAAATCCCAGTCATTTAGTGAATCAAATGTTCATCTTTTAGGATCTAGAGTTGATAGAGGAAACACTGTAACTTAAATGAGCAGACAAAAACCTCTGTCTTCCTAGATTTGCTAGGGACAATCTACCATTGATTTCTCTGTATTTTCTCTGTATTTTCTCCTTCATCCCAAGAAATTCTACTCATTTGCTCAAATGTTTTTATCTAGACCACACAGCTGTAGGTACTGTGAATGCAAGAGTTACTGGGTTTGTTTTTGGTTTTGTTTTTTATTTGTTTGGTTTTGGGTTTTGTTGTTGTTGTTTTTTCCTTCTTATGTGAAAATAGAAATAGAGGAGGGGAGGAGTTGGGAAACAATTACTGGATTTCAGAGGTGCAAAAAAGTCTGAGAGAAATCACATTTAGGGAGAGACAATGATTTTATTTTGTTCTAGTGCTTGAGGGGAGTGGAGGGAATTCTGTAAAAGAAAAAAAGTTGGCTCTGAGGCTGCTTGCCTGGGAATTACTTCGGGTTGCTGCTGGGAGCAAGGAAGAAATATCCAGAGGAGGAGAAAATGGTAATAATAAACCACAGGTTCTTGTGAAGATGAGAAACGGAGTGCAGGGAAGCACAAAATGCGCTGTGCTCCTCAGGCTGGGCTATGCTAGCATCATGCTAGCTCAATGACTTCCTAAAGCAATGAGCTGAGTTTTCACAGAGACTTTAGAAACATGTTTTTTTCTTAGGAGATAGGTGTAGCTACAGCTGCAGCACTATCTGTTACTATTTCCAAGTTTCTGAAGCCAGAAAAAAAAAGTAAATTCCTAGCGCAAGTTGTTAGAAAATAATTTTAAATTATGGTATGCAGATTTATTCTCAGTTCCCTAAGTCTCAGGGTTTAAAACATTTACCATCAGTAGTTTTCACCTTTTCACTGAGAGCAGCAACTTTTTGTTTGGGCTTTTTTTTGCATTCAGATTAGCTTAACATCCCTCTATTTGTTACAAAAAAGAACCTTTAGTAGACTTACAGGCTTACAGCCTTACAGGCTGCATTTTTCACAAGCACTTAAAACTGTACTTGGGGTCTTAAAAGATGTACCCAGAATTTTATTTTGCCTGTTTTATCCCTCAGAAGAAAATCACAAGCTCACTATATTCAGGCTTAGATTTAGAAATGAACATTTCTTATCATTCTTTATAAATTATCTTCTCCACGGAAAGCACACACATGAAATTTCCCAGATTGTAGGTTTCCCCAGGAATACCACACCGTGCTCCCCATTTTTTTTATGAGATATTGCTGTATTCTATTCAACAGGCTCATATGAATTAATTGTTTTGGAGGAAATGACTCTTCACTCCAAAGTGAGTAGTACGGATGAGAAATTGGATTCTAGTTTCGACAAGTTTTACTAGCAGATCTGAAGAGTTTCCTTTCTATTTTTCATAAATAATGACGTTTCCACTCCCTTGTTCTGTGTTTGTGTTTAACTGCCACTTGTAAGAATTATGCAGACACATCAGTAGGAAAAATGCAGTTCTTCAATTGTGTTCAAAAAAGCATGGGGATAGCTTTTCTTTATTATTATTGGTCTAAAAAGCATTAGTAGTGACTTACAGATGGTCACCTATGCTGGAAGCTTATGAAAGAATCTTAAATTGTGGAAAGATTATTCTAAATTTAGGGAAACATCAACTCCCTAATGCTAAAGGTGGAGTCATGCTGCTAAACATATTAGTATTTCTTAATTCAAACACCTGTTCTGCCTGAAAGATACATAAAAAAGCTCTTATTTATTGCTTGCATCTCCATTTCAGATTTAATCTCACTATAAATTCATCTCATGTTAATTTATGTGCAAACAAAGACACACACATTTTAAATATCCGAAATGCTGGAAATAAACTTATTTTTAATTTTGTGCTTGTTTTCCATTTGTCAACCAGCAAATGAAAGGACTGAATAAATCATGCACTAATTGCCAGCGGTGCTAAATTTAGTGTGAGATCTGGAATCCTTTTGATCAAAACCGCTGAATATGAAATCGTCCTCAGCTCTCTAGGCAACTTTATCCGCCTTTCTATTCTCCATCTGTCAGTCACCTGGGAATTTGTGAACTATTCCATATGTCAGGCTTGTCAATCACAATGGAATGTGGGAACTATCTGCCTACTGCATAGGAATTCTTGTTAAAAATTAATCTGCATTAAACTAGATGTTCTATATTTTGAATACCTTATTGTTTAGTGTTGCTAAACATTTTTACCTATATAAGGCTAATGAGAAATTATATTTGACATGATTATTTGGATATGTTTTTGCAAGATTTTTTCTATACACACAGAATTTTTTTTTTCACTAGTTCTGAAAGACTTGGGAAATGTTAGGTTCTTTCACCTATTTCACTTGTTATGAGTTTTCTCAATCAGTTCCTCAGGGTCTGGAATTTTAGATTCTTTTTCTTGGCCCAAAGGTGATGTTTGTTTCTAAAGAGGGACAAGGATGTTTGTTGCAGCCACCTTTGACTGGATAATTTTAGAGAGAGAAAATATATTCTTTCTAATCTCCTCTAAGTTTTTCTCTAGAAGAACTAGAATTGTTGAACAATTGAACCCAGAAACTTAAAATGCATAATCTACATCAACAAAAATAAAATAAGGACATGGACAGTTGTTTCATGAAATGATAAGTTGAGAAAGCTTCTATTTTGACTTCAAGAAATTTTATTTAAAAATTCTTTTTGCTTTCTCTGTATTTTCAAAAAGATTTATTTAAATACACCTTCTGTTACAATGGGGTGAGCTACAAATATATCTGCCGAATCTTCTGCTATTAATAAATAACTTTGGATAATTTCTTCAATTGAAGTTGAAATCACATAATTTTAAGTGGAATTAACTCTAGTAAACTACAATTTTCTAAAGAAAGTTAAAAGAAAATAACAACATTAAATAGGCTTTCCAATAAATGTTAAAAAAAATTGGATTCATGTTTATGCTGTTGCATTACATGCAATTTGTTTTGGTGGGTAAGGAGCACCTTGCTTGAGCAGCTCTTATGATGGCTTCTTTCCTTATTCCAGCCCTTTCCTCTCTTTGCTCTTCTTCGTGCTGACTTTTTGTTCTGTTACTCACCCATTTCCAGTGGTGCAAAGATTCAGGTGGGTGGGGAGCTGAAGTTCACCTGGGTTTTCTGGTTCACAAAGGTGACACCCACTAAAAGCCAGCTTGGAGCAGTGGCTCCAGTCGCCTGCTCAGGGCCAAGGCAGCATCCTTCTGCCTTTAGCTGCTGCTCTGCTACACTTAAAATTCATAATGTTCCAATCCAAATCACCAAAATAATCAATTTATCACTGACAGAAGTCTTAAATTTTCTACTCTTTCTCTTTTCTACTTCTGTGGCAGCAACATTGCACAACACATCATTTTTGCTTCTGACGTCCTCATTAAAAGAAAATGTAAAGCTTACACAAGTTTAAATCCTGAAATATATACACTTTTTTCTGTATGTCATTTAAAATCAGTAAAATATAAAAAATCAAGTTTCTCCTTTATCTTCAATATATGGAAGAAATGCTTGAAGGTTATTTAAAGGATATTTACAAGCATAACTTATATAAATTTTTAAAAAGTTATTTATCATATGAAAAGGCAGATATGTAAAGAAAAGTGATGTTCCTCGGATTTATAATACATTCCTTGATAATTCTAAGTTAGGAACAAAAAATGGCATTTCACTGCAATGAATGTTAACACAAATCATTTCTCTTATTAACTTTTGCCTTAGTATCTTTCTCTGAGGCACATAAACATGAAATTTACATTTTATTTTAATTGTGACTGTGTTACTATGAAGTTTTATTTTCAAAAGTTATGCTATCCTTTTACAAAGTTTTCATGACTTGTATTTCATAGCCTCTCCAGGAACTAAAACCCTGTTTTATGCTGTCTTCTGTCTCCCTTCCTATTCTGTAATTTTGACTATTAAAATTTTGAATATTTGTACAAACAGTGTCACCTTTTTTAGAAATCTTCTGAACTTCTGTAATGTAGGAACTTTGCAAATGCTTCTGAAAAAATTTCAGTGCTTTTTAACTATGCCAGCAATTTAACTAATTTCTTCTTCTATGGCTGTTAATAGTATCATATTGTAATAAAGGTGCAGTAGATAAAAAAATAAAAATAATAAAACAGATATACAGAACTCTGCAAACACATGTAGTGCAATTGAAGACCATGCACTACAGACCAAGCTCAAATGAAAGGAGTCCTCTGCAGGACTTGTTTCATTCAGGAGCAAGGTTTGGTTCCAAATCCCCCTTCCACCTTGAAAGTTATTCAGTTTTTCCTAAGTTTTTTCTCCCTTTTAATGAGATTGAAACTCAGGAAAGAACTTCTCCTCTAATCCCATGACTACTTACATTTTTATTGCAACCTCTCAGTTATGACTCTGCTTCAAGGCTTTCTGGAGAAACACATTGTGTTGCTTGGATAAAACTATTGTCCTGCAGTGGCTCCTCCAAAGAAGCTCACTAATCTGGAGGGAAATTATTTTTCCTTTCAGAGTCTGAGGACTTTTGTATGTATCAAAGTGTAGCCATCTCAAAAATTTGTCACTTCACCTATGCGTTACCTTCATGGCTTATTTTTGTGTGTCTTGGAAAGAGGCTGGATGGGTCAGTGGGTGTCCCCACCAGACCCAGCTTCTCTTGCTTGTCAAGGGAAAATTAGCAGAAGCAATTGTAACCATTATTAGATGGTAAAAGCAACATGTGCATACCTTCACTTCTAAATGCTAATGATTTGAGGTAGAACTGAGAAGGAAAATTAGGAACTAAAAATAAATTTAAGCTGAGTGTCACCAGTGCATACAGGCAAAAAAGCATAACGCACTAGGTGACTCAACATTTCCCCTGTTTATAGGTATCCCAAACCTGCCCAAACCTGGTGGCTGGTGCAGGTAGGCACTGCAATTCTCTGTATCCAGGCCTCCCATGTAGCTCTACATCAGTCTTCAAGACAATTGACAAAGCCTGGAGACAAGGCTCAAAAACAGCTCAGGCTCACGCCAGCTGGCAAGTATGTTTTGAAACAAAAATTTCTGACACAGGATTTCCTTCCCTGACTTTTCTTTTTATTTATTATTTTTTTAAAATTAATTTTTCAACAGAAAAGTAAAAAAAAAACCCAAACAAATCCTAAAGTAATTTTCAAAAGTTTGCTTTCAGTTGATAAATAATTTTAGCTATTCAAGCAATACTTTGCATTGAAGACTACCCTCCCAGGAACATCAGACAGCTCCTAAACACCGAGGAAGATGATCTGCTCCTCACATTGATGTCACCTGCTTCTTCAAAGCCTCCAGTGATGTGACTGTCCTTCTCTGATATCATTGCTCTGTCCCAGTGAGCCTGGATCAGGAACCAGGGTGAAGAATCAATAGTAAAAAAATTTTATAAAACATTAGAAAAGAATTTTTATATTAGCATATTAAAAATTAACAGCCCAAAATTAACAGAACCAATTCATGCTGTTTTGAAATTTCAACTTGATATATGCATTTGTATGCATTATATATATATATATATTATATATGTATTTATTTATTTATTATTACATATCTATGTTTATATATGTACATGTACCTATATGTATATATACATACCTATACTTTCACAGGTATTTTCTTTTTCAATTGCAACGTATATGTTATAGAACTGCTTTCAATATTTTTCATTCAGATTTACCAAATGGGTAAAAGGGTGAGCATGTAGAAAAAACTGAACAACCTAGAGATGGGCAAAGACAGTTGTTCCCTTCAAAGTTAGTATGGTCCTGTGACCATGCCAAAAATTATAACAAAGCAACACGAGCTGCAGTGGGAATAAAGGAGAGATCAAAGTTCTAGCAACTTCCTCCCTTAGTGTGCTGCCCTTGAGTGCTAAACCTAGCATAGTTTTGTCTTGACTTTTAATTGTAAGACTGTGAATTTGGTGAGGGAAGGCTTGTAATGATGAGAAAGAAATAATGTTTACTGTTTTGAGAGATACCATGAGTTCAAAAGACTCTATTTAGGAAAGATAGCAAGAAAAAAGAGAAGCTTGAAGGTGCTATGTCTGATTTTAGCAGAGTTTTTCTTCCTGTTCCTTACAGCAGAAAATTTTCTGTGATGGCTGTATTTCCATGTCTGCATGCTTTGGGTGTAGCAAATTATCCATGAAACTGCTGATTTACTATGAATTAAGAGAAAAGCAGATCTATGACAGTACAGCTGTTAATATATTTCCCTTTTATTGTGATTAGCCAAGACAAATAATGTTTCAGAAAGAGAGGAAATTATCTATCTATAAAAAATGAGTGATGTCTTTAATAGAATGATAACCCATCTTCCAAAGTTTATACCCAAGAATATAATGTCCTTCATATGCATTTTTTCCGACATTCATTCAAAAAAAAATTCATTCTGTGCTGCAAAAAAGCATGTTATCTATATTGAAGCCACAGAGGCTATCCAGCCATTTTATCAGGATTCTAAAGGAAGCAGCAGTCAATTAATGATGTGTTGCATTTTTTTCTTCCTCAATTTTTTATTTCTCTTCTTGCCCTTGCTTATTAGGAAAACTGGGAAAAATAAAAATAAATACATGCACACCCTCCCCAATAAAAGTTATTGGATATATCTTTTCCTTATTTGTAATGTCACTATGTACTGCAACTTTAAGAGAAATTAATCATTTTGCAAGGGGCCATCACTTTTTTTTTTTATTTTTACATGAGGCATGGGCATTCACAAATGCATCATACACTCATACAAAATGGCCAATATTAAAAGCTAGCCATTGCCAAACAGTTCAGTGCTGACCAGGAAAATATAAATTCTCAGTACAAGGGAAAGTCATGCTTAGTCTTGTTTTGGTGACCTGTATATTTCAAAATATACCAGTAATAAATTTTTAAGCAGCCTTTTTTTTTAGCTTCTCTTTGCTGCCTAAGGATGACTTCAGCCTTGTGCTGTTGCCTAGCATAAATCTCTTCCTGCTTCTTTCCCTGATTTCCAGCAATGAGTAAATATCACTTGAGCTTCTGGCTGATCACAAGTGATTGGCATCCAGGACAGAAGGGTCTCTCCCAGAGACACATGAAGACACACTTCACTATGAAAGCTCAGCAGTCATTCTGAGCTTTTTTACTATCAGCCATCTTCAAATAAAAATTAGTAGATGCTTAGCCTGCTTCCTTCACTGCTCTTGCCTTCCACTTGAGACTGCAGCTTGTGCCCTCACCGGTGTGGAGATTTTTGGATGACAGCTATTCATCAACCCTCTGCCCAATTCCAGGGACAGTCCTTGCTCTCCATTCAAACTAGTAGACTTAAGAAAATGATCTGAGCAGCTCTTGCCTTCTCCAGTTGTAAAGGGTGAACTCTGGCTCATATTACATCATTTGCAAGATGCTGCTTTTCCTCTGTAAATCAACTGAAAAAGGAGCTTCACTGTCAGGGAAATATCCAGGCTTGAATCTGTCTTCTGCCTGGTTTTATTTATTTATTTATCTGTTTTGGGGGCAGGTTATCGTGTGTTGTTTTGGTTGGGCTTTTTTTTTGAACAGTGGAAGAACACTAAAGCAGTACTTTGAAAAATGTTACAAGGTATAAATAGCACTGCTGAGAGCAGAACACAGGCTTTGTTGTGTTATCACACAGCAGATCCAACAATATACTACAGATCCATATTGTCAACTGAAATGGAAAAGGAAAACAGTTCAACAAGAATGCTTCTTAGGAAAACTACCCAATTTACTCATGTGTGTCTCAAGGCCAAAGCATCTTATCTTTGCACAAATCATTCTTCTGTAGTGAGTAACAGCAATACTTCAAGTGATTTTCTGTTGTGTGTCATAACAGGCTTTCTATTGATGTTACTAAAAAAAAAAAGCCTGTACCATGACTTTAAACTAGAAAGCGGTATACAGTTTCTATTCTAGAAGAAAAGAAGTTGTATAGCAGATACTTTAGCAGTATTAAGCTCACAGAACCTGAACAAATACATGTTTTCCATATTAGCAATAATGTTTTTATTCTTTTATTATAAACTCTAAGGCTGAACTCTTTACTGAACTCTTTCTTAGTTTGGGGGACTTTTTTTTTAATTTTGAGATTAATTTTATCAGTTTGAGAGCAAATCTTCCCACATCAATGGAAGAAAAGTATTCAGCCAATAGTGATCACTTTTTATTGTGCAATCATTGCTCAGTTACTCTAGTCAATGCACAGATATTGGCTCAAGTACACAAGGCCAATTAAAATAGGAACACTGGCAAGAAAACATAATGATACTTCCTTCAATTTATTAGTTACGGTAAATGGCTTACAACAAACCAAAAAGCCAGTACCATTCTGAGACAGATGCATCGCTTCTGTCCTGTGGATAATTAAGTGTTTTGGTGGGAATTTGTTCATAGGACTGATATACAATTAGACAAATTTGTTCACATATCATGTTTCATTGAAGTCGGTATGAGTCTTCTATGCTTGGCAATGGGTCCTGATCCTAGATGCTTTTATGCCTGATTAATTGTCAATATTAGGCAGGAGTTTGCTCATTAGCTCCTAGCAGGGCACATCTTAAATTGCAGTAAGCTCCATTTAGAGATGATATGCTAACTGTTAATAAACTGCATGGATTGCATGTGTGTGTGAATCTCAGCTGACTATATGCATATTCATATACACATAATCATATATTATGCATGCATATACACGCAAACGTACATACATACATACATACATATACACACACACATAAGTTAGCTCCATGGAAGAAAGGAATAAATACAAATTATTCCCCTGTATACAAGTTGTGGCTGCAAGTGCTGCTAACTTATTCAGGGCTCCCTAGTGAATAAAAACATCCCAACATAAATTTACTGTGTATTATTCATGCTACATTTTAAGTTTTCAATCTGTCATGTCAACTGCTTTAAATCATATCTAAACCAATGTGCTAAACAGACATCACTTTTAAACAAAAGGAAGTAAATTAAAGAACATCTTGCTGTACAACAGACATTTGTTTTGTACATTCATTTTCCAAGGACTTCATTTCTTGATCAAGAGAGATAGAAGGTTGACAGAGAAGTAACTGATAATGCAAACTATTTTTTTCCAGATCAATTTTACCTCCTAACTAATAATACTGCTGTGCTCAACAATTCAGCCTCAATGATAAAATCGGACTGTTCTCAGATCATAAAGCACTTATCATGTCTAAAAGTAAATATGCTTTATTAACATAATTGTTTCTGCTCCTAATTTTTAAAACCCTCCCGTCAGCTGAAGTCTGTATAAGTGTATGAAATATTAGTAAAATCTCTGTCCATGAATCTCATGTGAACAAGCAGAAAGTCACAAAAAGGAATCACCAGACTTCCCATTGTAAAAGATTATGTGTGCTGAGCATGAGCACAAAAGAAACAAACCATGGAAAAGTTTAAAAAAACCCAAAAACCTCACCAAGATAAACATGGCTTATTTCAGCTCAGGTGTGAAGGAGCAAAGGTGTGGATGTAGTAGTAAGGGCTAGTATTCAGGTATGAAACCATGAACAAAGGCAGTGATCCAGCTGGTTTTATTCTTCAATGAGACAATGCTGCCTCCACATTCTCTGGTGATGGAACTGCATTCCCGAGATGACAATGAGATACTTTCATCAGGAGATCTTCTGTCTTCACAGTACCAACTTCGAGCTGTTACTCACAGTGTTCAAACGTGAGAAAGGGTTGTTTGTGTGTTTTTCCATGCAATCCCACTAAGAACCAATGAATACCAGGTTGAATGAATACAACACATAAACCTTGGGTTAACCAAAAAAAGACTGCAGAAATATGAATATAAATAGCTATGCAGATCTCTGTTGGGAAGTAGATGAAAAGATAGAAACAAATGTAAAGAAATGGCCTTTCAGAATACCCAGAACAGACCAAATTTTGCTCTGATTTGTTTTTACAATATTTGTCAGATATAGTATTCCAGTATCAACAATAAAGGGCAGTGACTCACATTTCCATAACTTCAGTTACAAAACCCCAAACTGTCTTGATAGTAGCGTGAGGAGTTAGTTGAGCATTCAAAGGTCTGTAATCAGACCTCACATGCCAACACAAGATCAAACGTATTTGGATTATGGTTCTGCAAGCAGGGGCCATTAATACGTTACTCAGACATCTCCTAAAACAAGCAACTGTAGCAGAACAGACTCTGGCAGAGCTCACCAAATTTGGGAATAAGTAAGGTATCATGGTTATCTCTGAACCTGTAATTTTTCTGTTAGATTTGAGGTAAAACTAATGCCACTTAATTTCTTAATGAAAAGCAGCCATTTCTTTGCTTCAGAATTAAAATTATGCAGCTCCTCTGACACTGAAGGAACATACTTGTGTGTAATGCAAAAATATGGGGTATGAGTTTTGATTTTACAGGGAAAACATTTTCTGATCATTTTCTAAGAATATAAGGCAGCATTTTGGTGACAGGGAAAAATGTACCTAGATTGGAAACTCACATGTCTACACTGAACTTTCCCCCATGGTCCTCCCATCCTTTCACACTAAAACCAGATCAATCAAGGCACAGTTTTGGCAAAAAGAGGGATCAAGTCACATCTGTTGAGGAGCAAGCTTGAGAGTGGTGAACATTTAATAAATTAAGATCTTTATAGACTATGAAAAAGCTGGAATCTAAGAGATTACTAAAACCTCATTTGAGTTTTAATCTAAGGATTAATCTAAAACTGTGACTAATGCCCTTTGGAGGCTTAATGTTCCACCAGTTATGTTAAAGCATATGCTAAAATTTACATGTTCAAGAATATGTCTAAATACTGCACTCATAGGAGTTGGCCGCTGCTGAGAAAACATGTAGAGGGAATGAACTAATTATGGGAAAAGCTTCCTTCTTCAGTGGAAATAATTGTCGAAAAATTAAGTATTTTCCCTCATAATATCAAAAGGGAGTTCCACATTCAACAGAGTATGAGGACTAAGCTTGGAAAGTATGGATACCTCTCTACCCATGTTAGTCATGTCAGAATTCTGAATTTTTGATTAATAAAATAACCTGAAACCTTACAACATAAAACCCTACAACCTCTCTAGCCTACAACTTCAGAAGAGGAGGCTTACGGGATACGCTTGGAAAGACATTATATTTTCAAGAAAGCGTTGGATGTCTTTAAAATCAGTCAAATTTAAGCAGTTTCAAGGTACTAGCATTTCTCTCTCTCTTTAACAGACTTGTCTGAACTTTTCTGTTCCTTAACTTTTCATAAACCTGATTTTGGGATCTTGCTGTCACAGAGTGTCACAGGGAGTCTAATGTACAGTAATCTTTTTTAAAGACAGAGATTACATTATAGTTTGTTCCTAGCTCACTAAAAATTCTGGTGATTTGCTGATTGGAAATAGGGTTGACTAACAGAAGCAAAATTGCAGGTAGCCTTCATCCACTACAAAATAACCTGTAACTTTTAAAATTTGCTCTGCAGAGCAGCAGGTAGTAACTTTGTCCACGTCCATATGGAGAAGCCTTACGCTTCCTAACACCTGACACACTTTCACACTCCAGGGTTCACTATAAAGCAGAATATGTTTCTGCATTAAAGGAACAATCTCCAGCAATCCACAAAGTAAATTATTCATTTATCATACTTAGCCCTGTTTCAGAACAAAAAGATTTTATGATGACATACCTGCACTCAGATTCCTAGTTCTGGGGCTGTAAAACCAGATCGTCTGTCATGATTGTCATCATTACTGTCATGACATGATGGTCATTACAACATGAGAAGAAAGGAATATTCTTACAAATTCCTTAGGCAAAGAATAAAATCTTAAGCAATAGAAAGACAAAACATTAACCCTAAACCTGAGGCTGTTCAAAAAGCCTTTGGAGAAAAGAGGGATAAGTTCAAAAGAAGGATGAGTTTTCTCCACCTTGGCTGGTGGTAAAATAAGCCTAAGCTCAACTCTTTGCATGATCAGCACTGAAGGAGACTTAAAAAAATAGAAGTGGCAAGGGTCAAGACTAGCTGGGTCTTTCATCTTCATCCCTGATCTTCTTCATTGATTTGCCAACTTGAAATACCTACTGCAGGATAATGACCAGTCCCCTAGAGGCATAATATTTTTAAGATGTGAAGGTTGCTGCTCCTCATCTTCCTCTTAAAAAAAAAAAGTCAAAGGTTCTTGAATCAGATGACTTGTTGACAGCAAACATGGTATTTGAATTATGAGCACATCAGAGAAACGCATCAGTGAGTTATGCCTTAAGAAACGTGGAAGATAAATATGTAACTATAGAGCACTGGGGTATAGAGCACTGTGCTTTCCAGCAGAGTGAAGCACTAGGTATCTAAGGCTGGATGAAACAAGCTGGAGTTCGGTGCTAAATATGGGCAGCTGCCCACTAACTGCAAGGCAAGCTCCAATACAACCCGCTGTACGTGCTCAGCCAGCATGAAAGGTTCTGCGCAGGAAAACTTTCACATCTAAAATACATCTAAATGGAACCTGGGGAGAGAGAAAGAAACAAAAACCAACAAGAAAGTGAGAAAAAGGAAGCAAGCATGAGCTTGTCTCTCAGCCCAAGCAGACACCCCTTTCTGATGTGGTTCAGCACTAAGAGGAAAGGTGAGCGTCCCCCCCGATAGGAATGTTTGCTGGCCACATAAAAGGCTGAAGGGTCCTGATGGCAAGACCACTGTTGTTGATTAATGTCTTTGCCTGAAGAAGCATATTTTTTTCTCTTGAATATCCCCACTGAATTATGTTTCCAGAATGCCAAAGCACCGCAAAAAACCCAGATATCTCCATCCCTGCTAAAATTTAAGTAACCTCTATTGAATACTTTAATACTAGTATTTTCTGTCCACCTAAGTCATAAGGATTATTAGCTACTAATAAGAGTCCATGAAGAGACATAACCTTTTTCCCCAAACTACAAGAAACTGAAAAAAAGAGCCAGAAGAAAAACAGTGAAAGTGTTACAGTTAAAGCTATGGTTGAGCTTACCAAAATGCTCAGGCAGTTATGATATTTCATGCTCATGACTTTCATGTCAAGAGGGATCCACTCACAATCATTTTACCAAAAAACTTAGTTTGGAGATGGCTGACATGGATGGCATGTATTTGGGTTTTTTATTATTTTTTGTACTTTTAAAATTTTTCCAGTCAGGCATCATTTTCTTAGCTTCAAAATTAATCATAAGCAGTGAGCAAACCAAATATTTTTTTAAAATAAAAAACGCAACAATGACTGAGAAAGCTCAGCCAGGAACTGATTTAAATTATTTTGCCAAAAAGTGAAAAAACACCCTCCTTCTGTAACTGGATACTGAATCTAAAATCACAATAACAATTTTCTTTAAAGAGGAAAGGGAACTTAGTCCAACACCTATAGGGGAAAAAAACTTTAGAGTGGTTTAAAGAAAATGTCACCTACATTTTTGGAAGCAGACTTGACAACATTTTCATGATTTATTAACTTTCACATGGCAATGGCTGCCCTTTCAAAGATAGGTTGCACAATCAAAACACCCACAGCACTTTTTGACTCCAGAGGTTTCCAAAACTCACTGACTTGGTTCTCAAGTAGTTTTTGCCTTTTCTCTTTTTAGGTCAAAGATACAAGTGGGCAGGACAAGTCTGCAGTGCTCCTTTGTGGGGCATTATGTCTGGAATGCTTCTCTTCCTGGGAAGAAGGTTAATGAGTGAGAAAAAAGAGAGACTGAACTAATTCATAGTGATAACAGAAAAAGGAACATCATTTCAAAATCCAAACCTCATCTAAACTGCTTAGGGATTTTAAGCTCTTTTGTATTTTATCAGTTTATCAGCTGTACTTTAGCACCCTAAAGTTATTTTTAAGCCGAAGTGGAAGATAAATACTAAAATGAAAAGAACAGAGACCTAGAAATCTCTTAAGAAAGTCAATTGTTAAGGCCCTTTCTTGCAGTACTGACAAGTAAACTGTTCTCAAAAACTTTGCCAAAATACTCATAGGCTTTAATTCATGTAAACAAAGACTTCCCCAGTTTAAATTGAAAAATACACAGGCATACTCAGGCATATTTCATCCTTTTTTCCACATTCATTGCCTCTTTTGTAGCTCCAACATAGTGAGTGGGGGCCCAATGTGTCTATTAGTGGTGAAACCACAATTCCTAATGCCAGTAAAGACACTGAAGCCAAGCAAAATTTGTCATTGTAGAAATTTTGACTAGGTCCTTATAAAATACAAGCATATTATGCACAACTCCTTTGACCTCTGCAGAAGTAAAGATTTTCCTTTTTTTTCCTCTCACTCCAATTATTTATGCTTCGCTGTCTACTTTGACAAAGCAGTACTTCCCAAAGAAGAATTCTTCTTTGCATTTCTTTCTATTCTTCAGTTGCGCAGAATATAACATTTTCAGAAGAGCTTACATCCTTGTGCTGGATCTAGTAGAATGGTCTCAACAAATCTGAATAGGCAGAGAAAACTCATTTCTGAAAACAAAGCTTCCTCTTTCTTTCCTTCTGCTAGGATGTTGAATCTACTTTATGTTTTATTTTGAAATTATGAAATCATGAGTGAAGCAATCCAAATAAGCTGTGGAAACCATTCCACAAAAAAGACAGGAATAAACTAATATACATTACCTCAAGACTACCTCACTGTTTTAATCTTATAGATGTAGAGGTAAGAACAGTATCTATTTATCTTAAGAATTTCCTGATGCAAAATGAATATAGCAAAATCTCAAATACATGCGGCAGTGAGAAAAATCTGGGATGTAAATTTCAATGACTGATTTACATTCAGTAGACTCCTTTACCATTTGCTTCTCAGATTTCACTTATCCTCCTTTCTGCAACTTTTACCACCTGGAGCTTTCTTTCATTTCTTTATAAATAGAGGTAAACAAGCCCATTACCAAAGGCTCCTCTGCAGGGGCTAGTGCAGTGCAGTATTTCCTTGAGAAGACCACTGAGAGGGCCCAGGCTCTGGGAGTCACATCAAGGGTCAGCTTGGGCACTCACTCCTGTCTCTGTGCTGGGCTCGGTCAGCAGAGGTGCTGGAATCCTGATCAGGGCACAGTTTGTTGGTTTCCTCTGGCTTTTCCCCAGTGCAGCCCAGACATGATGGGAGTTGCACAGAGGCGGCTGCCCCGGCTGCAGGTGTCGGAGCTGAACAAGCATTCACAAGTGACACACTCGGTCACCTAGTCATACTGACTAGTGGGAGGGTCAGACAATAGCTTGACCTTTGAGGGGTAGATGCTGAAACAAGGAGATCAAAATCATCCATTTCCAGGAACAGTAGTAGCAGTAGACGAAAGGTGTGCAGCTGGAATGTACAGAGAACGTGTCCTTAAGATCTTCCAACGTACAAGACCATGTTGTTACCACTGGCAGAATCTCCTCTCAGTCCCACCTTCACAGAATCCCACAACTAGACAAGTACTTTTCATGAAGAATACTATTTATGGAAGATAGCTATTAAACTTATGAATTAACATCCTTTTCCTGGGAGTGGCAAACTAAGTTACAAACCCTATATGCCATTTTGCACAGAGAACCATAGGTGTTCCAGAAATAGAAGAGCTCCACTGGTGCGCCACAGAGCA